>CM019174.2:135033-151224 GCA_009739505.2 Apolygus lucorum
TACATACCTACTTACCTTGTCCTGTAATCTTTAGGGTTTTTGGTATAATTTAAATTTATTTATTGAATGAAAATGAAGAGTGCTTGTTGAAACTTTAAATAGGTAGGTTGTTGAAGGTTGCTGAAGGCAGGTAAGAGAGGTAAGTACTGGTTAATTAATGAATTTACTATTAACACTCCATTGCACGCGCTCCCTGGTGAAACACCGATGCACGCATGGCATCTGTTAGATGCCTGACTAGTTAATTTCCAAAAATAAATTATAAAATTGTTTTTCGCAATTTTGCTGGAGTAATGAAGCATAGATAAATGAAAAAGTTCATGAATATTAATAATTGTATTTAAAAAAGTATTTAAATCATAAAAATATCAAATTTTTGTGTCACACTTCGTTTTAATAGGTAGCATTCCTTATTGTTGGCCCATAAAAAGTAAATCGACTAGTAAACCTTTTAGGAAGGTACTCAAACAATCAGTGTTGTAAGATAGTCTCAGAGATCACAGATTAGGTACTAAACAAGAATAATAAACCAAAACGAAAGAGACCGACGAATAAGAAAAAAACTTTTTAACAAAAAAACGGACCGACCTCAAGACTGATGATGGCATCCCACTAAAAAGGAAAAAATAATAACGACAACTTATTCAGTTAGGTTGGTAGGTAGGTACGCAGTGAAGTCGCCGCCGTGCCCATCTGCAGAAACAAACATACACAAGTAGATTCCACTTCCATTTGGTTAGTACTACAACATGGGTCGATAGTGCAATACAAAACATGAATGAGAGTGGGTACCTATCATTGAGGTAATGCATGTGTTCCAAAACGATTAGGTAGTACGTCACTGCTGTCGTGTGAAGGAGGATGAGAGAGTGACGAGCGGGTGGGTGGCTTCGACGAGTCGGGCGAGGGAGAGGATGCGGAACAATCTTCCGAAAAAAACACGTTTTTTGAACTATTTTCACAAAATTTCGATACTTTTAACAAAGCAAAATGAAATCTGATTAAAACGGGACCACTATGGATACTTGTAGAACACTTTTCGAAAAGAATCAGGCAGATTGGTGGCCGAATAAGAAACTGCTAGTGGTACAAACATACAGAAAAAAAAAAAAAAAAAATCGTCGTCCCATGACACACCGAACTGTATACCTCCTTCCTTCGGCGCGGCTTCGCCGCGCATGAAGTCGGTCAAAAAAGAAACACCTAAGACCCATTCTCTATTCAATATTTCACTCTCCATACCCTCACCCACGTTAAAACCATCAGCACAAGAATAGGCACAGTGTTGTAGAAATAAATATTAGCCACATTCCTTGCAACAATATCTAGTGAATCTTCTCGTTCCACTGTTGTCCATTCAAGGTCTGCAGCGCTTTTTTGCAACCAGCACCTTTTGTCGCCACATTGATTCTATGAAGAGGAAAACACAGTTTCAGTCAAAAAACATACCAAAAACAAAACAAAATAATCCAGGACTTAAGAGAAAATGGTTGACGAAAAAATTTAATTGGGAACTGCATGAATACACTCGTGGCATCTGTGTAATGATCTTGTAGCCTGTCAAGTAGAAAATGCCAATTTTCAAAAAAAACATTGTAAGAACAAGGTATTGACAAATTTTTACCAAAAGAGCAAAAGGTTACATTCAAACATTGAAAATTTTGCAATACTTACGATTGTACACGCACTGTATCCACGAAATGCTTTTGGGCAAAGCAACTGAAAACCGCACTTAGCGCATTCACAAGGGCAACTGAACGGTCATCCTACACAAAGTTGAGGAATAGAAAAGCTGTTTCCGCCAGTAGTTTCACTGCTGCAACTTACCATTGCATCTTGTTTAATTGCCGTAACTTCTATAATAAATGCACGTCACATAATTCACTTCTACAATACTTGTTGACGTATTGTTATCATTCAACCATATCAGTTCGTTTGTGCATATTGTTTGATCCATGGAGGAATATTGATACTTCCATACACCCTTCTTCCATGGCTTCGCTCCATGGTCGTTATTGTTGAGCATTATTGTTTAAATTATTGCATTGTTATTATTTATTATTGTAGAAGAAAATTAGGCGGTTTAATTCCTTTGTTAAGGTTAATTGTAGGAGTGCCTCCTGTGTTGGTGATCAGTGGAAGTGATCAGTGTCGCCAACCTTCCCGCAAGATCTTCAGCTGATTTCTCCAATGCTGGGATTTGAGCCAAGTTCTATCTCTCTGTTCAAGTGTGGCTTCCATCAAATTCGCCATCAAAGACACTTCCACTTGTTTACTTGTTCGTTCTATCAAAATTCCCAGTTGGAGTTTTTTTCGTAATCGTTTTCGTTATCCGCTTTCATCCAATCTCTTATAGATTATTTAGAGAACGTTCTCTCATATTTTCGTTCTATTAGGATGTGCGAAGTATTTAAAAAGTGAATCGCGAGTGCTATAGGGTTTCTTTATAGAAATCGGTGTTATCACCGTGACCTCGTGTCCGCCGACTCTCTCCTGGCTCCATGCCAGCCGACTATCTACAGAAAACTCTCGCTGAGTATCCTGCTTGCATGATATTTACCTTTAAATCCTCTGCATGCTTTTGCTTTTAACCTGCTCCTAATGCACATGTTCAGGATAATAATATCTTACACCTAATCAACTCCTCCATAATAAGTTTGACTGGGAAAACGATCCCATTCATTTGTCATCATGCCACCTAAAATCCCTAAGAACAAAGACAAAACTCTCATGTCCTCCTGTGCCAAAAAACTTGCAATGCAACGTGACCCAATTCAGACTAGGGCCTCCACCTCTAACCATTACAGGGACAACAAGGTCCCCTCTGAGCATCTTACAGCTACTGAAGACTCCGCAGAGGATTCGACATTAGCACAGAATAACATTCTTAAACCCTTACCATTGACATTTATGTCACAACCGATGGCACATATGCCGGAACTTGAAAAGAGACATTCCTGTTCTCAATACACGAAGGATCACGACTATGCATTTAATAGAACTCAATCCTTGGATTCTCTGTATACCGCTTCATCCGCAAATGATCATACTGGTCGCCGGAGGACTAGCCTAGACTTTCTATGCATGGCAGCCGCACAAATATCTTCTCACGACTTTTCAGGCCCCACAAACAATCCTGAGCTAAGGCACACTACTGGTGCCTCCTGCTGCATGGGAGACTCTGACATAGTTTCTCTTGGATCAGACACATGCACAGATAATAAAGACGCCCCTGAGGCACTTCATACTGACCCTATCCTCTCTCAGATCTCAGTGAGTACATTAAACATCCCTGGGAATATACAACAAATGGAATCACAGATTCTGAATACAGAAGGCACTCAGCACGAGGAATCCAAAAACCATAATTCCTTAAATTACGAAAACCCTTCTTTAAATGATGGTAGCCGTGCATGCACTCGAAATGCATCTGTCAGATTTATTAAAAAATCGCAACATGGTATAACCTTAAAAATGAGATCCTATCAAGAAAATCACAATGGTGATTTTGTGATACTGTTGGACGCCAAGGAACCTAATGAGGATCCTGATGAGAGAGGGGTACACAACAAGCTGATTAACCTAAACGACGATGATATGACGGTAAAAAAAATTGGCAAGGGGCGCATAGCCATTTCCACACGCGAGTACGTAACATATCGCACCATACAAGAATTGGAAGATATCACAAATAACTTCGTGATAAGTTACCCTTCATCCTTGACAGAATATGTAGGAGTTATTAGGATAAATTCTGAAGAGGACATTATGGAGGAACTCCTCAGTAACGACCATCCTGACATTAATGCTTTTTATCATATATGTGTCAACAAGGATGGATGTCTAGCAAGAACAAAGGTAGCTTGGATTCATTTTGCTGGTCCACTTCCTAGAGAAAGGGTTATGATAGGACAATATGCCTACAAAGTGGAGCGTTATATACCTAAAATTAGGGTATGCACCCAATGTCATCGATATGGACATCTTCATTATACATTGCAAAGTGGCCCCACGATGCCGGCAGTGTGGAGTTGTGAATCCTACCCACAACTGTTTGGAAACCAACATGAGGTGCCTGGCTTGTCAAGGTAAAGACCATTTTGCAGGTAACAAGCGGTGCCCACTGCTGGCTTTACTCATGTCAAATGCTTTAGACATACAGGATCGCAAGACAACTGTTTCCAGCTTGGTGCGACAATTTTATGAGCGTAAGAGACAGGGCCGCACCGGGCTCTACAGTGAAGCAGTACAACAAGGTTCCCAACCAAGATGGACAAACGGAAATCGAACTGAACATAGAGAAAGCTCTAATACCTCTAGTAACTATACCTACTGGGATAAATGGAGGGAAACCAGCCGCAAGATGCACTGCGCAGACAACCTCCCATTGACTCGTGGATGTGGCTATCCCTCCTAAACCTCCGCCACAAATGGAAACTGACCATACGAGCTCAAAAGAATACAATAATCTTCATCATACTCCTCATTTGATGCATATAACACCTGCAAATAAAAATCACCCTCAAGTAGCATCACAAGTCAGAATACTCTTGCAAAACATCATACAATTGATCTCCAAGACGCTTAACATCAAATACACAGATAAACAATTCCAGGATATTTTACAATTAATGAGTGGCTTTGAATCCATTCATAATGATTAATGCCATCCATGTAGATACACAAACAAACGTAGTAAATCACACAAATATCACCATTTTATCCTGGAATTGCCGAAATCTCAAAGATAAAAAACCTGAATTAGAGATTCTATTCTCACAAAAAGAATTTAGTGAAGTAGGAGTAGTAATGATACAGGAATCCAGACTGAAGAACTGCGACACATTCACACTATCTGGCTTCAATGTCATTAGACAAGATCACCCCTATTATGTCGGATTCAGAGGGTTAGTCACCCTAGTACGAAAAGACATTCCCTACGAAGTATGCCTTGACAAGGTAGGGGATGACGAGCTTGAAATACAAATTGTAATTATAAAAGGCAAAGAGGGCCCACTCTATTTGTTAAATACGTACGCCTCTCGCGACCACATTCCCACTGGCAAATGGCACCAACTATTTCGATACTTACACAACAAGCACTTCATTTTATCAGGAGATCTCAACGCCCATCACTCAACATGGAGCTCAGCTCAGCAAACACAACGAGGAGTTACACTTAGCAAACTAATCAGTGAGTATGAGTTCAGCCTCCTCAACACTGGCGAAGAGACTCGTATCGGTATTCCTAATGGTACTTCTCCAGACATGACGATATCAGACTCAGACACTGGTCGTGGATCCACATGGTACGTTCTTTTGGATCCAATGAGAAGCGACCACCTTCCAGTTCTGATCAAGGCGACCCTTAACTGGTGCCATGTTAAACCAACTCGCAAATGGAATATCAGGAAAGCGGATTGGGAAAATTATACCTCGACTATATTTCATACCCTTTCACAAAATCCTACTGAAACAGATGACGTAGAGGAGAACTGCGACAGGCTCATGCGAATTGTTGAATCGAGTGCTAACAAGCATATTCCACGATACACAAAAAAGAACACCAGATATTCCAAATCATCACCATGGTGGAATGACGACTGTCGTCAAGCTTTAAATGACAGGAGAGATTCCATTCGTATTATGAACAATTGCAAAACCCAAAGCTCATACAATACATATAAAAAAAAATGTGATGAATCAAGAATAGTCACAAAAAAGACCAGAAGAGATAACTGGCAACAGTTCTGCCGCAAAATGACGACTAAGGACCCCAATAATACAAGCATCTTCCGCCTGATGAAAATGTATGGAGCTAACGGATCAAAAGCATCCAATCATATTGTAAATCCCACCTCCAATGTGGAAGCATGTCAGAACTTGATGAATCATCTCGTCTCGCTTCATCCCTCTACTGATACAAGCGATCAAAACAAATATGATGACGTACAAAGAGTCACCCTGGACGAAATTGAGGTTGATTTAGCTAAGTGTAACTCCAAATCTGCACCAGGTGAGGATGGCATAACGTATGATATGATACAGCACCTACCTATTTGTGCCAAAATTTTGCTCGCTAGCATATTCACCTCATGTCTCGCACACGCTACTCAACCCAAACGGTGGAGAGTAATTAGAATTATATACCTGAAGAAAAATGTGACTCTACCAATTTCACAGAATAATATTAGACCTTTGGCCCTTTTCTCATGCTTTGCCAAATTACTTAGTGACGTAGTAAAACGACGACTGGAAGTAACCATGGAAAACAGACTTATCTTCCCAGATTGTATGCATGGATTTCGAGGCAGACATTCCACCTATAACAATCTAATGGATTTGCAACTCCAACTCATCACCAACTCCTCCTCAGGAAAATCCACAATGGGCTTATTCCTCGATGCTTCTGGCGCTTTTAACCATGTAAGAATAAATATCTTGGCTGATATCATGCATGAATATCAAATACCAACATACTTAGTCGAATGGATACGCAGTACCTTTACAAAGAAAACACTAAATGACGGCATACACACTGCAAACTGTCACGGTGGACTAGAACAAGGTAGCCCCTTATCTCCATTGCTGTTCAATATCTATTCATCTACCTTGGGAAGACATTTATATCACTGCACACTGAGCATGTATGCAGATGACTTGGCGATATACGTCACAGGGAATAATAAAAAGATTATGAACGAAATTCTACAGTCAGAATTCAACACCTTACATACTGAACTGGCAAACCTAAACCTATCCATAAATACGTCCTAAGTCCGCTGTTATATATTTTAATAGACTAAGACTGACTTAGATGCTGCTATCATCTGTAACAGTAATATTATTACTGAGAAGGAAAAGGTCAAGTACCTGGGAATAACACTGGACAGATGCATGACTGGAAAGGCACACACTACTATAGTCAAAGAAAGAACTTCCAAGGACATCAAAGCAATGTTATTGATGAAGGGCAGTAGCTGGGGAAATCACCCTAAGGAGCAACTGATGCTGTATACTCTGGTAATTCGTCCCAAAATAGAATATGGAGCGTTCATGTACCTCTGGACAAATACCGGTAACATAGCCGTTCTTCAGAAAGTACAAAATCAGGCGCTCAGACAGGCCCTCGGTGCTGTCATCACTACTCCCATTGTATCTCTTCATGCCATTGCAGGCATGCTCCCCCTCATTTATCGAATTACGGTCTATAACCGACGACAACTACTACGACTAACTGTCACTTCACCTACCACTAGAGACAAAATTACCACTGTGGCAACTGTCTTGAACAACATCTCCAATGCATCTTACAAGACTGTAAAAGATGATTTATCATACATTCAAACTCAAGTCTGTTGCCACAATATTCTACTGCCTACAACATCCCAACTACACTGGCGTAACACAGTACCTGGACTAAAAAATATGTGCTCCACAACAATTCCAAAGGTCAAGAAAAAGAACTGCGCAGAGAGTGATCAGGCGATAAGACAGAAAGTCCTGGAACATCTTTATAGGACTTATCCATCGAGGGCAAGAATCTATACAGATGGATCAAAACGCCCAGGGGGAGTCTCTGCAGCCTACATTTGCGAATCACATGGTCAGGGTCGAGGCGTCAAACTACACCATGCCTCATCCATTTTCAGTGCGGAGACCTTTGCACTGGAAATGGCACTACAGCATATTGATACCCAACACACTGACGACTGTGTCATTCTCTCTGACTCGAGGTCGGCTCTTGAGGTTCTAGCGGGCGTGCGAATGGGAGATTTACCCCCTCTACCATTGTATAGGCACTTGACCTTGATGAAGAGAATTGTGAAGAACACTCATCTAAACTTACAGTGGATTCCCTCACACAAGGGGATAATTGGTAACAACTTAGTAGATGATATGTGTGCAGCCATCATACGCAACAGTACCACTGATGAGGAGGCATATACAATGCACACGGATCTATACAACAATATCTTGACAAACCAACAGCTTCGCTGGAGAGTTGATTACCAAAATCGGGAAGGACCAGGTTCATGGACCAGGAAACTGGTAGCAGACCCTAACACACCACCCTGGTTTAATGAAGAGACAGACATGAAAATCTCTGACATAACCTACATAAACAGATTACTGATGGGCCATGGATTTGAAAACTTATTCAAATTCAGAATGAAAAAGAGGCAGGACCCTTATTGCGAGGAATGTGGGGGAGAAATAGTGCAGGACGTTCTGCATCTTATAATGCATTGCACCAAAACTGCAAGAGCCGTTGCGGAGGTGATAGGTGGTAATTGGCTTGAGGAGACTGAGAGAAGGGAGGAGCTGACAGTGCAATTTTACAGAGAGGACTCCTGGAACATACACTATTGAAGAATCTGCACAAAGGCATGACGGACGCACGGGTGAAGGTGTAAACAGAGACAGATATATGACACATTAGCAAGCACGGACCAGAATTGAAGGCGGGAGAGGTGAAGGATTGAAACCAACAACCAACATTGGACACAGCAACCCCAAGGGTTAGTTCCACAAAAGCAGAGGAAAGAAGAAGAAGAAATTCGCCATTACCTCTTATATCTCCCCTTTGAATCTGCTTTCATCATAAAGTTAATCCGAAATTTAGTCAGTGCCGACCGTTCTAGCAACAATTAAATCCAGTACTGGTGACTTCAGTGAAAAGAATTACTTGCTACGGGCTGATTGACGTATTGTGGATTGAATTGGAAGAACAGACTCTTTCTCTACCTCTACTTGGCCTACCCACCTGTGGCTGAACTTAGTAGTTATTCCTGCCTGGCATGATCTGCAGAGGACTCCCGTGTTCCTGAGGATCCCATCTTCAACGGAGGCTCCAGGACTTGGAAGGATTAACCAGGATTCCACTTGAGTACCTGAACATTTTTCTACCATCTCAAGTTCCTATATGTTAATATCTAGTTCATGATCATACAAGTCCAATTTATCTTTATCTCTGTTTCATTTTTTATCTTGGCCAAGTAGGTAAGGGGTAATCTAGTCACCAAAGTTCCTGTTTACTTTTGAATAAAAGGGTATTTGTTGTTCCACACTTGTTATTGTTATTATTTCTCTAGTACCACAGCAACCACATTCTAGTCAACAACATTATAGTTTCTAACCTTACAACAAGAGTGAGTCTAGTCAAAAGTGCAATATTATTATTTTTTTGTCAATAGTTTTTGTTATCACAAGTGCAATATTATCATAGGTACAAATAGGTAATGTCCCTAGTCATTTAACTAGGGTGGTCCTTCGAAGATACCTACCCATAACTGCATACTCTGTGATCTGTCTATCTAGTCAGACCAGTGAATGGTCCAGTTCGAGCCTGATAGAGAACTAGCACATAGCTTCCTTGTTTATAGTCCTTATTATTGTACCTATCTGTGATAATACTATCTAGTCTCACATTTTGGATATAGGTTAGGTTAGTTATCTGTGATATTTCTGTTGTTTGACTGTGGTATTGTCTGTGTGTACTGTGTAGGATCAAGTACCTACCTAAATTATTATCTAACTTCATATCACTATTTTCATAGGTACCTGCAATTTTGCATGTGTGGTTGTTAATGTTATTTGTGTATTATCTGATTGTGCATTGTTTCACAGATTCCCATTATCTATACTATTTAATATTTATTCTATTTGAGCCTTAAAAATGCCTGATGATCCTAATGTTGCTGTACGTGGCTTTGCCAAGCTCAAGCGAGCTTATGAAAACTAAGGGTCTGGAGATTAGGGGTATCCGTACCAAGGGTAGCCTAGCCAAGGTCTCTCCAGGTGATAGGTCCATTTTCTCTGGTATGATGAGGACCATCGAGGCCACCATGGAAAAGTTTGATGCTGCGTGGGAGGCTGCCATCGATTATGCAGATCTGCATAGTCTCACACCTCCTTTCCCATCTGATGCTGACTTGAAGTACTACAGTGACGTCAGGACCTACTATTATGAAGCATTTGGATTTCATGAGGAGATACTTGCTCTATCCACATCATCGGCTAGCGCCAACATTTCCAGAGCTGGAACCTCGGCTCAATTCTCTAGTACCACATCTCAAAGTAGGACCATTCTTCCTAAGATCAATATTAAGCCTTTTCGTGGGGACTTCAGTGCATGGCCAACGTTCAAGCAGCTGTTTACCTCGTTAATAATCGAAGAGACGTCTTTATCTGATGCCGAGCGTTTCCATTTCTTGCTTTCGTATTTAGATGGTCCAGCCTTGGATACTGTAAAATCTATCTCCGTCACTGAGGCAAATTTCAACCAGGCATGGGGTGCTGTAACACTGGTGTATGACAATAAACGAAAGCAGGCTAGGTCATACCTTGACAAGTTTGTTGGCTTTCAAAGGTGTTGGGGGTAAACCTACTGCTGAGTCTCTTCAGTCTTATTTATCGAATGTTTCTGAGAGCATTGTATCCTTGAAAGCCTTGAACATACCTCAGTTTGCTGATTATGTTTTGTGTGAACTAGCTCTTCGAAGCCTTGATCCAATCTCTAGACAGGACTTCGAGATTTCGATCATCAACAAGGAGTACCCTTCCTTCAATGACTTGAGGGAATTCGTTCAAGGCAGGTTCAAAGTTCTGCAAGTGACGTCTGAAACCTGTTTGCTAGATCAGAGCCAGCAGTGACTAGGAATGTATCTGGTCCTAAAAAGCCTAATTCCTTTAGTCCTAAACCACAATTTAGCCAAGCCTTGCATACCAATACACATGCATCAAAACAGCAGGGTGGTAAAGCCGCTAACAAGGAATCACCTCCTCTAGTGTGCCCTCTCTGTGCACAGCAGCACATTTTGGTAAATTGTCCTACCTTCAAGTCATCCACTCCTGCTCAGCGTCTTGATTCATTGCGACAGTGGTCTGGTTGTCGTAATTGTTTACATCCATTCCACAAAACCAAGGAATGTCAATCAAAATGGTCTTGCAAATTTTGCAAATCCAGACACCATAGTGATCTACATCTAGGACCTAAGGAATCTAGCAGCTTATCTCCTGTGCAATCTTTGGGTTCATCTCCATCATCTTCTTCAGGATCTCCAGAGTTTGCTGGAACCCATACCTCATCGACCTGCGGCGTTCTCTTGGGAACTGTTCGTGCGTCCATCATTGATGCATATGGTCAAGCCCAGGAGTTCAGAGGACTTCTTGACCCTGGTAGCCACGTGTCTTTTATCACAGACCAGTGTGCTAAAAAGCTTGGCAAATCCACAAGACCTTATCGTGGACGTATCTCAGGGGTTAATGGGTCACCACTCAAAAACATCAGTGGTTGCCTAAACATATCGTTTAAACCCCCATCTACTGCAACGCTTTGTACCGAAGTTATAGTAGTACCGTCGATCACACCATCACTTCCTCAGGCTAATCTAGACTCTGCTGAATGGACTGATTACCTATCATACAACCTTAGCGATCCTAGCTTCACTGTATCATCTCCTATCTCGTTCCTGATTGGTGCTGACTTGTATCCAGAGGTTGTTACCAGCGCTCCTTTCACCATTCATGATAATGGGCCACGCTTGATGGAAACCGTGTTCGGCTTCACAGTCATTGGACGGTTTAACTGTTCCTCTGAACCAAACCAATCTTTTGCCTTGCTATCTCTAACTGATCCCTCTTTCCCATTTGAGAAATTTTGGGAAGTAGAGGAACCAAACCTTATCTCTACGCCTCTATCACCTGAGGATCAGGAGTGTGAAGAGCACTTCTTGCACTCGCATTATCGCCTCAATGGGGGGAGATATGTTGTTTCCTTACCCTTTACCTCGCAATTACCTAATATCAAGCCTAATATCAAAGTGGCAATCAATCGTTTTCATGCCTTGGAGGCAAAACTGCTTAAGAACGAGCAGCTCCGGGTTGACTACCATGCCTTCATGGCAGAATATCTTAACCTCAATCACATGTCTCTTGCAACATCTAACCCATCATACCTAATTCCGCATCATCCTATCTACAAGTTGGATGGAGAAGGCAAGGGCAAACTTCGGGTTGTTTTCGATGCCAGTTTTCGCACCTCAACTGGATCGTTGAATGACCATCTTCACACTGGTCAAAAGCTGCAAGCAGATATCGGAACCATCGTTTGAACTTTCGAAGATTTCAGTATGTTTTCACATGTGACATCGTGAAAATGTTCAGGCAAATTCTGGTTAACCCTGCTGAGCGACATTTCCAGCAGATTGCCTGGAGATTCAGCCCAGACGATCCCATCTCATATTATGAGTTAAACACAGTGACATATGGTCTGCGTAGCTCACCGTTTCAGGCCCAGCGTGTCCTTCAGCAGCTTGTCCTGGATGAGGGTGGCAATTATCCTGATGGTGCCAAGGCTATCTCTGAATGTATCTATGTGGACGATGTGGCCACAGGAAGTGACTCACCTGATGACCTCATTCATCTCAAGCAACAAGTGGTTGACTTGTTGGCTAAAGGAGGTTTTGAGTTGGGTAAGTGGAACTCTAATTACCCTCCACTCCTTGATGAATTCGTTGAGCAAAAACCTGTAGAGATTTGTAATGATGAGACCACTAGTTCTGTCATCAAAATCCTTGGAATGACGTGGGATTCGCAGGCTGATGCCTTTAAATATAGCATTCAGCAACCGGAATATGGTAGTACCAAGCGCAGCATCCTATCAGTTATAGCCCGTCTTTACGACCCACTGGGTTATCTTGCTCCAGTGGTCTTTTTTGCCAAGAATATTCTCCAGGAGACCTGGAAAAGTGGCATCACGTGGGATGAGGAAGTCCCAGATCAGGTGAAGGCTCGTTGGGATGACTTCCTTGGAGACTTCTCCATGCTTTCTCAAATCACAATACCTCGACTCCTTGTCAGAACTGATACTGTTTATCGTCTTGTTTGCTTCTCAGATGCTTCTGAAAGGGCTACTGTGCAATTGCCTATCTTCATGGAACACAGAATGGTAATGCATCCATGTCCATTCTCAAGGCTAAAACGAGGTTGGCGCCCTTGAAGTCTCTGACAGTTCCTAGACTGGAACTCTGCGGAGCGCTGTTATTATCTCAGCTGATACAATCACTTCAGCCACTCATCGCTAATCTCAACATTCTCTCTATCTTCTGTTTCACTGATTCTTCTATTGTTTTATCTTGGATCAAGATGCCTGCTCATCAACTCAAGATATATGTCTCTAATCGTGTCCAACAGATATTGGCCGTGACATCGCAGGACATGTGGTACCACATAAGTGGAGTCGACAACCCTGCCGACGTGGGATCAAGAGGAGTGTTTGCCATCTGCGTTGCTTTGCCATGATCTCTGGTGGTCAGGACCATCATGGTGCTCTACGCCTCCTGATCAGTGGCCTATCACACAGACTGTGCGGAGTGTCGAGATTCCGGAGACCAAGTCTGTGGAGACTAATGCCTTGGTGACTGTTCAGGACCGTAATCACATCGTAATGACTGCAGAGCGTTACTCGTCCTTCACCAGGCTTACCCGAGTCCTAGGCCTGTTCGTCGATTATCGCCAATTGTCGAATTCCTAAGAGAAAACGGAGAAGGCGCAAGATTGGACCTCTATCATCTCGTGAGTTTGATGATGCTCACACTCATTTAATCAAGGTATTCCAGCAACACTATTTCCCTGCAGCCTTCAAACGCATAGATATGGATGCCTTACCTCAGGAACTCCGTCGTCTTGCGATCTTCATGGACCATGAAGGCATTATCAGGGTCGGTGGTCGCTTATCCAATGCACCACTATCTATCGATCAGCGTCATCCGATATTGCTACCAGGTCGATCTCATCTCACAAATCTTATCATTGATTATATCCATAAGAAGAACCAGCATCCTGGACCTACAGCAATGCTTGCCTTTATCAGGCAAAGGTATTGGATACCTAAAGCGAGGAATTTGGTGAGACTCCATAAGCTTCACTGTGTTATTTGTACTCGTTATAGCAAGGCCTTTGTGCAACCTCTCATGGGCAACCTTCCTATATCTAGAGTGAGCGGTGTTCGGCCTTTCATGCAAATTGGAGTGGACTTCGCTGGCCCATTTGTTTGTCGCGAGTCTCTGCGTCGTAATGCCAAAACCCATAAATGCTACCTTTGCGTATTCATATGCATGGCATCTCGAGCTGTACATTTAGAGCTGTGCAATGCCTTGACTGTGGAGGCATTCTTGGATGCGTTTGATCGCTTCGTTGCGCGACGTGGGATTCCAGCAAAGGTTTATTCCGATTGTGGAACCAACTTTGTTGGTGCAGCCGGTTACCTTCGTGAAGTGCAGGAGTGGTTAACTCACTCTGATAACCAATCTTCTATTGTGAACCACACCTCTCATCTTTCAGTGGAGTGGAGCTTCAATCCTCCAGGTTCACCTCATTTTGGAGGGAGCTGGGAGTCTGCTGTTAAGGCAGCCAAGACTCATATTCGTAAGACCTTGGGTGACAAGCCTTTCACAGAGAGTGAGCTTCACACTCTGTTTATCAAGATTGAAGGGATCCTGAACTCAAGACCATTGCTACCCCTGACTGAGTCTACAGATGACGCCGAAGTACTGACACCTGGTCACTTTACTATTGGTCAACCCATCAACGCAATACCCGAGCCAGACTTTACAGAAGTCCCTACCAATCGATTGGACAGATGGCAGCTGCTTAGGGAGCGAGTCCAGCATTTCTGGCAGCGTTGGACCGACGAGTATTTGGCTTCCTTACAGGAGCGAAGAAAGTGGACGAAGCCAGCTCCTAACTTGATGGTCGACGACATCGTCATTTTGAAAGGCGTCAATACCTCACCAGCCCATTGGCCCTTGGGCAGAATAGTGGCCGTTCATCCTGGTAAGGATGGGACTGTTCGAGTGGCTTCTGTTAAAGCTCGTACAGGCATCTTTAAGCGCTCAGTCGTAAATTTGATCCCTTTGCATGTTAACGTTTCAGATTAGCTTGTTTCTTTCAGCAATGGTCAGCTCCAGTAGTGAAACGGGGGGAGTATGTTTCCGCCAGTAGTTTCACTGCTGCAACTTACCATTGCATCTTGTTTAATTGCCGTAACTTCTATAATAAATGCACGTCACATAATTCACTTCTACAATACTTGTTGACGTATTGTTATCATTCAACCATATCAGTTCGTTTGTGCATATTGTTTGATCCATGGAGGAATATTGATACTTCCATACACCCTTCTTCCATGGCTTCGCTCCATGGTCGTTATTGTTGAGCATTATTGTTTAAATATTGCATTGTTATTATTTATTATTGTAGAAGAAAATTAGGCGGTTTAATTCCTTTGTTAAGGTTAATTGTAGGAGTGCCTCCTGTGTTGGTGATCAGTGGAAGTGATCAGTGTCGCCAACCTTCCGCAAGATCTTCAGCTGAT
Source organism: Apolygus lucorum (assembly GCA_009739505.2). Taxonomy (NCBI): domain Eukaryota; kingdom Metazoa; phylum Arthropoda; class Insecta; order Hemiptera; family Miridae; genus Apolygus; species Apolygus lucorum. The sequence goes on from CM019174.2 coordinate 150,413, forward strand.
TTCTCCAATGCTGGGATTTGAGCCAAGTTCTATCTCTCTGTTCAAGTGTGGCTTCCATCAAATTCGCCATTACCTCTTATATCTCCCCTTTGAATCTGCTTCATCATAAAGTTAATCCGAAATTTAGTCAGTGCCGACCGTTCTAGCAACAATTAAATCCAGTACTGGTGACTTCAGTGAAAAGAATTACTTGCTACGGGCTGATTGACGTATTGTGGATTGAATTGGAAGAGCAGACTCTTTTCTACCTCTACTTGGCCTACCCACCTGTGGCTGAACTTAGGTAGTTATTCCTGCCTGGCATGATCTGCAGAGGACTCCCGTGTTCCTGAGGATCCCATCTTCAACGGAGGCTCCAGGACTTGGAAGGATTAACCAGATTCCACTTAAGATACTGAACATTTTTTTCTACCATCTCAAGTTCCTATATGTTAATATCTAGCTCATGATCATACAAGTCCAATTATCTTTATCTCTGTTTCATTTTTATCTTGGCCAAGTAGGTAAGGGGGTAATCTAGTCACCAAAGTTCCTGTTTACTTTTGAATAAAAGGGTATTTGTTGTTCCACATTGTTATTGTTATATTCTCTAGTACCACAGCAACACATTTAGTCAACAAACATTATAGTTTCTAACCTTACAACAAGAGTGAGTCTAGTCAAAAGTGCAAATTATTATTTTTTGTCAATAGTTTTTGTTATCACAAGTGCAATATTATCATAGGTACAAATAGGTAATGTCCCTAGTCATTTAACTAGGGTGGTCCTTCGAAGATACCTACCCATAACTGCATACTCTGTGATCTGTCTAT
>CM019174.2:151324-183963 GCA_009739505.2 Apolygus lucorum
TGTCAGCTCGGGCGCACTCTACAGGACGATACTTCTGGCAAGTTTCTCTTAAACGCTGCACAAAGTCGCCATAGTCGAGTGTGGTCTGTTGACTCGTCACCAGCTCACCAGGAAGACGTAGTGGTTGACCATACAACAGTTCAGCAGGACTGTATCCGTGTTCTGGAACAACACTGTGAAGGCCTAGAAGAACTATCGGTAAAGTCTCCACCCAATTGCTTGATGCATGGCACTTGAGAGCTGCCTTCATTGACCGATGCCATCTCTCTACTTTCCCATTGGCCTGGGGATGGTAGGCTGTTGTTCTGAAGTGACGTATTCCTAATGCTTGATTGAGGTGTCCAAACAAGTCAGAAGTAAACTGTCGTCCTCGATCAGTTGTCAGAGGCTCTGGAACGCCAAAACGAGAAATCCAGGTGGCTAGGAATGTAACTGCAACTGTTTCGGCATTGATGTCAGCAATAGGAGTGGCCTCAAGCCCATGAAGTAAATCTGTCGATCATTGTCAGTATATATCGCTGGCCTTTACACTCTGGAAGTGGACCAACAATGTCCAGATTCACGTGCTGAAAACGATCACCGCTGCCAGAAAAAGACGAAAGTGGAGCTCGTGTATGCCGACCAATCTTGGAACGCTGACAATCAAGACATGTTTTGGCCCACAGACGAACATCCTTGTCAATGGAAGGCCAGACAAATCGATCCTTGACTAAACGAGCAGATCTTTTTGGAGAGGGGTGTGAAATATTGTGGATCAGACGGAATACCTGCATCCGCATCACTTCAGGTACAAATGGACGTTGTCCTTCATCACAATACAGAGAAATGCCCAAACCAGGAATGGGTACCTTTGACAATATCAATGAGAATTTGGCTGGCTGTGCCAAAATATCCTGCAAAGAAATATCCGTTTCCTGGTGCTTAGCTAGGTCTGCAAAGTCCAATACAGTGATGGCATCCAATCGGGAGAAGTAGTCAGCAACGACGTTATCTGAGCCTGAGATGTGACGCACATCAGTTGTGAACTGGGATATGTAATCCAGGTATCGGAACTGACGAGGAGTGGCCTTCTCAGGGTGCTGGCTGAATGCGTACACCAATGGTTTATGATCTGTGTAGACTGTGACACGCTGACCCTCCACCATATATCGAAAATGTTTAACGGCCAGATACATTGATAACAGCTCTCTGTCATATGTGCTGTACCGACATTGCGTTTTGTCTAATTTCTTTGAAAAGAAAGCGAGTGGGCGAGCAGAACCTTCATGCATCTGTTGCAAAGCAGCACCAACAGCTGTGTCGGATGCATCAACGAGAAGCAGTAGGGGCTTATCAGGTAGTGGATGAGATAACATAGTCGACCTGGCAAGACTTTCTATGCATCGGTCATATGCAGTTGTTAACTCATCAGTCCACATGATTGCAGTGTCTTCGCCACGATGGTTTTTTAAAAGATCCAGCAATGGTGTTTGGAGAGTAGCAGCCTGTTTCATGAATCTGCGGTAAAAATTTATTGCTCCAAGAAAATGTCGGAGAGCGCGGATGGTTTTGGGTTTCTCAGCTTCAGTCAAAGCAGCAACACGCTCAGGAAGAGGACTCGTACCTTTGGCTGTGATCCTGTAGCCCAAAAAGTTGATCTCCTCAACACCAAAAACACATTTACCAGGATTCACCGAGATACCATACTGCTGGAAACGGCTTAAGACAACACGGACATGATTTTTTGTGTTCCTCCATGGACGTGGATGCCACCAGGACATCATCAATGTAGCAGAAAACGTAGTCCAGGTCGCCAAGGATCTCGTCCATGAAGCGTTGGAACGTTTGAGCAGCATTGACCAATCCAAAGGTCATAGTTGGGAATTCAAAAAGTCCAAACGGTGTCGTAATAGCGGTCTTCTCGATATCCTCAGGATTTACAGGAATCTGATTATACGCTCGAGTCAGGTCCATTTTGGAGAAAACGATCTTGCCTGTAAGATTAGCTGAAAAGTCATGAATATGGCGCATGGGGTAGCGATCTGGTTTTGTAATCGCATTGAGACGGCGGTAATCTCCACAGGGGCGCCAGCTACCATCTGGCTTCTTCACCAAATGAAGTGGGCTAGCCCAGTTGGATTTTGAAGGGCGGCATATCCCCAACTCCAACATCGCCTGAAATTCATCCTTAGCAGCTTTCAATTTATCTGGTGGCAGACGTCGAAAACGGAAATGGACTGGAGGTCCCGTTGTTTGAATTGCATGAGTAGTCCTGTGCTGAAGAGTCTCACGTGGGAAGACTGGGGGTCTAGTCACATCTGGGAAATCCTTTAGCAAGTTGGCAAAATTACTTGAATGGTCAATTGTAAGCACCACTGGATCTGGAACATGAGACAGCGTTGTAACGACAGATAACTGAGTATGGCCATCAACAAGTCTACGCTGGCACAGATCAACAATAAGGTTATGGTACTTGAGAAAATCAGCACCGATTATTGGGTGAGTCACATTTGTCAAAATAAACGACCACTTGTAAGGACGACGAAGGCCAAGGTTCAAATTAATAAATCTCTCACCATAAGTGGGTAATGGCTGACCACTAGCAGTAAAAGTGTAAATTTAGATTGACCGTTCCTTTTGTCTTCAGCAGTCGCTGGAATCACTGACACATCGGCACCAGTATCGATAAGGTATTGAGTTTTAGAGGTGACATCAGTAACAAACAGGCGGCTTGATATAACCCGACCACATTCCGCCACTCGTGGGAGGGTTGTTAGTTTTCCTTCCACTGACAAGGCTTCCCTCCTTTGAGAGGCTTGCAGCGGCTTGCACGCTCAGCAAAAGTACGGTGGAACCAACAAAACTTGTGCTCCACTTCCGGGGTATCACTCGTACTGGATGTAACAGCACCTCGAGAGACAGATCTGTTGTTGCCACGTCCCCTAGACTGAGAACGGGCACGAGAACGAGACTCACGTTCCATGATATCAATCCTAGAGACAATAGCCTCCAAGGCTGACGTTAGCCGCGAAATCTCACTGACTGCAGGAGTGCTAGACGTACTGGCTACAGCTGCAGGAACGCTTACATCCATGATCTTATCAGCTAAGTTCGAAAGACCATTTAGATCACTGTCACTAACAGCTAGTACTGACCGAACATGAGTTGGGAGTCGCTGTAACCACAGAGATTTCACAACGGCATCCCCTACACGACCTTGCGCCAAATCCTTCATCGATCTGAGCAGTTGAGACGGGCGTTTGTCACCTAACTCGACTGTAATCAACAATTTCTGGAGTTTCTGGTCTTCTGAATCCGCAAAAACGCTAATCAATTTGGCTTTGAGTGCGTCATATTTACCTTCAGCAGGAGGTTCATTAATAATGTCACTTACTTGTTCCATTACATCTTCATCAAGCTGACCAACAACATTATTGAATTTGGTCAAGTCCTGAGTTGTACCACTTAGCTGAAAATTGGCTTCAACTCGTTTGAACCAAAGATCAGGACGTTTACGCCAAAACGGAGGTAGTTTATTGCTTACCCGACTTATGCTGGGCTGGGCGGGATCGTGAGAATTACCTGGTTCGTCCGGCATGATCGTAAAAAAAACCTTCTCAAAAATTCCGCGATGAATCGGGCGAAACTAAAGTGAAAATGTCACGAAACACAACCGAATTTCCGTCACTCGTCGATAAACTTCGGAGGTCACCACTTATGTAGGCGAATTACGCTACATAAAATACGAATATATACAAATACTAAAATGAAGTTATATTCGCACAAAATATATAATGTACGAGACGGAAACATACGGAATAGGAATCGGAATGATACAATAATTCAATAGACGATTTCTATTAATGAAAGTGGCAGTGCGCATGCGTGTCCGGGAGGTTACAATCTCGCAGGTTTCGGTACACGGTTTCCCCGGTTCTCGTTGTTTCTGTGTTTGTTTATGGCTGGCTTGTTCCGTTTTCGAAAGTTACAATTATTTTTATATCAATTTTGCGATCCTAAAGTACTCCAGACAGTAAAAATGGTTTACCGTTAGTGCTACGGCATATTATGCAATAGTGATTCCAAGTCAGGAAGGCCGGGTTACGATCCTTCCGCGAAGTTCTGCAGATTTCCCCAGTCGTGTTTATTTCTACGTGATGTTCTAAACTGGAATGACCAACAAGGGAAATCTCACGTCAAGGCTGTTTCAAATGTAACATTTTTCGGACGTGGATAATTCGTTGCAGCAAAATGACTCCAAGTTTCAAAACGTTCGTCAAATCTACAAGGATACCTACTATGATTCGCTCAGTGAAACGCCTCTAATTTTCGCCAACAACGCCTCAATTTTCGGGAACCTTTAGTTAGATACTTAGTTGAAATTGTACAGTTACGTTGCAACTGCATGTATTATTGTACCTACAATTAAAATCATCCCTTATTTTCATGAATAAATTGTTTGAACCTTTCCGTTTACTTTCTTGTTTGTTTACTTTCTTTGCAATGATCCCTTTCAATCCAACTCTACTGGGTAAGTATACTCCTTGGGCTTTGTTCTTATTTAAATAATTTAAATTTCAATACTAGTTTTCATTGTCTGGCCGTACCATATATCCGATGTGTAATATTTTGAAATCACGGACATTTCTGACGCATCATATTTTAATCATTAAATGATCGTAAATTTTACGATGAATTAATAATTTTAGGTTGCACCTCTCTATTTTATTATTAGGATAAACCCATCTATCTTTTAACATGCGTGTGACTTTTATTGGGATTAAATAAGTACCTTTTGGTGAATTACGTTAATATTTTTTTGTTGTATAGGTATCGAATAAAAAATCTAAAACCAAAATAAACGCGGATCCGTCAATTTCCAGTGAAGTTCATTTGCAGATATATCCAAGATACATTTTTCTTCCTCATTGCATCAGAAAATGAAAAAAGATATGTCTGACAGGCGTAGGTACTACATTCTATTTCGGTAGCGGACTACAACAGTATAATGTGAGGTTGGGAAAGACGAATTGGTATAAAAATGAATTATTGGTATAAAAATGAAATAACTCTTATTCGGTGGAGTTTAAACAACCCTATATCAGATTATTTGTTTATTTTAAATTAGTACCGACTAAAGTGAGGAAGCAGATAGGAACTCTTCAGTGAGAAAAGTCGCTCACTATTTTGCCTAGGTACTGTAGAGACTAAGCCACTGCATTGTATTTTTTTTATGTAGGTATGTCAAGTGTTTGAGTTACTAGTGCAGTGACAATACGTTTTACGGAATTCCAAGGATCGAAATTCAGTGCTTCTGGCCTGTAGGTACCTACTATAAACAAAAAAAAGTGTACCACAACTTACTGTCCTTAGTTTGTCTTTCAATTTCAGGTTCACAAAAAAAAAAATCATGAGTAATTTTTACGAAATACTTTTATTATGAAAAAAGTAGGAACTCAAGAAACACATTTTGTTAGTATTAGGCAAACCAAAATTTAAAAACATTTGGAAAATTTTTTTGTAAAATTAAGTACTTACTTAGCTACTACAGTTTCCTTTTGTTTTTACTTTCAGTTTACTTTTAAAAACTCAGTTCTGTTCATACATATGACTAGGCTCCAAAAGTTTACACAGGTACACCAATGAGAGCAAAGAAATTGGTAACAATCTAAAACGAAACTGGAATGGATCATCCACAAACATTCAACCCATAGCAATATGTAAAACTAGCACAACGGGGAATTCGACTCAATTTTAGATCGAGGAATTTCAAGTCAAATCCTATGGGCCGTGTCGTGTCTTGCGGGAGTTCTCTTCATTTTTCTCTTCTTTTTTTTTCAATTTTTTCCCCATTCAGTGTGCACGTAGCTGAAACAAGATTCACACATAAATAAATATTTAAATTCATTTTATTTATTATTAGTATACTTTTTGCCATTATTTTGGTTTATTATCTTCAATAATGGATTTTTGGAATCGAGTCAGAAAAAGTTTAATCCCTCCTCTTTTCTTCAGATTTTCACTGTTCCACTTTCCCATCAAGATGGTCATTGAAATTTATGACAAGTTAGGGTGAAACTTACACAGAGTTTTTCGTATTTTGAGGTCCTGAATCCTTTCTTTCCGGGAGCCCTTTTTATGGGAAATGGTCAATTTCAAGGGTTTTTGTTTCATTTTGAGATTGAACATTTTGACCAATCCCCCACGGAGTCCACACTTCTAAAAAAACATGCATTCCTTTCGATAAATGTGATGCTGAGGTCTGAGTTGGGGTCTGAAATCTTGCCGAACCCGTAGGTACTTTTTGCAAACAAAAACGCGAGAATTTGTCATTCTTCTGTTTTTGAAAAATAGTTGTTTCCCCCTAGGTTCGAGCTAAAGCCAGTAAATAAAAGCCGGCACCCCAGCGTTTACAGCAGGCTATTCCGCGTTGAATGAGACGCATCGTATTGTATTTGCGCATCGTATTGTATTAAATACAATACGTTCACAAATTTTGTGAACGCATCGTTCTGTATTGTAGTTCATAGTAGGAGAGCCGAGGTTTATGAAAAGTTACTTAGCAAATAATAAAAGATACAATTGAAAGGTTCACTTACCTGAAATGTTGTTTTGATCGATAGGACGGTTCCAGCTAGGTACATCATTTTCGATTAGACAAATCACTTTAAACGGACCCGGGCCGCCCTTCTAATGAAAAACAACGTCTTTTATCGAAATTGCACGAATTGAAAACTACAAAACTCGACAACTACACATTAGAAAAGAAGATAAAACGCACTAAACTTCATTCAAAACTAGTAAACAACTCGATCCGAGTACCGAAACCTGCTCTTCGCGGAAGGTTGCAACCAGGCTATATGGGGTTACTGCGCAGGCGCGCAAATCGTCTATTCAAGTTTTTCTTCTCCGAGAGCCACGTCATCTTGTTGCCATGGAGCTCTCTCAACCAATCTTCGTTTGTTCATCGCCACAATATTTTCAAATTACCTACGTTTTTATTTATACCCTCCTAGTTGAAATTATTTTCAATAAAATGTATTTCTTTTACCTAATATTCATGGTTGTGAACCTTATTTGTGTTTCCCTAATGTGAAAGCTGCAACCTGCCACTCCTATAGCACGTCGTAAGCCTAGCCGAAATGTTAAACTTCCTGTGAAACTCATTTATGAGTAAATTCATTATGCTAAAATTAACCCATTTCCGCCGACTGCGACATATAATATATGTATATTGTATACATGTATATATGCATATGTGTTGCATATTATGCAACACAGTTAGTGGCTTCTTGCGGTTTGGTTTACAGCTACCATCAAGTTCCCAGTAATTTAAAATACGCATAGTTATCAAGTAGAAGAGCCCTTCTATGGATTTCTACGAAAATTTTAGTCCTCGCGGCAATTTTGCAGTGTTTACAAGCGTTTGTGTTGGACCAAATGCGCAGTGAAGAGAATTTCAAGACCTCGCCATGTTGTAAGTACTCTATATCTATTGTTACTGCTTTTCTTGTATCCTTGTTGGTATTAATTCATTCCTTAGGTTTATGAAACATGATTCGTGTTTGCTAACCTAAGTTTTATTGCAACGTTGCTTTGTGGTACTACTAGAAATAGTAGCGTGACAAATATGTCACAGTCGTCATATGAAGTTCAAAATCGTGAACTCATACATGACATCCCAAGTTTTTTCCTTCCGTTATTATTTGTTAGGTAGTTTTTTAAATTTCAGTTTTCAATCATTTTATCAAAATTTACTCAGTTAAAATTCTGATTCACTTGTAATCTTTTCGATTTTCGAAGACAACATAGACACATAGACAACATAACCTAACACTAGATTCGTACTTCTAATTTGATTTAAAAAAAATTGTTCTTCAGTTATTTGAAAAATTGTATTACTGACTTATTATGTTCCTTTCAATGACTTCATTGGTTCTAATTTTATGGAAAAATTATAAAACTTACTCAAAATAACAAATTCGACTTCAGTCACTCGATTTAGCTGAATAACTGAAAGACAGTATTTCGATGCCTCTGATTTGTACCCTTTGATCTTTGAATTGTATTTTACTGATCTCTAATTCGTTATATTCGATTGTGTTTGAATAATGAAGTCATATTTTGTTCCATAAAACATTGATGATTTACATACCAAGATGCTCACTTCTTGTGAAAAAGTTCACAGAAATGTATGTTTGGTGACGACTGTGACATATATGTCACTGTTGATTCTCCCACCCATCGAATTTTTTTTGGCATTTTTCTCAACTCAAGGGAGCCCAGTTAAACAAAACTAAGTTAGAAAATTTTGAATTTTCCAATTTTTTTAATTCTCGGCGGAAATGGGTTAAGCTAAATTATGATACAATTTTATCAAAAAAAGTATTTTTATTTTATGATATTGCGAACGATTCACATAAGAAATTGTTCGTGTAGATTATTAATTAATTTTTTCTTTTGTACAATTTTGAACTACATTCATGGATTTTTTTTAAATTTTGGAGGAAAGTAGTGAGATGTTTACCTCCCCGGTACACGCCTGCCTCCTTTCTCCCACCTGTCATATCTTCTCTTATTAAAACCAGTTCATGTTCAAACCTCGACGTTGTCGTTTCAACTTATCCTTCCTCCCGAATCATCTCACTGGTGTTAAACGTAATTCTAGGGCCCTGTTATAGGATTTGACTTGAAATTTCCCCGCTTTCGAACCATAACTTACAAGTTACGACTCTCGATAACTTACTCTAGTGTAGCCGCAAGGGTCTCTCCAAAAGTCGTAGTTGGGAACCTGTTCAAGCCCTTTGGCGCCAAGGACGAATCTGCGGTACGCCATCCCGATCACCAAGTAACAAATTCCTGCCGTGATAATCCTGAAATACGAAAGGAGAACCTTTGAAATAAGATGAAAATTGTTGTGTATTTATTGCTGTCAAATTTAGAGTAAAGCTATTACTTGAGAAATCCACTTTTGTCGCTCTGACTGACTGAATTTGGCTGATTTATTAATTTATCTGACGCTAAAATTGAAGGTTTCTGGTTGCACCCAACAACGTTACCAGGTAGATATATTGAGGTATTATAATGAGGAATTTCACCATGTCGGAATTTCCTATTTTTGACCCCAAAATCGGATTCAGCACCTCGAAAAACCCTGTTTGGACCTTCCCGTCCAAAATTGAGCAGTTAGTCCAAAGACAAAGTAGTTCCCTAGTTCCAACTTCCGCCGCTAAGGGATCCAGCTAAGAATGAACCAAATTAGATCTTCTCGTACTATCAATGGGTTATTGCATTCAGAATTAATAGGCCAGTATTAGATCTATAAAATTAATGAACTAATAAAGCAAGGACGATCATAATTAAGAACAACACAGAAAATGAATGCACCGGGCCGATCAAGATGGCTGCGACGAAGAAACCACTCCGCGGTCCCGATGCCTCCGCCATTACTCGATCGTTACCTACACAATTTAACTCTGCGTTCACACATTTTCTCATTGAATATTAGTTCTGTTTAATACAAGCGTTTTAGTTCTCAAACCAGTGTGGTTCATTTAGTTCTCATTCCCGAGGTAAACAAACCCCCTAAGCCAAACTTTCAGCCCGTACTTCTTAATTTACGAATAAACAAAACAGTGTAGAAAACATGAACGTTTAAAAAAACCGGGAGGATGACGTCAATCTGCAATAGTTCATTTATGGCTGCTTGAAGCGCTGAGATCGAGAAATCCATAGTCCTCAGATACAACATTTCAAAAAAACAGTAAAGTTAGAAATCGAAAAACTGAAGAAAAAAATAGGAAAAGCAAGATGGGGAAAACTAGGTTTCCCCTGTTTTTGTTTGATAACTTTCCTCTTAGATAACACAATTTCGTTATACCATCGGGCAACACTGGGAGGAGACAGTGATCCGAACAGCCAATCAGCGAGTGTTCCCGCTTAATGCTGAAGAGGTCCGTTTTCCCGGTTAGTTTTTGAAATCATAAATTTTGATTGTCTCCCAAAATAAAAGGAGACTTATTTTTTAAGATCTACCCGATTTTCATCTATCCCACACCATCAACTATTCAGGAAAAATGCAAACAGAATTCGGTGAAATTCCTCATTATTTTCATCCTACTGCCCAATCAAAAACTATTAATTTTAACTACTTGTCCACAACACTGAGTACCAATTCCCATTCGAATACCTAGATATTCAAGTGAGGTAGAATGAGTAGCTTACAGCATGAAGAATACAGTCCATTTGCTCGTGTGCTCAGGAGGAACTGGCGCTGGTGTAGGTGTGGGTGTAGGTCCAGGTCTAGGCGTAGTTACAGGTGGCAGACAGACTAAATTCGAGTAGAGTTGAAACCACACGAAACCGGCTGCGTTCACAGGTTGGAGCACGGAGAAGTTCTAAAGAGAGAAAATAGAAAATGTAGCCAAGACAACCACAAACCACACATACGACTGCTACTAAATGGCTCCTTGGCCTCCATTAGGATAACTTTCCGGCTTGAACGATCTTGTGCCATCGTCATCCAGTCGTAGCACCTAAGTCTTCTTCTAAATTGTCTCTCCTTCTCAATCGTGACCTTCCTCTCTTCCTTGTACTATTCGGGCGCGCTAACAGGAGGTGCTTAGCAGGATTTATATCATCCATTCGGAGAATATGGCCGGCCCACCTTAATCTCCCCAACTTCACGAATTTGACAACCTCAAAACCATTGTACTGCTGGTAGAGCTCTTCATTGTGTTCTAACACAGGACCAAGTATTCTCCGAAGGATTTTTCTTTCAAATGTTCTAAGAACATTCTCAGATTGCTTACCCGACCCACGTTTCTTTCGGGAATTGCTAAACTTCAAATGTTTATAGTTAATCAAAAGGCCGCTAGGGTACATCACCACTCAGGTAAGAACCATTCGTAGTCCCCCCCCAGGGTTCGTCATCCTTTGAAGACCATTGAAACGAAGCTTCTGATTGGCGCTCCGTGCAGTGTTCCGAAATCATCCGCCAATGGGATACGAGATAACTTTACCCTATTCTGAATCGGAGCTGGGTCAGCTTGTATGTGACACACATTCCAGCGTTAGTTCATGTCTAGAGCATTAAAATAAAACTCTTACGAATCTCTCTTTCATTTAAAAGGGTTTTTTTATTTACCAATCAACTTAATTCTAAAAGCATTTATGTCGAGATAGGGCGAAGCAGCGACTGTGCAAGGTAAGTTTAACTCTCCTGGAGAGTACTCAGGATTTCAAGGAGTGGCAATAGTCCAAAATAGCCAATCAACCCTTTCGAAGCTCTACGAACCCAGGAGAATGTCTGGCGTTGTTATTTCATCGGAGTTCTTACTGGAGATCATGTACTTTGTTTTACTTTGATTAATGGTTGACCCGATATTTGCCACTGCCAACATGAGCGAAGGGAGAACCCACCCCAGACCGCCTCATAGTCCTAGCCATGAGATTGATGTCATCTGCGTAAGCCAGAAGCTGGACAGGACCATGGAATATAGTACCATCAAACAAACCACATATACCCTAGGTAATACAGAACGAACAGCACCTTTACAACCAGGCAATCCTATTTCATTGTAAACTGATGTCCCCCTCCCTCATACCAGGGAAAGCAAGAAAAAACCGATTTCTAAAGAAAGAATCAAAAATAACTTGTCTGTTTTAAACATTGCCTAATTTTCCAACTCCTAGTAATTGATGTTACTACAATTAATATGAAACATGCTTTAGCCTTGGACTACCCACCCAACAACTTTATGAGGGAGGGGTGACGCAAATAGGGTGATAAGCGAGTCACACAGGGGTCCTTCTCATCCCTACTCCGTGGAAAAGCGCGGGTAAAGCATAGTCTATGTTTCTTGAATTTCAGTCAAAGGCTCTAAGCAGCAGTAAGGTGAGGCCTGAAAGGGAATTTTCAGCATGGAATATGCTTTGGCCTTGGACAAACTGCCCATAAAATTTCACGTGGGATGGGTGATGTAAAAGGGTCTGTTCGGAGAGGCAGTCCGGAACAGTTCGGAACCAAACCAGAACTGAAAAGGGGGGGGGGGATAGAGGCGAATTATAGCATTTCCGAATTGAGTTAAACCTTTTCCATTTAGATTTAAACCTTTTCCATTTGGATTTAAACCTTTTCCATTTAGATTTAAACCTTTTCCATTTAGATTTGAACCTTTTCCATTTGGATTTAAACCTTTTCCATTTGGATTTAAACCTTTTCCATTTAGATTTAAACCTTTTCCATTTAGATTCCAAATGGAAAAGGTTTAAATCTAAATGGAAAAGGTTTAAATCCAAATGGAAAAGGTTTAAATCCAAATGGAAAAGGTTTAAATCTAAATGGAAAAGGTTTAAATCCAAATGGAAAAGGTTTAAATCTAAATGGAAAAGGTTTAAATCTAAATGGAAAAGGTTTAACTCAATTCGGAAATGCTATAACTCCTCCGGGCTCCTCCAAGCCCCTCCGAACCATTCAGGACTGCCTCTCCGAACAGACCTACAGTGTCATGCTTTGTGGGGGTTATTCTCCAGCCATCCACTCTATCTCTACTCCACCGAAAAGCGTGGCTAAAGCATGTTCCATGTTTCATAAATTATAGCCAAATGCTCTGAGCAGTTAGCTTCCTGCCTATGCCCGAAGGGCCTAGTTTTTTTTTCATTTTTTTTTTATACATGACAAGAAATTTTTGAACGTTAAATATTCAAAAATTTCTTGTCATGTATAAATTTTATACATAAAACTGTACGAGAAGAGTATTCGACGCATACAACAGGGCAGAAACGGGTCTTGGGGAAGGTTACCTCATATTTTTCTTGGCACTGCACTTCTACGAAAGCTTTCCACGTCTCGTTGTGGCCATCTGCGAGGTTGCGGTCGCCATCACCGAAAGTCACATACCAAGCATTCCCTGAAAATACAAACGGCGGAACATCATTCTTTCAATTTTCAATTATTTATTTTAATACGCTTGTATGTTCTTTGTTAATTTCCTTATATTTTACTTCCTGTTTTTCTTCATCGGTTCAACGAAAACAAAAACAAGTGGGTGTGGCACATAGCTTCCTCGTACCCATAACCCGATTATACAGGGTGTAAGCCTAACTGGTCTGCCATACGGTACCAGTCGATTCTACAACTAATTTGCAACAAAAAATGTCTCATAGCGATTTTTTTGAACCCTTTGTTTTCGAGTTATTTTAACTTTAAACTTTTTTTTCATGATTTTGACCTTATGTCATCAAATTGGTCATAACTCCTTTAATTTGCTGTGTAAATTACAATTTGAGGATACCGTTGGAAAGAGCATTAAATTTCCTATTGGATAGATGCCTTCACTTTGGTTTTAGTCAAGGTTTGAGACATGAAAACGTCCTCTAAAAAGAGAATTTTACGTAATTTTGGAAACCTCGCATTTTTTCAATCTCAAACTGAATTACGAGAACCCATACTTTTTCAAGATGCAAGAACAGTGAAAACTGCGCCAGAATCTCAGCTTTCCAATGGTATAATCAAAACATATTCTACAACCAAATTTAGGGGAGAAATTCGTGTTTGAACGCGGAAAAACGTGCATTTTTTCAACGAAATCGGCGCTCCGCCTAGTCGATCTGAGGGGTCGGACGATAGCAGTGGGTGGGTGGGCGCCGCAGTAAACCGCGAGGCCTCCGGAAACAGGAGGCCAGAGCGCTGATTTCGTCGAAAAAAATGCACGTTTTTCCGCGTTCAAACACGAATTTCTCCCCTAAATTCGGATGTAGAATATGTTTTGATTATACTATCGGAAAGCTGACATTTTGGCGCCGTTTTCACTGTTCTTGCATCTTGAAAAAGTATGGGTTCTCGTAGTTCAATTTGAGATTGAAAAAATGCGAAGTTTCCAAAATTACGTAAAATTCTCTTTTTAGAGGACTTTTTCATGTCTTAAACCTTGATTAAAAAAAAGATAAGGCATCTATCCGATAGAAAATTTAATGCTCTTTCCAACGGTATCCTCAAATTGTAATTTACACAGCAAATTGAAGGAGTTATGACCAATTTAGTGACATAAAGTCAAAATCACGAAAAAAAGTTTAAAGTTAAAAAAACTCGAAAACAAAGGGTTTAAAAAAAATCGCTACGTGACATTTTTTGTTGCAAATTAGTTGTAGAATCGACTGGTACAGTATGGCAGACCAGTTAGGCTTACACCCTGTATAGATGATCCGATGCATACCTAGTAGTTAATCTCAAAGCACCAATCTTTAAGTACCTTTCACTACCCTCATAGGGGACCATCTACACGCTAATCTGGACAATCCTAGAAAATTTTATCAAATTCGGATGAAAAATGTAAATGTTATGGCTGTTACAAGGATTTTACGTATGCGCATGCGCAGTGGCTACTATCAGTCCGAAGGTGATGATATTCATAGGGGACCATCTAAATACTAATCTGTAACATGAAAATTTGAATCCCTGAAAATTTCATTGAAATCGGATGGAAAATGTAGAAGTTATGGCCTACAAGGAATTCACGTTTGCGCATGCGCAGCGACTACTATCAGTCCGGGGGTGATGATCTTCATTGGGGACCATTTGCAACCTAATCCGCAAAATCCCTGAAAATTTCATCGAAATCGGGTAGAAAATGTGGAAGTTATGGCCGTTTTTTTTTTTTTTTTTTTTTTTTTTTCCCTTAAATCTCCCCTCAAAGACAAAATGTCTTTTTTGACGGAGGGGGCACGCCATAAAAATAAAATAAATAAATAAATAAAATAATGGGGAGGACGCCCAGGACTCACCCGACGCCGGCCCTAGGGATGATGGAAGATGAGGAAGGTGGGGGTGGAAGAGAAGGATGAAGGGAAGTGCCTCTATAAAACGACCACCAGTTCAAATATGAGCCGAGCAGGACACGGGTGGTGTTACCACGGAGTACGCCTACTGAGATGCCCAACTCGCGCAACTCCGTGGCACTTTTCCCGCACCACACACCGCGCCACGACAAGGTTGCAGCCATCACCCTGATGTTGTTGGGTGCCACTCCTTTTAGCTCCGACACTGCTTGCCGTAAATCATTTGTGTCATATTTCCTTATCTTGGCCCGCCAAGTCTGCTCCATGTCCAAGCTGCCATTGACAACTTGGACATCCAGGATAATGCAAGACTGGTCGGGCTTGACAGCAACAATGTCGGGCTTCTTACCCTGGTCACTTGGCATGTGATACAATCTCTCTCTCTCAACATCCCAGCCGCTAGATGACAATGCACCTGCTATCCGCTTGGCGACCGCATCATGACGTAGGATGCGGCCCCCATGAGTTCGTGGACACTGCTGCACCACATGATACAGGTGTTCATTTCCACTCCGACAGGCACGGCAAAGGGGTAGCGTTGTCCCCCGACTACCTCTCGAACACCGCACCGCAGTTGGCAAAGATGCCACGCGGATGGCGTGAAAGTGTCGGTAGTCGCGGGCCCCAATGCCCTCCGAAGCCCAATCTACCCATTGGGATGAGACAAGGCTTTCGGAGCACTGTCGGAGTTCTTTACCATCCACCGATTCATGCAGCGCAGCAGCGAACTCAGCAGACGAACTGGGTTTTGGAGCAGATGGTGTTGCTCGGTCGCACCATGCTAACTGCTGCCTGACAAAATCAAGATCAGCAGCCGCACGGGCGACCTCCCAGCTCGACCCCTGAAGGGCTAGCAGGCGCCGGCAGCGCAGTGAAGGGATACATGCCGAGAGAGACACAATGCCAAGCCCACCGGATTTGACCGGTGCGTGAAAATAGGCACTTGGGACACCAGGAGGGAACTTCAGCCAAGAGCGCACAGCAGAGCGAACTTCTCGATCTAATTGTTGCAGCCTCCCCGCCGTAAGCCTGCCAAAGACTAACCCATAGGTTAGCTTTGGCAGTAAGTACGTGCGGAGGAGGCGCAGCTTCTGCTGTGGCTTCAATGGAGCCTTGGTAACGCGAGCTAGCGCTCTACCAAGGTCCACACGGCTGGTAGTAATGGTGGCCACCCCCATGAAGTCGACTCCAAGGTACCGCCAAACCTCCAGCACGGATCGAGACGGAATGGGGGATTGTCCTACGACAAAACCCCCATCCACAACTTTCACCTTATGCTGGCGACCCGACGGGACCAAGGAGACCGACCCACACTTATCGGGGTTAACCACAAGTCCACACCTGGCTAGCTGCTTAGCAAATGCATTGAGGGCGATCTGCAAGCCCTCACGGGTTTCTGCGAGTAGGATAACATCATCGGCAAATGCCAATGCTCCTACTCGCACCCCAGGGGCGAGATCAAACCCTACTTCAGTGGGCAGCTTACCCAAGGCCGTATCCACGACCAGGTTGAAGAGGAGTGGCGATAGGGGATCCCCCTGGCGTACCCCACGCCCGATCCGTATATCCCCTGATACCTCACCTCCTGCCTCGAGGACCGTCACGCCTTCCTGGTACAGACAGGCCACATACTCGATTAACCGAGATGGGGCCCCGACACCACGAAGGCAATCGGTCAGGGCAAGGTGACTGACTGTGTCAAAGGCCTTAGCGACGTCCAGAGCGGCGAGATGTAATTGCCGGCGTTTAATACGGGCCAGCGAGATGACAGTTTGGAGAACTGTAAGGTTCTCCGCTGTGCCATCTGCTGACCGGAACGCTCTCTGGACATCACCAATGACACCAGCCACCTGGAGGCGAGATGCCAGTACTTTTTGGAAGTGGCGGAAGACTACCGAGGACACAGAGATCGGTCGATAGCCTCCAGGCCCACTTCCCCCTTTCTTGGGGATAAACACGGTCCGGGTACGGGTTAACGCTTTCGGGGGTCTTCCCGCAAGGAGGAGCAGGTTGAGGATGAGCAGCTTAATCGTTTTTGGTGCTTTATTCCAGCGTCGGGTAGAAACACCATCGGGTCCAGCGGAAGTGGAGTTCTTGACACGGCACTTGTGTGCCTCGTCAGACAGCACCGGCGAGCACATTATGCTGCGCAAGGAATCCCTGGTGGAGACTGGGGGAACCACACACTCCCCAGGGTCGTGACTGGGAGCACTCAGAAGTGGCTCCCAGAAATCCACAAACTCCTGGAGAGGGGGTTGAACTTGATTTTCCCCAGGCTCCTCCAGTACCTCCGCAGCCACACGCGCCGGATGCTTCCTCCACAAACTCTGAACCCGGTGGTACTCCTGCCGTCTCGCTTGTTTAGCTGCTCTGCGACCTCCACGCAACACCACTCTGGGAGGAGGTCCCCCCTGGTGCTGCGTCACGGTCGCATCCCCAACCCGCGGGAAGATTCTCCCTAAATAGTCTGCAACCTCATCTTCCAGGTTATCCAGCCCTTCAGCAGCCCGCCTCACCAGATCCTGCAGGTAGGTGCTTTCATAGCCTTCAATACGACCTACCTGCCCCCCGAGCCTCAAGACTTCGGTCTTCAGATCGGCAAGAAGACCGGAGGTCCCGGGGGAGGGATACTGAATGGCAGGCTGCTGCTCCACATCAGCAATAGGAGATGCGGGAGAAGCCCCACTGCTATTTGCCAGGATAGCTTCCTGGACAAGCTGCTTATAGTGGGGCTTCAGGCGGATGTTCTTGATGGTGATGACTGTGCGCATGGGAAAACGTTCATTCAGATAAACATTAATATTACGTACCCCATTGCGCACAGCCACTGCCTCATCTGCTGCCATCCTGCGCAACTCCTCGGAAGCATACCTGTGCTGTATTCGTTCAATATCAATAGCAGCATTAACAGCAACAGGATGCTTCCGGCTGACGTGGAGACCAAGGCCGAACCTGGTAGTGAATGCCCGCTCACAATGGGCACACTGGTGGTTGAAAGAGGCAGTGGAAGAGGAAGAGGGTTGGGATGATGAGGAAGAGGAGGAGGGTGAGGATGGCCGACGCCCCTGCCTGGGGCGCCTCTGAGCGCCTCCCCTAATACCCCGCGAGCCAATGGGCTGGCGGGGGTTATGAGGCTCTCTTACTGTTTGTTCCATAAAGGGGGGGCGCTTGAGATGAAGGGTCAGGGAACCCGTTGACAGGGGTCCCCTCCCTAGTCGCCAGAGGGTCATTCAGCCACCCCTGGAACTTCAAGAGGGGTCCATCAGGGAAACCTAATAGGACCACCTCTATTTATCCCAGGGGGCCCGGGTTGTGCGACGGGGACGCATGACCTTGACTTGGATAGGGATAAGAAGGCTCCGAAGAGATAAAAACACCCTCTATTACCCCACCCCCAAGGAAATTCACGTTTGCGCATGCGCAGTGGCTACTATCAGTCCGAAGGTAATGATTTTCATAGAGGACCATCTAAATACTAATCTGTAACATCCCTGAAAATTTCATTGAAATCGGATGGAAAATGTAGAAGTTATGGCCGTTACAAGGAATTTACGTTTGCGCATGCGCAGTCGCTTCTATCAGTCCGGGGATGATGATTTTCATAGGGGACCGTCTACACACCAACCCGCACAATCCCAGAAAATTTCATAGAAATCGGACAATAACTTCGTATAGTTATGCGCGTTACAAGGAATTCATGATAGACGGACAGACACACAGACAGACAGACAGACACGGAACCAAACTTGTTCAGAGTGAAAATTTTGATTTTGGAGAACCTTTTTTTCGTCCTTGAAAAGTGAAAACAAAGCTTCCGCTACCTTGGTAGACTCGGAAGCAAAACCAGAGATTGAGTTGATGCAATCTAAAGCAACGTAAATCCCGTGAGCCTCACGTCAGAAAAATTAGCATCCACTCGATGCTCGCCCTTAAATGTAGTTGATTTAGTGACACCTTGAGACAACTAAATTTCTTCCAGAGACGTTTTCGGTGACACTAGTGACACCACGGTCCAAATAGAGTTACAGGAGCAACTAAAAAATGGACTGTTTAAAGATTTTCATTGATTTTATTGCATTTCTTGGTTATTTGTGGTGCAAGGGGGATAAAAATGACGGCGAAATAATTTTTAGGTAGTGGAGTCACCGAGTGAACTATAAAGGGTTAACGGTACCTGTCTAATATTGGCGTCTAAGTGCGATTTCCACTTTTTTTCTACCTTATAATAAAATTGATCTACCGCGACATTACCTATGCGTACGATGTCCGTTTTGGTGAGGCGTCCAACCACTTGAATTTTCTTATCTTCCGTCTTCAGCACAGTGGCGTTGGGTTGCGTGCTGTTAACTTCGTCACACCACCTCAGCTGGTACGTGACATTTCCTTGTGTGACGGAGTAACTGCAATCAATGAGTCATAAGTTTTTCCGTCGACAATTAGCTCCATTTAAAAGGGAAATAATGTTGTAGTCATACAGCTATTTAGAAGTAGGATAGGGTGGGGCAAAGATCCGCAATTTAAGGTTTTAACTTTTTTTCTCACCCAATAAGTTAAAAGGTCCCACATGTTTTGGCTTCACTGGAAAGCTTAATTTATGTGCTACAATGAACCATTTTATTAGTAGCGAAATAAGCACCATTTAGAAAAAAAAGGAAAGGTAGACAACCTTGCCTTTGCGGACCTTTGCCCCACTGTTTGGGGTAAACGTCCGAAGATGCGGGGCAAATGTCCATTGAGACGAAATAAATAGAAAAATTAACTTTAAGCCGTTTATTTACTGACAGTTATGAGTAAAACCATTCCAGTTCACTGACTGAATAATAATTTCGGGTTGTGCTGGTTTTTTTTTTTGGCTCCTTTAAACGACTGATCCCCATTCATAATCGAGAATGTCCGGCCAGTCGGGCCATTTCCATGATTTTCCAGCTTTCACCATTGACGATACAGTGGCATGGGTTTTGAAACTTAAAAATTTGAAAAAAATGTGAAAAATTTGAAAAACTTAGAACAGTGACTATAAAATTTATAGTCACTGTTCTAAGTTTTTCAAAATTTTCAAATTTTTTTCAAATATTTAATATTTATAATATATGTATATATTTATAATATATGTATTTAATACACTATCCGCGCGCGGACATTTGCCCCAAGGAAAGTGCGGAACTTTGCCCCATTTTGTTATTGTCAACACAAAACTAACCTAAAAACAAGAGATTCGCATTTGGCCAAAATGTTGTCCTTAGATCCCCTTTCAAAACCTGAATTATGGAATTGAACCATTATAGAAGTCAGCAAAGCGTACAGAATATACATTTTCAACTGAGGATGACCTAGGGATTATTACATCAAAACAAGTAAAAAGCATTCTCACCTCATTGTTATTGTTGTGCCAGTCGCATGCCAACTAACTTTTGTGAGTCGTCTGCTATCAATGTTGCCAACATAAAAATGTGTCTAAAACCATGACAATATTTGGCGGTCATTTTAAATTGGGGGTGCGGATCATTTCCCATTGCGGATCTATGCCCCACCCTACCCTATCATTGTTTGACTGCCACCTTTCTATAGCATTTTCCGATCAAATTGAACCTTTTTACAAGCTTCTATTTCTTTATAAAGATAACGCTACTTCACAGTCCCACTTTTATAAATAAAAAGGAAAACGTCTGCCAAGTGGGTGTGGCACATAGCTTCCTCGAATCCATAACCCGATTATATAGATGACCAGATGCATAGTAGTTACTCTCGAAATATCAATCTCTAAGTACCTTCCACTACCCTCATAGGGAACCATCTACACGCTAATCTGGACAATCCTAGAAAATTTCATCAAATTCGGATGAAAAATTAGATGAGTGGATATGTTTTTGGATCAAAAAATACTTAGCCTCGGCTGGGATTCGAACCCGCGACCCCTGGGGTACAGTTGAAGTTACGGCTGTTACAAGGAATTTACGTTTGCGCATGCGCAGTCGCTTCTATCGGTCCGAGGATGATGATTTTCATAGGGGATCATCTCCAAATCCACATAAACCCTGAAAATTTCATTGAAATCGGGTAGAAAATGTGGAAGTTATGGCCGTTACAAGGAAATTCACGTTTGCGCATGCGCAGTGGCTACTATCAGTCCGAAGTTGACGATTTTCATAGGGGACCATCTACATGCTAATCTGTAGCATCCCTGAAAATTCATTGAAATCGGATGGAAAATGTAGAAGTTATGGCCGTTACAAGGAATTCACGTTTGCGCATGCGCAGTCGCTTCTATCAGTCCGGGGATGATGATTTTCATAGGGGACCGTCTACACACCAACCCGCATAATCCCTGAAAATTTCATAGAAATCGGACAATAACTTCGTATAGTTATGCGCGTTACAAGGAATTCATGACAGACACACAGACAGACAGACAGACAGACACACAGACACGGAACCAAAATTGTTCAGAAAGGTCTAAAACGCAAAACGCGAGTGGAAATTTTGATTTTGGAGAACTTTTTTTTTTCGTCCTTGAAAAGTGAAAACAAAGCTTCCGCTACCTTGGTAGACTCGGAAGCAAAATGTGTAAGTTATGGCAGCTACAGGGGAATTCAGGTCTGAGCAATGCACAGTGACTATTATCATTCCAGGGGTGATGATTTTCATAGGGGACCATCAACACAACAATGCGCATGAACTCTAAAAATTTCATCAATATCAGATGGAAAATGAACAAGTTATGGCCGCTACAAGAGAATTCACACTAGCGCATGCGCAGTGGCTACTATTATTTAGTTACTATCATTAGTGATGATTTTTATAGGGAACCATCTACACAATTTGCATGGTTCCTGAAAATGTTATCAAAATCGGACAATAACTTTCCTGAGTTTTGTCAATGGGGTATTTCGGTGGGTCGGAAATTCAGGTTTTTGACCTCAAATTTGGATTCAGCACCCTTGAAAACCTATATACTACAACTTTAAGCCCATTGATACTAAAACATGTGGTAGAAAAATTAATTAAAGAGATCTCACGTTTGAAAAAGGTGGGCCGCTATAAATGCACACACACTAGGCAAGGACTACGCTGCAGACTACGCCGCGCGCGTGTGTGAGTAGTGTTTTGTAGTATCCAAGAGGTCCCTCAAGGGTTTCTTTGCATGGATACTTTTTTCAAAGACAGTTGGCTAGCTACGTCACACCATTCAAATCTTCAACTTGTCTTAGCTTCTCTGATTTTGGTTTATTATTTTCAATAATAAGCCTTTGGAATCGAGCAAGAAAAAAAAAATTTTAACCCCCCCTCAAAATTTGATGTTTTACGTTTCAAGGTACGTAGAATCCGAAAATCGAATAAAAAAATTTCCGTCCGTCCGCCGTCCGCCGTACGCGGCACTTTTCTTAGCAACACTGGACCGATTTGGTTCAAATTTGGTATATGGGCTCCATTTGGGGTCTAGTTGTGCCGCGAAGCTTTTGGTTGATGTAAGTCACTTCTAAGGGGTGAAAATTAAGGGTTGAAATTTTCAAGAGTGCCCTAGCTCGAAAACTCTCGAAATAAAGGTATCGTTTTTTCACCAATTATAAATAGTACAGAATTTTTAAAAATTTTTGAGACCACCCGGAGCTCTGTATGACAAACCGTTCGATCCCTACGAGTATTTGAAGGTTTTCCTTCGATAAAACAGAATCATGAGTGTGAATCGCAAAAGAGGTCTAATCGCCTTTCAAATTTTATCTGACTAAAATGCGATCGCTGTTCATTTCTTCGATTTGTATACAGTTTTGCCTTCTGCGTAACCAGTAATCAAATTTCCATATGAAGCTTTCTATTTTTCGAATCGAGTGTGAAGCGTTTATTTCTTTCTAATAAACTTGATTGTGAAGGTGTGAAGCCATTATAGTGTGGTAGGTAGTACCTAGGTACCAATAGTTGGTAGGTAAAAAAAAAATTGGTAGGTAAAAACAATGTTTGTAGGTAAAAAACGCTGCAAATCATTGCTCACTGATCAGATCACTGATCAGCTGAGTGAGCTCCGAAGCCATTTTCAATGCTATTGAATGGAAGTGCTCTTCCAGGCGTCTCCAGCATTCGAGGATATCTTCTTCACTCCTCACATCACTGATCAGCTGAGTGAGCTCCAAAGCCATTTTCAATCCTATTGAATGGAGGTGCTCTTCCAGGCGTCTCCAGCATTCGAGGAGATCTTCTTCACTCCTCACATCACTGATCAGCTGAGTGAGCTCGAAAGCCATTTTCAATCCTATTGAATGGAAGTGCTCTTCCAGGCGTCTCCAGCATTCGAGGAGATCTTCTTCACTCTTCTGATCACTGATCAGCTGAGTGAGCTCCGAAGCCATTTTCAATCCTATTGAACGCAGGAGCTGAAATTTGAGAGGGAAGGTCAAGGGAGAATACAGATGGTGGTAGGTGCTATTGATGGAGAACCAGTGATCTATACAGAAGGATGATCTATACAGAAAATAATAAACCTTTGAGCAATGATTTGCAGCGTTTTTTAAAAACATTTTCTCGACGAACAGACCTGATTACCATTATTCCTGAGCCATACTCTTTTGAAAAATAAAAAATAAAAAAAATGACTGAAATACCCCATTGCAACATATTTCTGATGACGAGGAGGCTATGTGCAACCACCCACTTGGTAGATTTCCCGAATTTTCAGGTTATCGGAACCCCCTCATATAGCATCTCATTTTAAAGATTGGAATCAGACCTTTAATTTGAAAATACACAAATGGTTCGTCAACCACTCAGTCGGAGGTTTCAGGGGAAATTACGTGAATATAGACCAACCTTCCCGAAATCAAAAACCACGTTTTTAAAACATTTCGTTCCCTATGTTCACACACCACCTATCTACCATTTTGGCGAAAATGAGGTTTTCATTTATGTATGTAACTTTCCGCGCCGAGCACACTGGTTTGCTCAAAATTGCTCTATCTAGATCAGGTGAGTCAGAAAACACTAGAGAGTTCCTAGGAGATAGCGACGTTGAGATACCACTCTTTATCGCCCGCCTCCCGCGCATGCGCAGAAGACACCACCGGTGGCAGGAGATGCCACAAATTTATCTGTGGGAAAGATACCACTCCTTATCTTAATAGGGATGAATCATATCTTTTGGTGGTGTCGTGAAGTAGGGTAGTTCACGTCGTTTTTTTGGAGTTTTTTCAAGATATAGCAATGCTCTATCTCGTTGGCTTTCAGAATACCTTTGAAAATTAAAAAAATCTCCCATGGTTGATGGATTAAAATTGATTTTGTAAAAAGTGGATTTTTGCCCAAGGTACAATCTTGGATTGTACCTTGAGCAACATTAATTGTACCTTGGCACCCATTTTAGTATTTCAAACAAATAATGAAATGGGTGAAAAAATATAAAAAACACGATAGGTAAGTACTCTAACTCTCTGGAAACATATCATTTATAAAAGTATAATTTTTCATCAAACATTTTTTAAAAGTAGGGTTGCAGTAACTTATTCACGAGCCCAAATAAGACGTAAAACAAACTTTCTCCTTGGGAAATATGTTTTGAAAATACAAAAGTATAAAAATAACGACTTCACACTATTAATCATTTCAGAAAGCGAACACTTGGTATAGTTACCAAGGAGTTTTGCGAAGATTACAAAAAATCATAAAATTAATAAAGGTCGAACCCCGCAAAAGAAACATTGAAATGTATCCCTCCTCATCGGTTAAAAATAGGCTGAGGCAAAAATTTTATGATGTCCCTGACCCTCACTCGGAAAACATGTCAATATGGAAAGGTTTCCTTTTTTTCCTCAACAATTTCACTGTCACTTGTCACTGTCGGCTTCTAGAACTGGACAGACGTAAAATTTGGCAAGGTTCTGTGTAGAAAAAGAGACCAAAACCCTTTTGTTAAAATTGACCACCACGTTGGTGAAATCCCACTTACCTCCAATACATTCCTCGGTTTTTTCCTACCATTTCCCTTCCTAGATAGTCCAAATTTCCATCATCCTCTCCGCCAGAACTCTACATATCCAAATTCCCCACAGCCAAAATTCAGCTTCTTGGTAAGCTTGACTTTTTCACTCATACTCAGCAGATGTTTTCTTAAGTGAAATCTGTTACCAGAATGCACAGGAAATCGAGTGGCTTGTACCTTGAGCAACCCCTACTTGTTGCCCAAGGTACACGTTCTTCAGCTGCTCTAGGTACACGGAAAGGACTTGGAGAACATTTTGACCTCTCAATTCAAACCATGAAAACCAAACACAAAACTCGATAGATCTCGTTGAAGCCCACACCCCACAGCTTCTGAATCCACCAAAAATATCATTTATAAACACTTACCAGGTCGCTGGGAAACCTCGAAGCACAGAGGTTAGTTACCCAAAATGGGAGGGCAAAACTAACTGGACGGCGTACATCCTCTACAACCGACGCAAAGCGCTCCACTGTTCGAGAGCAGTCTTGCCATCATGAATGCAATATTTTGGCACGATCTTTCAATATTTCTCTCATCAAGGGTCTGAGTAATGAAAAGTTGCTCAAGGTACATGCTGCCCAAGGTACACGTCCTTCCCCTACCCTTCCAAGATTATAACACTATTGTAATCAGAGGAAACATTTTTCTTTTGTGAGTTGGAGACACTAGACGTTATTGGGATTACGATTGGGATTACCTGGGGACTAGGTACTTATTAAAATCTACTGGATGTTTAATTGATTCTCCACACTAAAATTAAGTTAAGTTGACTGAAAGTTAAGTTGGATTTATGTAAGTTGTATACATTACTATTTCAGTGACGAAAGTTTGTAAATGCAAATCCTTGATACATTTTGACTTGGATTAACGAGGGTGATGAAGTTCTTTTACTGCTTGCTCCGAGTCAATGTACACTGTAAACTCGTTAGTTGTGTTAAATTAATATCAAGTAAAATGTTTTATATTTATTCAGCGTTCTTCACTAACCACCAGTTTTCTCCTACATTGTCGGTCTGGGGGATAAACCTACCTTTCCGACCCAGACTAGCTAAATCCACCTTGCACTTTTCCAGTTTTTAACTGTAACATCTAAAATGTGATGATTTCAATAGTTTATGCCCAGTTTCTATTTAAAGCAGGTTAAATTTGTTACTGGTTTAGACCAACTGGAGCTTTACAGTTTAATTACGGAAATACAGCAATTCAAAAATCAAAATGCAAATTTAGAGTCGCGTTTATTGAAAGTCGTGTTTTTAGAGTTCGACTAGCTAAACTACTAATGTCAACAAAAACTCACACATGGAAGTTTGACTTAAAGGTAGTAATTATTTTCCGTGAAACTAGCCATAATAGATTGGATGACTCCTCCTACGCAAAATGTAGGCAGTTTCCAAAATGCGGGGAAGGGCCCATATGAGAGTTTTATGCAAACCCACCCAAGTGGCTGTTTTTTGATGAATTGAAAAAAAAAATATACCTGCGAACTATATTCCGTTGTTTCTATCCTATTTTAATATTTCACGGTTCACGTTATCATACAGGATGGCCAATTACAAAAAGATAATTGGTATAACCTAATTAAATAGGAAACGGTGGCTACAGCTTTCGTACAAGTACGCAACCAGGAGAGACATTTTATGCCCTTTCCCCTTCGCGTAACGCTCCCCGCGTGACGATTTTTCATTTATGTGCCATAGTAAAGACATAAAATGTCAAAAATGAGGAGAGGAATTTAAAGGCAATCTCAGCTACAATTTGGAACTTCAATCGTGCCGGTAAGTAGCCATAGTTTTCCCAAACATAAAAACCAAAGAAAAAAAAAATTGAAAAATATCCCAACTCCTAAGTAGTTAACGTAAGTAAATTAGGAAAAATTCGAAATTTTCCAACGGCATAACCAACGTTATCCTTTAGAGGGAACAACATTAGATCATGGATAATATCCATGTCCACATATTATGTCCATTGTGGTCGGTGTAGTTTGAAAACTGAAAAACGTACCATCTCTTCTAATAATATGTACCTACCTATTTACTTTGTCTATGAATACAGAATTAAAAAAAAATCCGATCGCACGTGATATATTGCAGTATTCTAACCTTACTTCAAAGCTACCGATATGTAGCTATGATTTTGTTTACTGGTATCGCGTTGCATTGTTTGAGACAAAAAAAAGTGGGTCGAAAAATTTCTTGGCCCCCAGCCAAAAGACATAATCTATGTCAAAAAAGAAAAATATAAAGTCATGATTAAGGTGTCAAATTTAAGATTACATTCCATTCACATTCCTACGTCAATATCTCAGGGTTGTCACAGTTGCTAATTTATATATTTAGGGAACACTACCTTTAAGGATCCTAACAATATACAAAAAATTCTTAGAAATGCTCATCATTGCGATTAAAAACGAATATCTGTCAAAGGCTCAGGTAAGAAAACTGCATCTTTGGCGTAGAAATGAAAAAGAAAGCAAACATATTTCAGGTAATATCTTGAGTAGTCTACTAACTAATATTGTAGAGGTGCATATAGGTATACTTTCATACAACTAACTTTCATAAGAAGAGTGACAGCTCTCAAAAAATAAATACTCAAAAACTGTTTTCAAAAGGCCACTGGAGTGTAGTCAGAAAATATTTTCCACTTGAGACATACCTACTAGAGAAATTATCACAATCAGCACTTTTTTTCGAGAGTAAACCAAACAGCAGCAGAGAGATTAAACCAGAAATAGCAAATTCTTAAAATTTTCGGAAAAGAACTTTTTCGAGAGTAGGTAAACTAAACAGTTAAAATCACGTTAATGTGACTTGCAGGTGCAGAGGAAAAACGAGCTGATAAGAATTTTGATAAGCTAGAGTCCGTATCGCCGCCATTTTTGGTTAGCCTCCACTTCGGTCGCTCTAGACACAGTAGATACCACAAATCATATCTTTAGGGTCGCTATCTCCTAGGAAAACTCTACTAATTTGAACACACCTCGTATCCACATTCGGTTTTTCCTAACAACCTATCAACAGTGAAGAATGGTTTCCACAGCCACAGTTTCCAAATGTAGATAGGTGGTGTGTGAACATAGGTGACGATTTTCACATTTTTTCGACATTTTTAACGAAGCAAAGTGAAATCCGATTGAAACGGGACTACCACGGATACTGGTAAAACATACTTCGAAAAGAATCAGGCAGATTGGTACCGGAATAAGAAAATGCAGTGTGTCCGAACACACAAAAAAAAACGACCGCACAAAAAAACGAACTGTATGCATACAGTTCGTTTTTTTGTGCGGTTGTTGAGGCATGCCTCCTCCATCGCGCGCCTACGGTGCTATTGAAGTCGCTCAAAAATAAAGATGCTACTTGTAATAAGAAATGAAATTAGAAAGATACTCGTGAACTCTGACAGAAAAATGTATCATCAAAATACTCAACTCAATTTTTCAAGAAACGCAAGAATGAAATTTTCATACAAGCATTAGTTTTCTTTGTTATTTGGTAATGCAGAACACATGTTAAAATAAAGTTACCTAAAGCAGAGAATTCAACAATAAGTGCTAAATGAAGATGAATTGGAAGTTTAGCATCGTCTTTTTCCTCTTGCTATCACAACGTAACACGCATAACGTAATAAAATTGGGACTGTGATAAAAACGGTAAGGTGTTAAAAATATATAACTATGTTCGATATGGAATTATTTAGTCGTAGACGAAGAAGCTTTATTATCATATTAGTGTTACATTATTTTTTCTTATTAGAGGTAATTTATTGTTAACATTCTAGTACATTTTATCAACAAAATTTGTCGATATTAATATTTAATAATAATAGCTTATTTTTTTCAAGTTTTTTTCTCAATCAAACGGAATTCAATGGTCCACCAAATTGCTGATCACTGTGACATCCAGTCGAAGTCCCCAATCGTTTGCATCCCTCGTTCATGCTTCCTTCGACCTCCCGTGTTCTTTAATTCCTTCTCAACGCAATTTCAAACGCATTCTCATCGCTTTAATTCCTTCTCTATGAAATTTCACTTGAATCCCCTTGTTTATGCTATCTACGACCTCCCGTATTCTTCAATTCCTTCTAAACGCATCGTCACAAACATTCCTCCTCTATGCGTTTTCACTCGCATTCCTTCTCACTGGACATCGCAGATATCGCAATTCTTCTCCATGAGCTATATAGTAGTGCTTCCGTATTAACTTGTAATACCGTAAAAAACTGAAATAATGTTATTTATGTGTTTGAATTGTTCGAAAAAGTTTGTTTGATTGAAAAAAAGTTATTTGAAAAGAATTTGAAGTTGAAACGAGATGAATTTGGTAGAAAACGATTTCATTTGAACTTGAAAATGCTACATTATTTTTTTCCATTCCCCTAGGCTGATGAATTTCGAAAATCCTTGAACATTTCGAATTTAGGTACAATGGGGGGTGCGCCTTGATTTTTTAGATTTTTAATCGAAAGTAGACTACTTCCTGATAATTTTGACACCAGCCATTCTCTTTTTGGATGAGTAGAACTGTTTCTATGATTTTTCAAAGTTTCGACCGTTATGACGTCACGCGCCCCTCTCGCCTGGGCGGGACCCCCCAGCCCACTGTGACGTCATAAACGGTCGAAACTTTAAAAATTCATAGGAAAAGATTTACACGCGCTAGAAGGTCGCGGTGGGTACCAAAATTCTCAGAATGAGGTCTACCTTAGATTAAAAATAACAATAATCAGTTTTTCCTACCCAGGCGCACACCCTATTTCAAACGCATTCTCATCGCTTTAATTCCTTCTCTATGAAATTTCACTTGAATCCCCTTGTTTATGCTATCTACGACCTCCCGTATTCTTCAATTCCTTCTAAACGCATCGTCACAAACATTCCTCCTCTATGCGTTTTCACTCGCATTCCTTCTCACTGGACATCGCAATTCTTCTCCATGAGCCTTTGTAGTGCTTCCGTATTGTTTAAAAAAACTGAAATAATGTTATATAAGTGTTTGAATTGTTCGAAAAAGTTTTGTTTGATTGAAAAAAAAGTTATTTGAAAAGAATTTGAAGTTGATTGAAAAATTTATTTGATAGGAACAAGGACTTGTTTATTAGTACTACTTTCCATAAGGTAGAAACGATTTCCTCTGAACTTGAAAATGCTACATTATTTTTTTCAATTCCCTAGGCTGATGAATTTCGAAAATCCTTGAACATTTCGAATTTAGGTACAATTGTTAAGGTTTGAGCCCCTTCAATTTAGAGATATACCCGGAACGAGGAACGAACGGCGACCGACTGAGAAAGTAGTAAAGTAGCAATTCCTTCACAGTGGCAAATCGTAACACCTGTACGTGGCGTTAAAATAAATTTGTCATTCACTTCCCTTAACCTGGAAAATTCGAGCGGTGAATCCTCCGTGTAAGTACATGATTCATTCATTGAAATGAGTAGAAAATCTATTCTAGGAAGATTCTTTACTTTCAGATTCTTTACTTTACTTATTCAGGAATACTTCGACAGTAAAAGTGCCAATTCGGCCAAATTTTGGTTTATTATTTTCAATAACGAACCTTTGGAATCGACCAAGAAAAAAAATTCTAACACCCCCTTCAAAATTTGATAGTTTACGTTTCAAGGTACGTAGAATCCAAAAATCGAATAAAAATTTGGCCGTCCGTCCGCCGTACGCGGCACTTTTGCCACTTGGCATTGACCGATTTTGATGAAATTTGGTATGTAGGCTCCATTTGGGGTCTAGTTGTGCCCCAAAGATTCATTTCCATTTTTTTTTTTTTTTTCATTTTTTTTTCATTTTTTTCATTCATTTCCTAAGGGTTCAAAAATGAATTTCAAAATTTTGAAAACGGCCTAACTCAAAAAATTTCGATATAAAGGTATTGTTTTTCCTTCAATTTAAGATTCTATAGAACTTTTAGAATTTTTTGAGACCACCCGGAGCTCTGTAGGACAAACCGTTCGCTCCCTACGAGAATTTAAAGTTTGGACGTACGATAAATCAGAAACACGAGTGTAAATCGCAAAAGAGGCCTAATCTCCGTTCAAATTATAGCTGACCGAAATACGATCGATGTTTTTCTTCATGTTGGATGGTCGGTGGCTTTGCAGACGAGTGATCTATGTAGAAAAATAAAAAATAATAAACCATTGTGTAATAATTTGCAGCGTTTTTATTAGATTTTTGGATTCTACGAACCTTGAAACGTAAACCATCAAATTTTGAGGGGGTGTTAAATTTTTTTTTTTCTTGGTCGATTCCAAAGGTTTATTATTGAAAATAATAAACCAAAACTGCGGGGAAATTAATTTCAGATTCAAATTAAAGACCACTAAAAAGTGACAAATAAAAATATTAAAAGAAAAACAGTAAAATAAAAACCTTTTTTTTGTTACTAAGGATCTTATTTTATAATGGGGAGTCGAGTCTGACACACCCTGAGTGAGCTGTGATGTTCTTTTGTGCCAATACCAGGCATCAAGTAGGTCCTACTTGATGGTGAGTACCTTCACTGATGATGACCTAACCGTCAATTTTGCAACTCATCATTTTCGTGGACATAAACAATTTCTTACCTACTCCGTTTTTCTTTATTGGTACCTAATTTGCGTTATCCCGGTAGAAGTTAATAATTCATCGGGAAGTGATTGACGACACCGACAATCTCCCCCACTAAGAACTCCCATGAATAACTGTGTAGATTACTGCATCTTGAGGACCTCTGAACTTCCAATGAGCTGCAGACTTGCGAGAAGCCACTTTTTTCTTTAAAAAAAAAAAATAATTCTCAAAAGTGATGTTTTATTTCCTGACAAACCCCTGAAGTAGTGATGCGACATCGACATCGATGTTTTCAAAACATCGATGTTTTTCAATAAGCATCGATGTTTTTAACATCGATGTTTGGTTGGCGATGTTTTCACAACATCGATGTTTCTTACCGATGTTTCAATCAATGTCGTAATTTTTCCCATTTGTTGTTCCCATTGGTTTTCTCAATAGTTTACACATTAAAATAATGAATGAAACAAGCGTTGAAATACCAATCGCGATGCATTATTACATACTTGTCTCTTGAAGGAATAAATAATAGCTAATTTTTCGACCGATTCAGTTTTCAACCGGTGCAATAAATAAGAAGTACTGAGGAGAAAACATGTAAAATGGAAAAACCTGAACCTGAATGAATGTTTGAGATTTGGAAATATTATATACCATGTGTTTTTGTTCATGTGTCGTTCTACTTTTTGAAAATACTTTAATAAACAAGGTTTATCTTTAATTTGCAATTCCTTCCTTTCAATGCTTTCCTATTAAAAAAAAAAAAAAAAAAAAAAAAATAAAATAAAAACCTGGCAAGTGCTATGAAAATAATGAACAATACATAATTTTGTTATTCACTGACGTATTTACTTAATTTATTAGGGGTGTAACTGCTTTAAATATTCATTTGGAAAATTTACTAGGGTAGAAATTGAATAGGTACCTACAGCCAAACGTTATTTTTTATTTATTACCTATTATGTAACTGTATATAGATCGGGCACATCGATGTTGTGAAACATCGATGTTTTTGGTCGATGTTTCTACTCGACATCGATGGTGGATTTGAAAAACATCGATGTTTTCCGTTGATGTCGCATCACTACCCTGAAGTGAGGTTAGGCGAATCTTCGAGTTTGGAGATTCGACAGGAGTCAATGCGCATGCGCACCAGCAAATACGACGATTCGATTTACGACGGGCTGAAGGCGTCGAATTACGAGATTCGACGTCGAATGGGGTATTTCGGTCAATTTTTTTTAAATATTTTTTTTCAAAAGAGTATGGCTCAGGAATAACGGTAATCGG
>CM019174.2:184063-571563 GCA_009739505.2 Apolygus lucorum
CGAAATTCCGGCGACGTAGTGCACAACTAGATAGTTTTCCGCGTCGAACAAAAAAAGAACCAGGAAAATCGGTTGAGAACTAAGGGCTGGGCAGACGACACAAGATTTTGTCACACACACACACACACACACACACACACACACACACACACACACACACACAGACATACACCTATGGTTTTTTTCGTGGATTTGGATTCAGAATGGTCTAAAACGGATTACTGCGTGGTTATTTTTTTTTTCTGTTGAGTGTTGTCCAACTTCACCCCAGATCGATCGCATAAGGACGCCCAAGTCTTACTGTGGGACGTCCTAAAAACTCAGAAACGTTTTGATTGTGAATTGTATTTGGAATTAAAGGAACTTAATAGGAATCTTATTGATATTTCTCTGATACGAATAGATGATTGTTCATTTCACAGCCTGAAAAGCTAAATATTTTTGTAAGATATCTAGAAATGTAAGTACTTTTATGTTCGAAACTTGTTATTAAGATGTCTAGGTATGTCTCATTGAATATCTTGAACATACTCTTCAATTCAATCATAACAACATTGTTTATTTCAGCATGGAACATGCTTCAGCCATCACCTCACTGGGCAAAAACGTGACGAAACCGTGGAACGAAAGTAGCGCGGGATTTTGTAATGAGTTTTACTTACAACCGACCCGTTTCTAGGGAAATGTAATTCCGTTAGTTTTCATCCCAAGAAAATCATTCGCCACTCGTTGAAAAGCCCTCAATTTATGCGTAAATTATATACTGCCAAAACAGCTGTAAATATGGACAAAGCTGAGATATGCCTCTGATTTAAAAGAACTGTAAACAAGGTTGGCGGTAAAAACCAACATCGATTTAGCGGATTTATATTGATGTTGTTGGTTTGCTTGGTTTTCGACCGACTTCAACATCGCCGAAGGCGCGCGAAGGAAGGACGTACATGTATCTGTATGTATACAGATTTTTTGTTTGTTTTACGAATGTAATCAAAGGATTTTGATGCTAAAACTAGAGCACTAAAACTCCTTTCTGATTTGAATTAATCCGTATAATTATATTTACAATTGAAGTTAACAGAATGAACAATGGAAAATGTTTTAATTTGTCTTTCGAAGTTATGCCACCTACACGTTTAAGCATGGTAAGAACCAACTTCGATTCAGCGGATTTTTATTGATGTAGTTAGCTGGCATCGTTTTTAACAAAAAGTAATCAAAGAATCTTGTAACCTTGGCTTTTAGTTGCGATGTGTTCTTCGACGTTTTAGATGTTTTTGATTTCCTAATACTTAATAACAATACCTTTAGGACATCAAGAGGTGAATGAAATGACGAGCGCTTTGAAAAGCAGGGCCATAACGTGCTAAATTAAAACAACAGACAACTAATTCCTAGTAAAAGGAAACAGCAAACAAACAAAACACGGCTAAAGCATGTTCCATGTTTCTTGAATTTTAGCCGAAGGCTCTAAGCAGCAACCGTCCGGGGGTCCAGGGGGCTTGCCCCCTCGCGAGGCCCGAAAGGCCGAGTTTATTTATTTATTGGTTTATTGTTTTCAATAATGAACCTTTGGAATCGACCAAGAAAAACATTTTTTTAACCCACTACAAAATTTGTTGGTTTACGTTTCAAGGTACGTAGAATTCCCTACGTAGAACTTTCCTTACCTACCATGGACTGATTTTGATGAAACTTGGTATGTGGGCTCCATATGAGGTCTAGTTGTGTCCCGAAGCTTTTGGTTGATGTAGGTCACTTCTGAGGGTTGAAAAATAAGGTTTGCAATTTTAAAAACGCCCTACATCAAAAAATTTTGATATAAAGGTATTGTTTTTCCATCAATTTAAGATAGTATTGAATTTTTAGAGACCTCGCGGAGCCCTTTAGGACAAATCGTTCGCTCCCTACGAGAATTTAAGGGTTGGACGTACGATAAATCAGAAACACGAGTGTGATTCACAAAAAAGGCCGAATCTCCGCTCAAATTTCAGCTGACCGAAATGCGATCTCTATTTTTCTTCAAGTTGGTTGGTGGTAACAAAGGCAAAGCCGTGTTCTTTGCAGACGAGTGATCTATATAGACAAATAATAAACCTTTGTAGCGTTTTTGATTGAACATTAAGTTCTCCCTGTACTTTTTTAAATTTTATTAATATTTCTCTAATTAGAATAGATGTTTGTTTATTTCACAGCCTAAAAAGCTAAATATTTTTGTAAAATTTCTAGAAATGCTTGGTTGTGTTTTGTTCACAGTTAGTAGGGACTTTTATAATCGTAACTTGTTATTAAGATGTCAAGATATGTCTCATTTAATATCTTGAAGAAAATAATAAAAGAATTCAATCATAACTGTATGGCAACTCATTATTCAATTAATATAATTAAAATATCAACCAGGCAATTATAATATTGATTGTTTACCTGTAAGTTTGATGACCCTGTGCTGTTTGATGTGAGCTCGCGATAACGCCACGCACACGGCCGCAACACACACCAACACCATCGATCTCCCCGACATGCCGATACGAACTGAACTGGTCTCCGCGACGCGAAAACCGGCTATTAGATATAAAGAACGTGAACTCTCCAGCCCTCGGTCGCCCCCGGCGATTATTTCGATGGCGAAGAATCGATTAGTCGCCGGTCGCTTCGATTCGATACATCGAATCGTAGACTGAGCTGCGGACGAGGGTGCACTTGATAATACAGGTCGGCAGAGAGACAGCATTTTTTAGGACGTCCCACAATAAGAGTTGGGCGTCCTTATGCGATTAATCTGTGGTAAAGTTGGACGAAACTCAAGAGAAAAAAAAGTCTGTCAAGTGGGTGTGGCACATTGCTTCCTCGTGTCCATAACGCGATTGTATTGATGATCCGATACATAGTAGTTAATCCCAAAACATCAATCTCTAAGTACCTTCCACTACTCTCATAGGGGACCATCTACACGTCAACTGGCACAACCTCTAAATATTGTTGGAAAACGTGGCTGTGAGCCATACTTTTGCGCATGCGCAGTGGCTACTAGCAGACTGCGATAGTATCAGTCTGGGCGATGATTTTCATAGGGGACCGTCTACACACCAACCCGCACCATTCCTGAAAGTTTCATCAAAATCGGATAAAGATTGTAGAAGTTACGGCTGTGGGAAGGATTTTACGTTCGCGCATGCGCTACTATCAGTCCGGGGGTGATGATTTACATAGGGGACCATCTACACGCCAACCCGCACCATTCCTGAAAATTTCATTGAAATCGGATGAGAATTGTAGAAGTTATGGCTGTGGCAAGTATATTATGACAGACACACAGACACAGAACCAAAATTGTTCAGAAAGGTCTAAAACGTAAAACGCGAGTGGAAATTCTGATTTGGGAGAACTTTTTTTTGTCAACCATGAAAAGTGAAAACAAAAGCAGAAGCTGGTATTAAATGAATGGGGTTAGTTCCGCTAGTTATAAGAATACAATTATTATCTACGTACCGTATTGGAGAATCCGTACTCTCTCGACGGCCTGAAGATGATGTCTTTACATCGAAAGCGCTCGCCTCCTGTACTCGACTTGCAGGTTACGACGGATTCTCCAATACGGTACGTAGATAATAATTGTAAAAGCAGAAGCTGCTACTCTGGTAGACTCGGAAGCAAGAAGTTCTCCAAAATCAAAATTTCCACTCGCGTTTTACGTTTCAGACCTTCCTGAACAATTTTGGTTCCGTGTCTCTCTGTCTGTCATAGTATACCGTAAAACGGGTCAACTATGTGCCAGGGGGGGTAAACATGTGCCACTTGTGTTTTGTGACCACAAATGGCCTCTAGCGGCCGAAAGAGGAAGTTTCATGTTCAGTAAAAATTCACAGGGGAAATTTGTGGGGGGTTGTAGAATACAAAATCGAAGTGGAAGAACCTCGTATCTCTTCATCCCTCGTTATCAGAAATCCTCATCAGAAAGTTGGTTTTCGGTGATCTGACGTGTGACCATATTGTCTCATCTGGTGAGACCTGAAGACATTGACTCCTGATCTCGGTAATTATAAATCATGTAGTACATATCCCTAGCAACAAATTAAGCCCATTACCATTTCTATATAAATGTTTTGTTGGGGAGATGTTCGATGTTATCAAAAACTCGGAACTTTGGGGTACATCTATGTGCCACTTGATTTTTGTCAGTTTTTGCCAGAAATAGCTACCTATGTGTTTTTCATTGTTAATTGATGCATCATCTGTGCTTTGGACGTGGCCAGCTGCTCCAGACATCGTCTGGTATCGCCAGCATCAGATTACAAAAAAAATCCTCCGAAGAAAATTTCCGAAAATTTATTTCAAGTTTCATGGTAAAATTACTATTCTGATTCCTAAATAACTTCATTTTTAATGCATATTTTTTGAGATACCTTTTCATACCTGTTTTTTAACCTATTTTTTGTTATATTTTTTATAGTACGTTCCTCATTCTATGCCATATAGGGACCAAACTTAAGTTCCTCGTTTTAAGTCATTAGGGACAAAAGTGTCAAATCGTTTTAAGTGTTTTTAAGTCGTTTTAAGTGTCAAATTGCCAAAGTGCCTTTATCCTTGTTAATTCCATTTGGTCCAAATAGAAGCTCTGTTAGAATTAGTTTGGATTAATGTTTTCAATGCCTTTCAAAGGAAACCAACCAGTTGGTCAATAGAAACCAACTTCTAAATAAATGAAAATTGGATAGAACAATTTTTTTATAGTTTAAAGAAGGTGAAGGCCCAAAGATGAGATGCCTAGGTACAACAATGTTCCAGATTGGATTTTTAATGTGTTTTAGAGCCAGGAGATTGTACCTCTCATGGGTACAACAATGTGCCACGAAGAAAAAGATCCTCCACCTCACCTATTCAACATAGATTTTTTTCCAAAGCAGAATTTGAAAGCTGAGATGTGTAGGTATGATGGCTAAAATCCGCAAGGGGTTAGCATTTTTTTCCCCGGAGTTATTAAACAAAAACCTTAAAAAGTAGCACATAGTTGACCCGTTTTACGGTACTTGCCACAGCCACAACTTCTACAATTCTCATCCGATTTCAATGAAATTTTCAGGGATTGTGTGGGTTGGCGTGTAGATGGTCCCCTATGTAAATCATCACCCCCGGACTGATAGTAGCCGCTCCGCATGCGCGAACGTAAAATCCTTGTAACAGCCATACCACTTAAATTCTTGCTTCAACGATTCATCTTCTTCAAGACTATTCAAATTTTCGATCGAATACTAACTGCAGTGCATGGAAACAACTAAACTAGATACCTTTAATTCAGTATTAATTTTTTTGATCTCTCATTCACGGAGTTTTCATCCATCCCGGAAAATTAATTTTTCATGATTTTTGAACATTTTACAAGGCCGCCATCTTTGAAAGCAACCGTTTTGGAATGTTAGACATGAATTTTCTCTCTCAGAATGGACACGAGTTTCATAATTTGCCGTCAAATCGTATCCCTAAATGAAGTGCGATTTTCGGCCTTGGCTCCAGGACTATAACCAACCTCGCTATCACACGCAAGGAAGTTGTGGAAACCCTTGTCAATAAAACAAGGTAGTAGGTAGAACGTTGTCTATTTCCACTAGTTTGTTAATGATAATGACGTAACCGTCGAAATCTATTAAACTTAGTAACTCATTGTCATTTTAGAAATAGGCAACGTTTTATCTATTCCTTTTTTAATGATTTACCAACTAGTTCTCATACAAATTACATGAATGTTTCTTATTCAAATGGCAACACACAATTGAAAGTACCAGTATGTGTTTATCAATTACTGCACGTTTTTCTTATCTTTTCCTTCTACGATCATTGGAACTCTACATGCGTTAAGGTTTACTATTTAATAATATATCATTGGAAATGAGCAAGATTCCGTACGTCTTCTTGACAGAGCATTCGATTTCGACGGTTGCCCTCAATAATTGAACCGAACAGCCCCAAACAGTTCGAGAGCTGGTGACATCCTGATTCAACCGGAAAAATAAAGTTCTGATGAGGACTTGAATTGACTCTGTGTGACGCCTAGAATCCCTTACTGGGCGTCTGCCTTGCGATATCCGAGCACTACCTAATTTTACGGCTACTTAAATGTTCTAAATTGGGGTCATTAACTCAACCGGATGAATGAAACTTTGAAATTGGCCTCATTTGAAAGGTATTTTAACCCTGAATACAAATATGGACGTCTGCCACAGTCTGCCTGGTGCGTTCACCTGTAGCAACTCATCAGAAGTTGCCAATTTGACGAACATGGAGTAAAATTTGTTTGCCTTTTGATTGGTTGTCCAAATCTATTCCCATCCTCAGCACCTGTAG
Source organism: Apolygus lucorum (assembly GCA_009739505.2). Classification (NCBI taxonomy): domain Eukaryota; kingdom Metazoa; phylum Arthropoda; class Insecta; order Hemiptera; family Miridae; genus Apolygus; species Apolygus lucorum. The sequence continues at coordinate 190,400 of CM019174.2, forward strand.
ATGCTCATTACAATATCGTAAAAATATTAAATAAATTTAAAAAAAAAAAAAAAAAATTTAATATTAAATTTGAATATCTAGGGACCTATTTAACTTTAATTTAAGCTTACTGTAAGAATTGCCTTCCAAATTCGTATGGCGTGGGTGCCTGAATGTACTCAAATTGACAAGGATGACTGAGTTCTAGAATTTTCTTCTCACCTTTTCTACTCTTATTTCTCAGAAGACTTCTTTGTTTGTGTATGTTTGCATGTTACAACACTTTTCACTGTTATACGCAATTAGTACCGCCACACGGGGTCGCTTTGCTCCGGTTTTTTGAACTTTTTCAGAAATTATAATTTTTTCTTTACTTGATTCTCTTGAAAAAATTCCATTTTTGGATGAAAGTCTAGTAGGTACTTCCTATTAACAGAACTTGACGTCACAAATGTTGATACATCTTTTAAAAGTTGAATATTTTTTGTTGAAAATTGGAGCAAAGTTACCCGGGGGTATGATGACTTTGCTCCAATTTTAGAATGTAACTGAAAACCAACCTGGAATGAATCTTGGAGCATTTTAACCCCGTCCATTGGAATAATTGGGCCATGTATACACAAGAAAACACGAACAAAAATGTATTTCTTAAAAATTTTAAGTTTAAAACAATTTTCCAATTGAATTTCAATTTTTGTATACAAAATCTTTTCTCTATTACAAAAAAGTCTAACTTTCATAGTTTAATGTGAAGCTCAAGCGAACAAAATACTTATTAAATTGTAAATAAGATCAAAGGAAGGAACATTTCAACTAGTAAAATGGTAATTATCTACATTGTATCATTTAAATGATGCTTCCGTGAAAAAAGAAAACTTATTTCCTTGGTAGAAATAAAATATGTTCCTTGGTAGAAAGAACAACTTAAAATTAGGAACACACCAAAAACACTTGGAATGTGGCAGGCAAGTGGTAACTCAATAACTCAGGAACTTTGGTAAACCACAAAAAAAACTACAAATTGTAAAATCTCGTGCAATGTCTCATCCATGTAATCCTTGTAGGGTCTAGCACCTGGCGTCCTCGACCTAAGTCACCTAAGTCAACAACGAACAAACAAAAAGGGATTAAATTCAGTACAGGGTTACAAAAAAAAACACAAAATTTCTTGTAAATTCCAACTAAAATATGGGGTTTTTTCGCTCTAAAACATTGGTGCCAAGTCACCCCACTATTCGGAGCAAAGTTACCTCGTCCGACTTTTTTGTTGATTGCAACCACCGAAACCGGTTGAAAAGGAAAAACTCACTGAAATTCTGAATCAGCATAAAATTATAATAAGAGTTAAAATAAGAGTTAAAAATTATAATAAGAGTTAAAATTATAATAATAGTGTTACTAACCTGCTGTGATAAATACGTTGGCGTGCAGCTGAGAAATTTGCGGGACCGACTTAGAACAAGATTTCAACTGCACTACGAAAACGGCAATGCCACGAGTATGAATCGGTTGTGGAAGATTATTCTTCACATGGAAGTTATTTGCATTTATGCCCAACAAAAATATCACTGGAGCGCTACGGTCGGATGAAGACAAAAGAGTGACGTCACTCAAAGATTTTCGGATTTTGGAGCAAAGTTACCTCAAAGAGAGCAAAATGATCCCGTTTGACGGTACCGTATATTTACATTTAAAAAAAAATCTCTACTTATCTACTCATTACTAAAGGTAGCTAGGTTCCTTCTTTCGTCCGAACATCGTATGGCATAATTGTCGAAATGTAGTCAAATTGGCAACTTCTGATGAGTTGCTAAAGGTGAACGCACCAGGCAGACTGTGGCAGACGTACATATTTGTATTCAGGGTTAAAATACCTTTCAAATGACCTCAATTTAGAAAATTTAAGTAGCCGTAAAATTAGGTAGTGCCCGGATATCGCAAGGCCCAGTAAGGGGTTCTCGGCGTCACACAGAGTCAAATTAAGTCCTCATCAGAACTTTATTTTTCCGGTTGAATCGGGATGTCACCAGCTCTCGGTCTAGAAGCTGAACTCCACAAATCCACACTGCTTCAAGGACTTGGTTGTACAATTGAAGCTTCTTCTGGATTGACTTCTTCGACCTCTTCCCAATAGCCAGTACATCTTCAAGTGTTTGAGAAGTTTTCCTTCTGCTTGAAGTGGACTTTCCTCCTAACCCAGACATCGAACGTCCTATTGGGGTATTGGATTCCAATTTGGATGGTTTCCCTGTCTGATTGAACCGCATAGAATAGCCTCCAGACTGGTTCAAGGACCTGGTTGTACAATTCAAGCTTATTTTGAATTGACTGCTTTATACTTGAAGTGGACTTTCCTCCTGAGCTTGGCATACAACGTCCTATTGGGGTATTGGACTCTATAAGGAATAATTTTCGATGGTTTCACTGTATGATTGAGCCGAACAACCCCGTAGCTGAGCTCCATAAGTGAAGTCGAATAAAAGGACCTGATTGTTCAATTCAAGCTTTTTTTTGGATTGACTGCTTTCTTCTTGAAGTGGATTTTCCTCCTGAGCCTGGCATACTCGTACATCGCCCTATTGGTGGATTGGACTCTGTAAGGAATAATTTTCTATGGTTTCTCTGTATGATTGAGCCGAACATTTAAAGTCTGGTTCAGGTTCCGCATTACAAGTATGCTTATTCCGCATTGAACCCTCAATGTTCAGTACAGCTACGGAACAACTTGAGTCACAAAAATAAATATCAAAGTACTGGTGATGCAGATAACGCAACTGATGATATGAATTTAAAAACTCGTCAAAATTCCTATTTCCTTTCGACGGCATTTCACCCATAAACAGCATACGACAATCGACTCACGTACGATACTGTGAAAATCACTTTCTAAAACAAATCATCTTATTAATTGAAACGTTCAAACAAACCAAATCTTGAACAAATATAACAGATCAATTCAACACCATTTCAAGTGTCCACCTCTGGGTACGTTAAAAAACTCGGCGCTTTGCGCCTCGGCGGGGGGCTCCGCCCCCCTGCACCCCCCGGTTTATTTCTTTTTCCATACTCTGTATGAAATCATAGGAACACAGAATGTGTTTTTGCGATACTAGTCATCCGTTGAATAAAAAACAACAATAATAAATGTGGAGTTGACATTAACATGACAACCAATAAACATATCACCAGATGTTTTTTCTGTCGCTTTTTCGTGACGATTTTTTTTCGGTAGGTCATCGCAAAAACACATTCTGTGTTAAAACCTATTTGTACATTAAAATAAAGATTCATAATTATCGCCGCGTAGATTCAGTGGAAACGTGTGAAATTCGAACAACTACCTCGAAATGTTGCGTAATAAAACAAAACTTTTTCGTCGGCGTTAGTTGACAAGTCCGGTTCTCTATGAGTTCCGCGGAACTGAAATGTGTGAGTATTTTTCCCACAACCTCGATGAGTTCATATTCCGAATTGAGGTTCTTAAGTGGAAGAACGTGTAATTTTGTGGTCGTTGCCTACGATTTTCGATTTTTTTTTTTGTCGTTCCAGTGTTTGCGAATAATTGTTCGTGGGACTTTTTAGAGTACGCCATTGTAGTCTGGTTGAATGTTGATAAGAAGAGCTCCCCTCTTGGAGGAAGACTAGAAATGCGAATTTGAACATTCAGTTTGTACAGATGTACTAGTACATTACTAGTTAGTAATTATCGGGAAAGTTTGTAGTTGTAGAAATTATTTGTACTCCTCAGCTTTCTGAGCACTTTTGGATCCATGTCTGTCTGTAGGTAGTCAATTTTGCTTCCGAGTCTACCAAGGTAGACAAATCGAAATCTCCACTCGCGGTTTACGTTTTAGATCTTCCTGAACGATTTTGGTTCTGTATCTGTGTGTCTGTCTGTCATGAAATACTTGCAACAGCCATAACTTCTACAATTCTCATTCGATCTCGATGAAATTTTCAGGGAACATGCGAATTCGGTTGTAGATGGTCCCCTATGAAAATCATTGTTCCCAGACTCACGATGGCCACTGCGTATGCGCAAACGTCGATTCCTGTAACAGCCATAATAGCCATCCGACTTCGACGAAATTTCTCAGGATTGTTAAGATTGGCGCATAGATGGTCCCCTATGAGAGTAGTGGAAGGTACTTGGAGAATGATGTTTCAAGATTAACTACTATGCATCGGATCTTCTATACAATCGGGTTATGAATACGAGGAAGCTATGTGCCACACCCACTTGGCAGACTTTTTTCTAGTATTTTCATAGTATTTTCTAGTGAATTTCAGGGATCGTTTTAGAATGTTCCAAAACGGATTTCAGTGAACATCTTTTTTCGAAAAAGTCTATTCTGCAATAGCTTAATTTTCCTAGAAAATTCGCTAAAATCATTGTGTTATTACTTTTCGATCATGTTGCTGGTCTCCTTCTTCAGAAATAGTATTTTTAAGAAAAAACATTTTCAACAGAAAACGGACCGACCTCAAAACTGATGTCCGTAAACACCAAAAAGAGATAAATTATAATCACAGCAAATTCAGACAGGCCCTAGGTATGACGAGACGTTCGAGACCACACGGGATCTACGGTGGCGCTCCCCGCAAGGCGGCTTTCTCACAAACTACTCAAACTTTCTTATCATCCGTAATTCGGATTGAGACTTGTTATCATTTCGACTTCTAGGTACTTTATATTTTCGGGACTTCTTGAACTATCACACCATAATAGTGATCTTATTTCACAAGATAACTTCATGTTATTCAGATTAAACAATTTCCCGAAAAATACAGGGTGTCCCAAAGTGCATGTATGCACTTCGGGGATAGATTTTGAAACAACTTTTGCCTCTTAGCAATATTTTTAGAGTAGCGATTTGGCATCAGGCAGAAAGGAAACGTAACGTTCTTTCCAAAGGTATATTCAGATTTGAATTTTCCTATAAATTAAGGGAATTATGGCCGCTTTATTAAATGAAGCGATCTTTATTAAATTTTAATAAAGATTAAAAAAAAAACAAGAAAAAAAAGTTAAAATATCTAGAAAGTAACCCTTTAAAAAAATTGCTAAGAGACAAAAGTTGTAGCAAATTAGTTGTAGAATCAAGTCCTGAAGTTTGGACTACTAATACTCCAGATTTAATCAAGTTACACCCTGTATACTCCGTGTGGGTAAATCATGTTAAACCCAGCTTTTTCCGTTTATATTTTTTCTCCTGTCATCAACCCGTCACTAAATTCAACATAACTTTTTTCATTTTACAAATAAAATAAGAAATGTGGACATGACTTTAGAAAAACAGTAAGTTTTCCATCTCCCTGTTGCCAAATAAAATTAAGAAAGATGAGATGTTGGAAATGGGACGACTTTGTAAAATCTCATAGTTCTGCTGTTTCTGCCAACGTAGGTGCTTGGTGACCACTAGTGTTTCCCACTATAATCCAGGCGGTTCAGTAGCTCAACCAACACAATCATTATTCAATTCAATATTCAAGAGTAAGTACCATTGAGTTAAAATGTGTTCTTAAACTATTAGGTAGTACGTCACTGCTATCATATGCATGTGATAGTAAGTGTGAATCTCCTTAGGAATTGTTGTGAGGAGATGTTCTCAGCCTCCCTCAGAGGCTTCACTTGTTTAGGCATTTTCTTCGAAGGTAATTTTTTTCCCTCGGGTATTCCTGGTGTTAAACGTTATTCTAGGGCCCTCTTATAGGATTTGACTAGAAATTCCAGAATCTAAAATTGAGGCAAATTCTCCATTTTATGAAGATTGAAAATCCTTTCTATGCCTGCTGTAAGCGGAATTCGTCCAAAACTAAATTGAAAAATCCACCTGTTGCCTATGGCACATCTATGGAGAGGGTGGACAGCCTGTACGGTGGACCGCGCATGTTCGTAAGGGCTTACTCTCCAGTAACAGATTGGTGGTCCTGGGAGCGCTCCACACCATATTGTTCCTTGGTTCACATTAGTTCCTGTTCCACACTGATATTTAAAGAGTTCGAGCTTTTTATTGTATCTGTCGGCTAGCCAATTGAGCCTCGTACGTTATTCAAACTGAAGCGGGAAATTGACATTGATGTGGAACATGTTGCCGCGTTGACAGCTAGAGTCGCATGCAAGGAACAACTCCAATGACAGCACAGAATACCCGTCTGGGCTGTCAGCACTTGAGGGCGAAGAAGACGAAGGCTTCCCGCGCACTCCTCACTCTACTCGGAAGGGCCGTTTGGTGTGGATTGGATGTTACCTTTCTGGTTGTATGGCATGGACTCAAGTAGTAGCTTTCCTCGCGTCAATTTGTCGAATTAACATTAGTTTGGTTAATACCGTCAATGTCATAATATGACATATTATGTCGTTGTGTAGCTGTCAAGAAGTGTCATTATAAAGTGAAGTCCCATCTGTCTTCGGTCTTGTCTTTATCCACGGTTCTACCACGCTCACAGAACATTACCTCAGAGTATCCTCCTCTTTTTAATTTGACATCGGAAATGGAAGTCGAGGAATCCGATAAAGACATCCCGGAGTCGAAGATGAACATCCTTCAGATCGCAGCATTGTGGCAAGAAACAGGCGATTTTCTCGTCATTTGGGAAATTCGACATCAGAGCAAGGAACAGCCTACTACAAAACCCGGGTGAGTCCATTTCTTGTAGGATAGATTAGCGAAGATTTCGATATTTTTGCCAGTCTTTCTTACTGGTGTTGTAATTGATTACCTACCTAGTTTCGTAATTTATGTTGCCAAGTTTGGGGTAAACATAGACACGTGGTGTCAGTTACGTTTTATACGTGTTACTTCCGCCATGTTTTATAACGGGTTTGCTGTTTACAGTTAGGTATAACGGTGCAATGGGGGTTGCATTTGTTGTTCCGTGTAGAGTTCACCATTCACTTCCACAACACATACTGATTTTACTCAGAATATCATTAGGTCGAATGAGGATGATTATAATTTAAAATTGATTGGCATTAGGAAAACCCTCCTGCTCTAGTTCGCATTTACCTATGAGTTTACTTAAAAATTGATAAAAGTACTTAGGTATTGCTGGTGCCATTCAAGGGGCTTTGCAAGCGCAAAATAACATTTTCACATTAATCTGTTCTTGGTAGGTAATTTGATCACGAAAATTAATCCATTTTAGTTAAATTATTTGTTGACACCTCCATAATTTTCTCCCGATCATTCCAACTTTGACGTTCGTTCGAGGGATAAATAAAATTGACGTAATAACGCATAAAAATCCCTGTTCTGGATTTGAACTTTATTCATTGTTTGTTCCTTACTTGGCTTTCTCCAATTTCGACAACTGTCACGACTTTGTCTGATTTGAGGAACAATTTATTGTGCAACATTGTCTCAAAGAGATTTCTGCTAGGTATTGTTCTATTTGATGTTGCTTCTAAATTGCCATTAGAAAATTGGAATTTTAGGATTTAGAAATCAGAATTTTAAATGTAGAGTCTCGTTAGGTCCAATACCTACCTACCTAAGATGTAGTTAGTGATTCGCGCTAGAAGCGAACCTAAATTGTTTAAACTGCGTATTATTGATAAAATTTAGATTCACTAGAGAAAAATAGAAGGTTAAGGTCATGAATGTTCTACCGATTGACAAATCAGCCATAATTTGAATAATTCTCATTCATATATCCTAGACAACCTTATGATCCACATGATAACCCCCAAACTTCTCATGTGAACCAGCAGTCATTTCGAAGACCTAATTCTGCACAAAATTCGACTTACAGGTATCAACATCATAAAGGGAAATTTGGCGAGAATTCACACATCTGCCCTGACATCGCAGTACCGCTATTCACGAATGTGGTAGATTGCTCGCAAGCTCGATTTGGTAGTCTTCATCCTGGTCCTTCGCAGACCATTCAGAATTTTGCTGCACAGAGCTACCGACCTCAGCATCAGGCTTCGCAGAAGCCCAAAGATCGACGAGTTAACCTCTCCTCACGAACTCCAAGCGGACAACTGAATTACTCAGGTAGTATCTATCCATTTCGTTTTGATTTGGGTGCTGATAGTAGTCTGATTACTCGCACTTCATTCCACAAGTTTCATGGCAAAATAGTAATTGAAAACGTTTCGCTGAAGGGACGGCCATTCAATAGAATGATGGAGTCTCTACCAGATCTTGAGCAATGTGACTGTTGATGCCCTAGATCTTGAAATGAATTTACACGACGTTGAAGGTGTAAAGATACCCCATTCTAGAGTTTTGGGATCAGATTTGTTGGGACAGAATGTCAGTGTAAAACTTTCGAATAATAGTTGTACATTGGTACCTACCTACTATTAGATTTGCAATTGTCATGTAATTGAAGAAAAAAAAATCAAACAATAAGTATGAACCTGCAAAATCTTTGGAATCCAAAGACAAAATTTTTGAAATTAATCCCAAGCAAATTGTTGTTGACGAGAACATTGACAAGTGCTCCTCATTTGTGGATAGTGAAGTTAAAATCAGTAACAATATGACGATAAGGCAACCTGGAGCTGAGTGCAAACGATTTTGATCTTCTTTTCGCCCATTCCGAAGTATCAGACAAAATTAAACCCCGTCTATACAATATTTTGAGTAAATATTCTGAGTTTTCCACTTAAGGGTTCCCTAAAACTCGTTTGAGGGATATTAAATTTAGAATCGAATTAAAAGATCCTGGGAAGCCGATGTCTAATATTCCACTTAAAAGATCGAATATTCCACTTAATATTCGAATTAAAAGATCCTGGGAAGCCGATGTCTAATATTCCACTTAAGGGTTCCCTAAAACTCGTTTGAGGGATATTAAATTTAGAATCGAATTAAAAGATCCTGGGAAGCCGATGTCTAATATTCCAAAACAATATTTATGGGAACATCTGGCTGAATCAGAAGCCGCTGGGTGGGTCGATTGGGAGTAGTCAATCTCCGTGTGTGAGTCTTATTATTTTGGTTCCAAAAAAAGAACCATTCGATGGAATTAGCCATCGACTATAGATTTTGAATGATAATTCAATTTTAGTTTACCAATCTCTTCCTCTTATGCAGGACCAGATTGACAGGCTAGTAGGATCTAAGTTGTACCCTGTGTTAAACACTGCTAGTGGGTCGCATCAGATGCAGTGTGATTCTATTGATAAAATGGCGTTCGTCACCCCTGAAGCTCAATGGGAATTTTAGTATGGCCATTTGGGGTTAAAAACACATCTTCTGCTTTACAGCAGGCTATTTTAGACAGTTTGGGTGATGTTTCTCACCAGTGAGTCGTAATTGTTTTCTAGATTATTTCATGATTGCCACCACTACTGTAATGAAAGCATTGGCCAGGCTTAATCATGTTTTGGTCTTGTCAATTCAGGCAAAAGTGTCCCTGAATCACACCAAATACCGTTTTGTAGTAACATAAGTTGAGTTTTAGGCTAGAATGTGCAAAATGGGGAACTATGCCCCATTAGTTTGCAAATATAGGCTCTCGTGGCATTGTCACCAACATTCACAGTGACATAAGGCGACTTCTGGGACTGGCTTCGTATTTTCGATCCTTCATCCCTAAATTTTTCGAATACTGCTGCACTTTCGTACCGACTGTTTCATCAAAAGGCAAATTGATTCGGAATGACGCTCATGAAAAGGCACGTCAAACTTGGGTAAAATATTTGACCCATTCTGACTATTTTGGATCTTTCCTTACCAGTTGAGTTGCATGTAGCATAGTAGTATCAGGGATTCTTATCAATCACTACGATAGTATGCCTAGGGTTGTCGCTTATTTTAGCAAGAAAAATAGTGGTGCAGAATAGAAATGCCATAGTTAGAACCTTGAGACAAAGGCTGTGGTCAGAAGTCTTTCGCATTACGAAACAACATTGCAAGATATTTCCTTTTCAGTAGTTACCTATTGTAAGTCACTCAAAATTCATTGTTAAATCAAAATTTGAATACCCAAGTTCACCGTTGGTGGTCATTCATGCAAACCATTGATTTTAAAATGCAATACTGTCTTGCAGGTAGCGTGGGGCACGCTGATTATTTTCCACTAACTGAAAAGTTTTATTCTAAGGAAGTTCTGACAACTGTGCTGCTGCATTAGATTCGTGTAAATAATGAATAAAAACTGTAAATTTTGGTACTGCTAATAATTGGTTGCTGCTTGCTCAACAATCAGATAGTGAAATGTCGGAATTGGCTGTAAAATGTAGTGTTTTTTGTGTGGGATTATTCGAAAAGGTCATAAGACTCAAACTTATTCGAAAAGGTTATAAGACTCAAACTTTACCTATTAATCCTAGATTTCACCGTTACGCAATTGTTCAGAATTTTCGTTACTCAGTAATGCATCTGGGTTATGGAAAACTTTGGAAACGACCGCTGAATTTTATTGGTTTGAAGGTATAGCTAAATATGTAAAGAAATGTTATGAAAATTGCCTAACATGTGAGGTAGCCAAAACACAGTCTGGAATACGACAGGTGTTCCATCATCCAATTCCCGAGGGCATTGTGCCATGGTCTGTTATTAATTTTGACGTTTATGGCTAATCGTCAGGGAAAAGAGGATAGCGAAGAATGTTGTTTAGTTTGATTAGTTCTCATTGATGGGTTCACGAAATTCGTTCATTTAAATCATATTTTCAATCTAGACACCACAAGTGCTATTTAGGACCTTGTTAGGAGCCCCTGCTACTATTGTGGCGGATCAAGGTAGATGTTTTGCCTCAGAAGATTTTAAATCTTATTGTGATAAGCATCAAATTGATTTTCATTTTATTGCAGTTTCGGCTTCACGTGGCAATAGTCAGTGTGAAAGGATGATGTCAGTTTTGACATCCTATCCGTTTTGACATCCTATCCTATGTCAGTTTTGACATGTTATCCGACTTTCACCACTGGAAATGTTAATTGGTAGAATAGTATGTTACTGTTGGCATGATAATCCCTTTTCCTGATGTTTTACATCCTGTTGAAATTGATTTAGATTTTGTTCCTGAACAAGAGTCACAAAATATTATCAAACGTTCTGGGTACGATAAAGTTAGATTTGATGAATCTAAAGTACCATGAAACTATATTCTAGAGGTGACATGGTGTTGGTTAGGATTGAACCGCATCACCAGTGTAAACTCGAACCTAAATTCAAAGGCCCTTTCAAAATAGTTGATGTTTTGAATTAAGATCACTATTTGCTGAAAAATTTGAAGTTGATAGAACTTGAAAATTCTCACCTGGAAATATGCGAAGTATTCTGGATCAGAGTGAATTGGGTTCCCTAAGGATTCAGAATCTGATGCACCTGGCAATGAACCCTGATATTGGCTTGTATTTTGTGATGGCTATTTACTTCCTCACTGCTTCACGCTGATTCGTTGCTTGTAATGGTTCTTACCTTCGGTAAATATGTTAACACTGTCATATTTACGATATGCCTCCAAAGTTTAATTTTGGCCTGCGTGACTTAGTTTTGTTACAACTGCATGTACAGTTTGTTTCAGCTTTCGTTATTCTCTTCACAATATCGGAAGTTACACGCAAGGAATTGAATACTGGTTTAAATTATAATAACTGGTTAGTTATGATGACGTTTATGTGATTGTTGCAATTACTGTAGTTCTGCAAAGTTGGCAGTGATGATGAGCTTTCTTGTGTCTGTTTTGAAATAACGTTTTGTTAACGACAATCGTGTTATCAAAAAGTTGTTAATTTGGTGTAACTGTACTTGGCTTGCCATTCAATCCATTAAGTTGGTATTGATTAGCATTGTGTTGAATTGAATGCCGATCTCGAGGATTGGTTACATATGAAATTCGATGACTAATGCACAGTAATTTGATCAACCTATCTTTGGTGATGAGGTTGTTATTCACGACGTTGTATCAAGATTTGATTGGATTGGATGATTAGATAATGATTTTATTGGATTGGAAATTTTGGAATCCAGTTGTTTGGGACAGTGTTTCCCTGAAGTACATGAATTTCACTGATTTTATTGGATTGGAAATGTTTGAATCCAGTTGTTGTTGGGACAGTTTACCCCTGAATTAAATGAATTTGACAATAGAAGTTGAATAATTGTTTCAAAACGAAGTTAAAGCCAAGGTCTACCCCATATAACACGCTATAATGTATTGCACTACGGGCTCGTAAGCAAGACCCGCACTGCTACTGTTTTGCACCACACGTGTCAGCAAGATTGTGTTGGATTGAGGGTTATCGGTTGGACTGTTTAAGGTGCTGTTTCCGTGGTGGCCACCCGGGGGTGTTGGATTGTACCAGCAAGCAATCAACACCTAAAATCCTAGGTTGATATGGTTTTCAGAGTTCCAGTCTCTCTGAATGTACGACCCTCGAAAGTTGTTGGTCGGTCGTTTTGCGCACATGTTTTTATTTCTCGCTAAGGTCTTAATCCAATTGCCTCAGGAGAAATTTCCGTTTCGGACGGATTGGACAGCTGGCACCGGCTGAGCCAAAGTGGGTTGCGTGTTACCCACAGGATTTGCTGGTGATATGGGCAGTGTTAGGTTGTATGACGGTATGACTCAGGATTCGGTATTGGGCAGCTTCGATGCCGAAACCTCCCAGCATACCTGGTTAGTAGACTGCCGGTGTTAGAACATGATCTCGAGAGATCCGTTGTTCTGTTCTGAAGGTGAAACCTTTCGAGGTTAGTCCATGATGCCGATTTGCCCAAGACTACCATCTTTCTGTGCTGGCCCTCGGTAGGTTCAAATTGGAACGCTGCCTTGGGCGTTAGCTAGTACTGTTGTATGTACTAGATCAGTAATGTTGTATTTACTGAATTTGGTAGTACTGTTGTATGTACTATCTCAGTACTGTTGTATGTACTGTGTTGAAAGACTGGGTGTGTGTGTGTGCTGTTATTGACCAATCCCACCTTACCTATCCTTGGAATGCACCTTCATTCCTTCCTTGTGGTGATTGTTTACGGTATCGTAGTGCATACGATTGGATGGTCATTTTCAATGGGGCTAAACATTCAATATAAATTGTTTATTAATTTTTGGCTGCTTGTTAGTGCTGTTGATGCACAAGATACCTTGAGATTCAGTTTGACTCCTGGTATGTCGCTGAAGTAAAGTTGAGATTCATCGCTATGTTGACTTCAGTTTAAATTTTTTTAGCTGAACTTGTGAACGAACATCTATCTCTCCCGAGGGAATTTGTTCAGTATGGCCGAGTGGTCAGGGCCAGTGTCGGCAAAAGGATCAGCTGTGGCTTTCATCAATCAAAGAACTTGAAATCAAAGGAAATTCAAATTTCACGTCCAGTTAATGCTGTTGGATCATGCTTTGGATTTTGCTATTTAATGTTAACAAGAATAGCTTTGAATTTTGCTAATTAACGCTATAACGGATTAGCTTTACATTTTGCTTCTGGTTAACTCGAACAAGAATTACGATATGAAGAAGAATTAGGCATTGAAAGTAGAAACTCATCATGACATGCCTTATAGTAAATTGGTGAAATTGATATTACGCTCACACCTTGTTGTTGGTGAGCTTTACGAACTTGTTGTTCCAGTGTCTATCGCTTCGACTGTTATGTTTCAGGCTGCGAGACGCTAGCCAGTCAGAATTGGCCGTGTCGGCTAGCCAATTGAGCCTCGTACGTTATTCAAACTGAAGCGGGAAATTGACATTGATGTGGAACATGTTGCCGCGTTGACAGCTAGAGTCGCATGCAAGGAACAACTCCAATGACAGCACAGAATACCCGTCTGGGCTGTCAGCACTTGAGGGCGAAGAAGACGAAGGCTTCCCGCGCACTCCTCACTCTACTCGGAAGGGCCGTTTGGTGTGGATCGGATGTTACCTTTCTGGTTGTATGGCATGGACTCAAGTAGTAGCTTTCCTCGCGTCAATTTGTCGAATTAACATTAGTTTGGTTAATACCGTCAATGTCATATGTCGTTGTGTAGCTGTCAAGAAGTGTCATTATAAAGTGAAGTCCCATCTGTCTTCGGTCTTGTCTTTATCCACGGTTCTACCACGCTCACAGAACATTACCTCAGAGTATCCTCCTCTTTTAATTTGACATATCCTTATTTTGCCTAATTGTAACACTGTTTTTGATACTGTAAGAGATATCACTGAGTGCAGTACCTACCTTGTTTGTAGCTTTCAATACGAATGTAAGTAGAAGAGAATTTCAGAAAAATAACGGAGACACCCTTCGTTATATTTGGTTTATGGTAGCTTCCACTGGCTTTCCTTAGACCCACTATCAGTCCACACCAGATAGAGTTGGATCGTTTCAGAAATTCTAACAAATCTTGGAATTAGCAACAAGAAAACTAACATCTCCACTGACAGCCAAGCAAGCACGAATGCCCTTCAACTCATCACTGAATCAAAATGCGGCAAATTATCACACAATGGTTTATTATTTATCTGTAAAGATCACCAGTCTGTGAAGGACCCGGCTTCTTCCGACCCTTCGGGGTTTGGAAGGCCCTAACAATCATACTTGATTATAAACTTATAAAACTATGTAATATTAACGACAAAGAAATTAGGTAAGTGTTTGACCGAAAATGTTGTTGACTTACACTATGTACGAATATGTACCAACAGTGTGAAATAAAATATCTCTGTATAGCATTTCCAAGTCAAATTAATCCTTTCGAAAAAATTAGACATGTGAAACTTCGTGCACATTGCAGGCGTTGTAGAATAACGTGAGGAGTTTGTAGCTGTAGAATGAGAAGAATCTACGATTCTTCTGTCCGATATCTTCGGAGGCTCCCTAAGGTGAGGCTAATGAGTATTCCTTCCTGATGCCATTTCTCTCTAATCTCAGCTACCTACTGCTTTTTCCTTGAAAATTTACACCAATTTTAATTGAAATTCAAAGATGATGTTCTGATATAGGGGAAAGGCTTGTACCTTGGGACGCTTGTACCTCGGGACAATGCTTAAATCAATTAGAAAAGAGGCACACAAAAAATTGGACTGGGCTCTTATCATCTTTGGATGTGAAGGCAACACCGTGTATGTGCCCCTTTTTCTGTTATCACCGACCATGTGATGATGAAAATTCGTTGTTTGTTATCACCGGTCCCAAAGTTTTATCTTTGCTCCATACCACGATCAATTGACAGAAAGATAAGTTTGAATTTCTTCCACTTGCAACTGCTTTCCTTCAATTCAAGGTTCATCTTTATGATTTTGATGTTTTTAAAATGCTATTATATCATGATATGTCAATAATTAAATTTTTTGGAAATTTTCAAATGTTTGTACCTTGGGACACGTTGAGGTTTGTACCTTGGGACACAATATTTTTTCGTTTTATGTTATTTATGTTCGGTTTTGGCCTAAGCTACCATGTTAAGATGTTGGTCCATTCATGTGCAGATGCCACGATCAAAGGATGGAGTGAATCAGCAGCCAGTGGATGGGCCTGTTGTGATCAGCTACCTCTTTACGTTTCTGTCCATTTAATTCCTTAGCTCAGTGGTAGCGAGCTCCTACTCAGAAGTGTAAATATAGTTTAGACGGAACGATAGAAGATCGATCCTCGGTCGAGGGAAGTTAATCTTTGATGATTCAACAAAGTGGCGCAGTCGTACAGACCCGAATGGTTTCCTCAGCATTCTCTGGGAACAATAATAAATTAGTGTTGTCATCAAAACAACTTCCCCCAAGACACGAGTCGAGCCATAGCCTATTCAGACAAACGTTGAGGTCAGCAGATGCCCCGCCCCGTTCATGAAGAAATAATAATAACAAAACTCCGAAGCCAGTAAAAAAACGTCTGCCAAGTGGGTGTGGCACATAGCTTCCTCGTATCCATTACCCGATTGTATAGATGATCCGATGCATAGTAGTTAATCTCAAAACATCAAAACAAGTTGATCTGTAACATCCCTGAAAATTTCATTGAAATCGTACGGAAAATGTAGAAGTTATGGCCGTTACAAGGAATTCACGTTTGCGCATGCGCAGTGGCTACTATCAGTCCGAAGGTGGTGATTTTCATAGGGGACCATCTAAATACTAATCTGTAACATCCCTGAAAATTTCTTTGAAATCGGATAGCAAATGTAGAAATTATGGACGTTTCAAGGAAATTCACGTTTGCGCAAGCGCAGTGACTACTATCAGTCCGAAGTGGTGATCTTCATTGGGGACCATCTACAACCTAATCCGCATAATCCCTGAAAATTTCATCGAAATCGGGTAGAAAAAGTGGAAGTTATGGCCGTTACAAGGAAATTCACGTTTGCGCATGCGCAGTAGCTACTATCAATCCCAAGGTGATGATTTTCATAGGGGACCATCTAAATACTAATCTGTAACATTCCTGAAAATTTCATTGAAATCGGATGGAAAATGTGGAAGTTATGGCCGTTACAAGGAATTCACGTTTGCGCATGCGCAGTCGCTTCTATCAGTCCGGGGATGATGATTTTCATAGGGGACTGTCTACACACCAACCCGCACAATCCCTGAAAATTTCATTGAAATCGGACAATAACTGTATAGTTATGCGCGTTACAAGGAATTCATGACAGACACACAGACAGACACACAGACACTGAACTAAAATTGTTCAGAAAGGTCTAAAACGCAAAACGCGAGTGAAAATTTTGATTTTGGAGAACTTTTTTTTTTCGTCCTTGAAAAGTGAAAACAAAGCTTCCGCTACCTTGGTAGACTCGGAAGCAATATAGCGTTCTCACTGGGTTGAATAAGGCCGGCTAGAGAGCCCTCACCACCCTGACTAAGTAACGGAGTACCTAAGATTTCCCAACAGGGGAGAGATGTTGTGATCAGCTACCTCTTCGCATTTCTGTCCATTCACTTCCATAGCTCAGTGGTTGCGAGCTCTGATTCCGAAGTGTAAATTAATATAGTTTAGTCGAAAAGATAGGAGATTGATCCCAAGTCAATGGGATGGCGCCTGATTTTTTTTAGGTAATTTTTAATCAAAAGTAGACCTCACCTTGAGAATTTTGACACCAGCCGTTCTCTTTTTGGATGAGTAGATCTTATTCTATGATTTTTCAAAGTTTCGAATGTTTATGACGCCATGCGCCCCTCCCGCCTGGGCAGGACCCCCCCTGCCCACTGTAACGTCATAAACATTCGAAACTGTGAAAAATCATAGAAAAAGGTCTTCTCACGCTAAAAAGCCGTGGTTGGTAACAAATTAAATACAAAGTGAATTCTCAAAATGAGGTTTAGTGTAGAAAAATAACAATAAACAGTTTTTCCGACTCCTGCGCACACTACATTTTTGATGATTTAACAGGCCAATGGTCGAAAAGGCAGCAAGATTTACCAATAATGATCCTTTTAGTTGATTATTCTTTGAAGCATCTTTGTTTGACTTAATAATACTCATCCCGAATATGCCGTTTGTGATAAGATAGTATCCTATTTGTGTGACAGCAATGTAAAAGTAGGTAACCAAATTTTGCTACTTGTCTATGTTTGAACTCCTTTAAAAGGATATTTGAAAATTAAAGTCTGTTTTTGCGATAACTAATGTTTAAATAAAATATTTCGAATAATTTAGGTGGTTTTCTTCTAAATTTATCCTTCTGTCCCAAGGTACAAACATGGGTGTCCCGAGGTACATACACTGTTTGTAGCTCGGGACAAAATAGACATTTTGAAAAATCAAGTTTTATGGTATTTAAGCTTTTTCCAAAATTATGGTTTATACATTTTATTAAACCTCAAGAATAGTAGAGAATAATACACCCTTCCGTTAATTGCTTAATTACTTTTGTCTGTGAAAAAAATGTAATTGAAAAAATCGTCCCAAGGTACAAGGTACAAGTACTTGGTGAGATTAGGTACTTCACGGAAATATATTGTTATGTTGTGGGAAAAGGATTAATCTGACTTGGAAATGCAATATCTATCTATTGAAGAATCATTTAGGTAACTACTGGAGCTCTGGTCAGAGTAACTCATTCTATAAATAAGCCCATGAAATTCTACCAGACCGACTGCGACTTTGGTGTGAGCTACTGTGGACTGAGGAGTCTACTGCCCGTCCATTCAGCAGACGTTTTTGATCATCCTCCTTGTACTCAACAATATATCACAGACGAACAAAATAGCAACACCAAATTTGGTGGTGGGTCCTAATAAACTCTAGAACAACGGAGAAGCCAACGTAAGGACTGTTGACCAGCAGATGACAAGAGAGACATATTTATTGAGACAAATCTCTCGTCAAATAGTCTAGTTTAACCTCAAAAACAGTTGACAATGTGATAGATAAGCACGGGAAAATCTCAAAACAAACGTTGAGAACGTATTTTTTCCCCTTGACACATCCAGTCTTCGGAATGTTACATTTTACACCAACTTATGTAAATTTCCTCTAGACATGAAGTGAGTCATTCGTCATGTAGACATGAGACACACATGAGACACTGAGTCATATTCACGTGAAAGGCGTTGGATATGATATCCTCAACGCTTTCAAGTACTGCGTTTTGCCTATTCTCGCAGACCACAGAGAGCCAAAAGCTTGGACGTGAAGGCACTAGAATTGAGAACCATTACAAAAAAATTGAACAGAAGTGTTATTAATTGGGAATTGCACGTACGAAAACGTAGATATTTAACCCATTTCCGGCCAATGATGCGTTTTCGCATCGTCATATTTATGAATTTTTTAGGAATTGAAAATATTGGAAAATCGTTGTAGATTAATTTTTTCTCGTTTATACTGTTCCTAAACTGCTCAAAAAATTTTTGCTTCAACGTTCACGAACTCATTGCGAATTTGGAGAATTTTTTGAAAAGTAGGCATTTTTGATGGTCAGTAGGAGCTTTGACCTTGTGGAATTTTTCGTTACGTTGGAGAAGGAACAACACTTCTCCTCTCTTGATCCCGAATGCTTGGAATGGTGTAGAAGCCAAATACATTCAAAACAAAAAATAAATAAATAATGGTATTGGTTGTACAAGGACGAAAATCGACGAATGCGAAAACGCACCTTTGGCCGAAAGCATGATCATGGAAGCTCAAATTCGATCCTCGGCAAATGAGCGATACCAGAGTGCCTACAAGTACATTTTCCGGCATGCACGGCTCAGCTTATCTCATTTTTATTTTCCTCAGTGGAGTATTCGAGGTTTTTTATTTTTTTCATTTTTTCAATGGATCCAAGAATCGGCAAAGCTTGGTCTATTGACGAGATCCCCGCCTTTCTGGATGAACTAGGCAATCCGGACTTTCTGATGACGATTACGATGCCCAAATGGGGACTTTGCCTCAATTTTAGATTCTGGAATTTCAAGGCAAATCCTATTATAGGGCCCTAGAATAACGTTTAACACTAGGAATAACCAACGGAAAAAAATTACCGTAGGAGAAAATGACTAAACAAGTGAACCTCTGTTACAAAACACCGCGAAAATCGGGGAGTATTGTTGACGTCATACGAAAAAAAAAAGAAAAAAAACGACGCGAAAGCAACAACAGACAGAGTTCTAGCACGCCACACAAAACGATCCAGTGAAATGGCTACTCGAATAATGTGATTCAAATCTTGAAACTAATTAAGAGAAGATGAAGAACAATAATGCTTGATAAACTAGTAGATAGATTCGTATTGTAAAAAAGTGAGTAATACTGTTTCTTTTGGTCAATTTGGTGTCTGTGTTCTTCCTGCCAGTTCGTGGCGCACTCTTGTGCGCACTACTCAGAAGGTGAACGTTCGCGTATGTTCCGCTTCTGTGGTAAGCGCCACAGAACCTCCTTCGAAGTCAGATTGGTGGAATATCCGTCACGTTTCAAACATGGCTGCCTCTTACACATTGCCACCACATTTAAAATTTCCATCTTCCTTAAATTCTCTAAATTTTTTGGATGCGTTTTCGAGCAGCTCACTATGGTTTTATTCCATAAAAATAAACCCTCATTCGAAAAAAAAAAAAAAAAATGTGAGGCAAATTCCCCATTATTTATGTAGTATAATATACATAAATCCCCACCTGTGGATACAGTAAGAGACGAGGAAGAACATTGACGAAAATGTCAACGGAATAGCCCTGGCACACGACAACAAAGACATCCCAGGTACGTTTGAACTTCAAAAAGCGCAAAGATACGACAGTAACCAGAAAGCCAGTGGTGCATTTGATCAGCCTAAGATGATTTCGGACTACAATAAATTCATGGGAGGGGGTGGACCTCCATATCAACGGCGTTGAAAATTACCGCTGTCGTGATCATTACTACTGTATTATTATTACCATATGTCTTCTTAGTTACTGTCTGAATGTTTATGTACATCTATCGAATTTCTTAACCCTCGGTCGGTCGCAACTGATCTGAGAAGCACAGACGAAGTTCCGAGAAAGGTCTTTCCGCCCTTAGTGACCTTTGAGCCTTACCGTGCCCAGTAGCTTCCTGACTCGGCGCGAAGTTCCAAACCCCCCTACTCAGTGACTCCTCCGACGTTCGAGCGAGTGGCAAAAATGCCATCTGTCTCAGCCACGCCAACTACATGTGCAGGGAGTGCCAACTTGTAGCCCCCAAAACTTTTTCTGAGGGGTCTGAATCAAGCGAGGATGAGGTGGTCTAAGTTGATATGAACCTAATTGAATTTGCCATGTACAAAAAAATTTTTTTTAAACGTTTACATTATATTTTTGAAATTGTCTTGAATTTAACTGGGGGAAGGGCTTAAAATGACTTGTTTCGGATTTTGAATATTTCTTGTAATAAAAAAATTTTGTTCATCCAATTATTTGATATGAAGCCTTTATATAGATCCTTAAGAAGGTCAGTGCGAAGCAGGGAACCCCTGGCTGGAAGGGGACCGAAGTTATGGCAATTTAAATTGTGTGCCTGTCAGGCTCAGTGCGACCGAACTCGAGGTGCTAGAAGTTGCGACCGACCGAGGGTTAATTATTTCACATCGAGTTCTTGGTGAATATAGCCTTAATCTCGAAAGGTTTGCTTCTACATCAATTTATTCACCAAGTGAAGATGGAAAGACTGCTCAAGCCACCCCGTTTTGATCTAGAGCCTAACGCTCCAACTGCTGATCAAGACTGGAAACATTGGAGGACTACCTTCGAAAATTTCATCGCCGTGGTCCCTGACGTTACTGATAATGGTAAGCTTCATCTACTTACTGCTCACTTAGCCCCGAACGTATACCGTTTCATAAACTCCTGCGCTACTTATGCTGATGCGATCGCTGCTCTTCAAACATTATACGTCAAACCAGTCAATGAAATATTTGCTAGACATTTATTAGCTTCTAGAGTTCAGCAACCCGGAGAATCACTAGACCAATACCTAGAGACTCTCAAAACACTGGGGAAGGACTGCAATTTTGAGGATGTCAATGCCGAGAACCATATGAATGGTTTCATTAGAGATGCGTTCATTCGGGGTATGACATCGCCTCATATCCGTCAGAGACTGCTCGAGAATTGTACCCTCACCTTAGACCAGGCTCACACTCAAGCTCGGTCTTTGGAAATGGCTCAGGTACAATCGCAGGCGTACCTCCAGCCCCAGGTTCAGGTGCCTTGCGCTAGTGTTGCTACTGACAATAGCGACGACCCTCAACTCTCTGCAGCATTCAAATCAGACAAAAAATGTTTCTTTTGCGGTAGTGGCTATCATCCTCGGTCGGAGTGCCCTGCTAGGGATAATTTCTGTAAAAATTGCAATAAGAGAGGTCATTTCCCAAGGGTGTGTTTATCACGTAAAAACTCAAAGCCAAATAATCACATGGGTCAAAGTGCTGCAACCTTCTCTTGCGTTGTAACTGCTGCGTCGCCTAGTTGTCTATCAAGGGCAATAACCCCAGTGAAACTAAATGGTCAAAAAATGTCTTGTCTCATTGACACGGGCAGCTCACTGAGCTTCATCAATAACTCCGTTGTCAAACGCTGCAACCTTGTCCCAAAGCCATTTTCAGGAATGGTATCTATGGCTGCAAGTGGGTTAACTGCAGGTATTCACAGTTATTGCTCAGTAAATCTTGAATTACTAGGCCATATCTATAAAGACCAAAAGCTATTGGTACTAAACGATTTATGTGCTGATGTTCTCATTGGGCATGATTTGCTCAATAATCACTCGGCTGTTGAGATTTCATTTGGTGGAGAAAGATCACCCCTCCAAGTGTGTGGACTCGCTCACGCTGCAGTACCCCCAGTCTCCTTGTTTGCCAGCCTTGCTCCTGGAATCAAACCTATAGCTACTCGTTCACGTCGACATTCCTCTGATGATTTGGAATTCATTCGCGCCGATATTGAAAAACTTCTCGCCGAAGATATTATAGAGAAGAGCAACTCTCCATGGCGAGCTCAAGTGTTCGTAGTCAATGGTCGGAAGCGTAGAATGGTGATTGATTACTCTCAGACTATAAACCGCTTCACTCACTTACATGCATATCCGCTCCCTCGCGTTGAATCCATTGTAGAAAAAGTTTCTAAGCACTCTGTCTTCAGCACAATCGATCTCCGGAGTGCATATCATCAGATCCCCATTTTGAAATCAGAAAGGCCATACACTGCTTTCGAGGCATGTGGGAAGCTATATCAGTTCCGTAGAATTCCATTCGGAGTCACTAATGGAGTTCCATGCTTTCAAAAGACCATTGATGGGATAATTGAGGCTGAGAAGCTGGAGGGTACGTTCCCTTACCTTGACGATGTGACGGTGTGTGGTAAAGATCAGCAGGAACACGACCTCAACCTAAAGCGATTCATGGATGCAGTAAAAAGATATAACCTGACGCTGAATAATGAAAAATGCACGTTTTCTGTTCCTTCAATCAAGCTACTGGGCTACCTGATTTCGAATGGTTCAGTACGCCCAGATCCAGACCGTCTGAAACCTTTGTTGTCTCTACCAGTACCAGATTCTGCCCAAGCACTTCAACGAGCAGTTGGTATTTTTGCACATCACTCTCGATGGATCTCCAACTATTCACGCAAAATCCGACCTCTGATCCAGTCTAGATGCTTTCCTTTACCAAAAGAGGTAGCTCAAGCATTTGAAAATCTGAAGCAGGATGTTGCAAATTCCGTTGTTGCAGCCATTGACGATACAACTCCTTTTCAGGTGGAAACCGATGCCTCAGAGTTCGCTATTGCGGCCACTCTTACTCAAGCAAGCCAACCAGTTGCTTTCTTTTCTCGAACACTGTCAGAGAGTGAACAGAAGCACTCATCTGTAGAAAAAGAAGCATATGCCATCATCGAGTCAGTTAGGCACTGGAGGCACTATCTATTAGGTAGACATTTTCGTATTCTAACTGATCAGAAATCCGTATCTTTCATGTTCGACCTGCATCATTCCAGCAAAATTAAAAATGAAAAAATAATGAGATGGCGACTTGAACTCGGCTGTTATTCATTCGATATAATCTATCGCCCAGGCAAGGAGAATGCAGCTGCAGACACTCTATCACGAGCCAAGCCTCCAACTCAGAAGCAGCAACTCATTGGCAGCATTACTTCGATACCAGATCTGCAGACTCTGCATAGCAACTTAGGTCATCCTGGTATCACACGTATGACCCACTGGGTCCGAAGTAAAAATCTACCATTTTCAATTGATGATATCCGAAGAACTATCACCGCATGTGCAACTTGCGCTAAATTGAAACCACGGTTCTACCGCAACACAGGGACTCTCATAAAGGCAACAGCTCCATTCGAACGCTTGAACATGGACTTCAAGGGGCCACTGCCTACATCAACAAATGGGAAGAGGTACTTATTAACTATTGTTGATGAGTATTCTCGCTTCCCATTCGCTTACCCCTGCACAGACTTAACTTCTTCGACAGTAATCAGACATTTGAAAGACTTATTCTCAATGTTTGGCTTACCCTCCTTTGTCCACTCTGATCGCGGCACCAGCTTCTTGTCATCAGAGCTGAAGGATTTTTTAAATTCATGTGGTGTTGCAACTAGCCGTACGACTCCGTACAACCCACAAGGAAATGGCCAAATAGAAAGGTACAATGGCGTTATATGGAAAACCATCGAATTGAACCTCCACTCCAACAACCTGAAATCATCTCACTGGGAACTCGTCTTGGGAGATGCACTCCATGCCATCCGTTCTCTCTTATGTACCGCAACTAACGCCACTCCCCACGAACGAATGTTCATCCATCATCGCCGCTCGGCAAAGGGCTGTTCGTTACCTAGTTGGCTCTGTTCTCCAGGGAAAGTTTTACTTAAGCGCCATGTAAGACACAGCAAGTACGAGCCGCTTGTTGATGAAGTTGACCTAATTGAGGCTAACCCTGACTATGCCTTCGTACGACTGCCAAACGGACAAGAGACTACCGTCTCACTTCGACACCTGGCACCAATAGGGGACACGCAAGAGATCACTCATCAGACGCAAAAGGAATCTCAAGGTGACATGGAGGATCCTGCAGGCAACATGCAAACGCTAAATGAGCCGAATAGTGAAACTTCAACTTCACCAGCACCTGCACATCCTCCGTCTCCAACTCTCTGTTCACCACCAGTAACCCAGGACTCCAGAGCGCCATCGTCTTCATCACCATCTGAGTCAGCCAGAGGAAACGAACTTCGACGGTCCTCAAGAGCTAGAGAAAAACCTGGCTATCTGAAGGACTATGTAACAAAATAAGGGTGGGGAGAATGTCGTGATCATTACTACTGTATTATTATTACCATATGTCTTCTTAGTTACTGTCTGAATGTTTATGTACATCTATCGAATTTCTTAATTATTTCACATCGAGTTCTTGGTGAATATAGCCTTAATCTCGAAAGGTTTGCTTCTACATCAACCGCATCATGGCGGGAGGAAATATTGGTGTTGCCACTCTTCACAAACGGGATCGGGAACGCCTTAGTCAGCGCCTGAAAAACTTTACCGATACTTGAATAATGACAAGTGTGGCTGGTGGATTTCTGATCAAGTGTTTGTCTGAGCTTGCTGCGGGACGAAGATCCCATTGAGAGACTGACACTCCTGAAGCTCCAAAAATGCCTGCTAACGGAGTGATATGAGATTTGACTCACAATAATCATAATTTGATTCATAATACGGCATTCCACAGCTTCAAGGAAACGCTGCAGATGCTGTGGTGGACAGAAATTGTATGTTTGCGAGAAATAGGACGTTCATCTGCACCCAGAGTGTTTCAAAGGGTTCCAAGTCAAGTGATCCTGCTTTCGGCCAACGATGCGTTTTCGCATCGTTCGTTATCTTTTGTTTTGAAATTTATTGAAAAATTTTGAGCTTCATTTCATGTTCATACATTCAGCTTCATTTCATGTACATATAATGTTTTTACATAAAAATTTCAACTTTCAAATTTATTTCTACCCTTGGCCGGAAATGGGTTAATGAAAACTGTCATCAAAGTGTTGGTGAGCTTGAAGTTGATCCTATTTGACACATCAGTTGGTTTTCTATACTTTTACTGTTGACACTTCGGCCAGGACAAGTGCCTTTCAACCATACTTGATTCACATTGTAGACTACAATTTGTAGTTGGTTGGGGAAGTTCTACTGCGATGGGCCCTCTCTCCTCATAGGACGATTATCATTTGGATATGGTGAGGCTCAGGCTCTCATTTTCATCCACTCTCTCCCTCTAGCTAACACAATTTCAGTTGGATCTAATGCTAGGTATAAAATGTTGTACACTCGTCGCCTTGTAGAAGGAAATTTCATGATAAACCGACCATGATTTCGTGTAGTCGTGCCGTTACAAGGGTTGACCACAGACAGGCACTGAACCGAAAGGCTAAACAGGAACTACGAGGTACGTACTTATCAATCGTGATGACGTTCTGGATGTTTTCTTACTCACCATTTCCCCAATCACGTAGGATAAGCTAGGACCTAATAATAATAGGACCTATGTTCATGAGGACCTAGAAACTAACCGATCCCGCAAGATGGAAGACTTGTGTAATGGTAAGGTCTGCTTCAAGGCGTTGTGTAAGGCCTGGAAAACCATGTGTTGAAATAAATTGATAATTATTTTGCACTAGATCTACTCACCATTACTTCAGTTTCTTCCTGGATTTGCTCAGACAGCTCAGAAATGTACGAGTACCGGAACAGAGTACCGACTAACCAAGAAATGAAAGCCAAATGAGTGGAGTGAGTAAATTAGTACCTACTGAATTAAGTACAAAAACAATGTAAAGTACTTAAAATCACAAAGTTAAGTACCTACTTAAATAACCAATAACAAAAGGACAAACAGCAAAATAATGCAGCACACTTTCTATTTCTGACCGACATCCACCCACAAATACGCGAACAAACACGGAAAGTGGAACTTGAACTTGTTCGAACTGTTTATCTTCCTCCATGGCAATCAACTTACAACATGTTTGATGCAACAGCATTGTTGTTGTCGGTCAGTGTTGCCAACAGACTTCTAACAAAACCCCTTCAACCGCGGGAAAAAGGGTTGCTATCGAAGTACCCCACGCCGATGTACCCCCCGGGCATAGTGCCCCCCGTCATGAATGAAAACCTCCGCGGTCATGAATGACGGGGGACACTATGCCCGGGTTGCTATCGCTGTACCCCCCGGAATTGTACCCCCCGAGCATTGAGCCCCCGTCATTGTTCCCCCGGAGTGGAATCGATTTGGGAAGGTTTTACTGTACCCCCCGGAATTGTACCCCCCGAGCATTGAGCCCCCGATCATTCTACCCCTGAGCTCCTTATCAGTTGGATACTATAACGCACTTCCATACAACCACCCGGCAAAGTACCCCACCTCATTGGTGTCGCAATCAATGTTAGTGCTTCGATTTTTGAATCTCAATAATCGATTCTCTATAAATTGATGTATGATTCACATTTACGCAAATTAATCCGTAATTACCTCTAATAAATTGTATTATTCCAATTCGAAATGAAACCTTTCTTGAAATGGTCGATATTAAATATTGTAATTATTTTAATTTTAAAAAATTAATTTTTTTTTGTAATGAATATTTTTTCAAACAAGTTAAACTTTCAAAAATGAAGTTCTATCCACATTTAAAGGTAGATTACGACGAGACTTATTTTGATTCTCTTATTTGATTTTCTTAAATACGAGATGAAAAATTATCAAAAAGATAGAATCAAAATTCAAGCACTCTAATCTCAAAGGAAAATTGTTTATAAGGGAAAAAGAATGAACGATTGTTTATGGATGTTTAGTAACTTGATATTCATGAATTCATGAATCCACACAACGCTGTAATTGGCGGTAAATTCAAATTTTGTTCTTAGTTTACCATAAATATTGGGCTTGAGCATTGTAACGTGAATCCACATTATACTTGGTAGGTACTTGATGGGCATTTTACTGGGGTGGAGATATGAATAAGTATTGTATGTAAAAATCTGTTGGTCAGGTTTTATTTCACTAAGTACTTACCTGCACAAAAATCATCAGCCTTAACTGTGACCTACATTTTTGTACCAACGTTTTGAAGCAATTAGGTAAACTGAACAAATCCAAACTACTTGAGATGGTTTTCCCTACGTTTGTTAAAAATCGAATTTAAAAGAGAAAATAAAAATCTGATTCCAAAATACTGCCGTTCAAAGGAGAAAAGCAGTAACTCGATTTTTTCACATTTTCAGCTCAATCTCCACCTTTTGGTAGGTTTTTCAATGGTGAAAAACAGTCTCCTATGAAAATTTAAGAAGTTATTACCATTAGTAGGTAGACTGCCTTCTAATAATAATGGGTGGTACATGGGTAAAAGACAGTTTGCCTTGAGCAATCCAAAAAACAGCAATAGGGTCTCTTTAACTGAAACAAGGTGGTTTTCCGTTGCTTTGATCAGGCAATCGGAAGAGAAGTAGGTAGTACAACAGTTTGGTTGATAGAATTGTGTTTCCCCATTGTCAGCTAGGTACCTCTTACTGCTAGCTCGGATACTGCTCTCGAAGCGCTGTTTTTTCACCATTGGATTGATCACAGATCCGGCCCCAAATGTCGCCCAAAAAACTGTTTTCTTCCGTTGCATCTGGTGAACATTTTGAAATGCCAGCTTTCGTCGTTTTCTCGTCATAATATGTTGAGTTTTAAATATATAACAGCAAATATATGGTTCGTAAAACATGTTATGAGGTGCGAAAATGGTCGTTGCGTGCAAAAAACTAAAAGTGATGAAAATAGTGTTCATCGAAGCGAGAGAATTTGCGTCCAACGGAGGTTGACATGTGGTGACAGAGCGTTGTTGAGAATCAGTACCTAATGAGTTCCCCGCAGAGATTTTCCCAATTAAAGAGCCAGGTAAGTAAACCTACGTGTACCTACGTTTGATGAAATATATCATGAACAGTGTATGCATCACTTGTTTGAAATCCCACTCATCACCAAGCTCTTTATGTACCTACCTAGGTACCTATTTGGGCGGGGTGGTCATAATGACAGAAGTATCTATCTGACACAAATCGATGTTCACTATAGGGTTAAGTAACTATCAAGGTTACAGATTTTTTCGCACTGTGCCTGTTTCATATACTTTTGTCATTATGACCACCCCTCCCAAATAGATATCAAAAGAGCTTGGTGATTCTGAGATGGGTGGAATTTCAAATAGGTTAGGCAACTCTGTGGAGAGAGTCGTTCAGTGATATTGGATCAATTATGGAGTTTAATCACCAACCTATTATTTTATTCTAACTCGAATTTTTAGATGGTGAGACAGGAATCAGTGACAATGAAATTCAAACTTTTGGAGAGGGAGAAAACGTTGAGTAGAAGTACGTTGGAAGAGCAAGAGTGCCTGCTGAATGAAGATAAGCCCAAATGAGACTGTGACCGAAGGATTTCGCCCCTTCGGATCACGATGCGACCTTCCAGCAACACTTGTAAGCGGGCTCGCCCTCGTTCCGCCACCTGCAGCGCTGCCGTCAACTTCGGCCGAGTTACCAATGCCGCCACCAGCCCCGCCACCTACGGCTCCCCCACCACCTGCGCATGCGCGTGATTGCCGCCTCGCCCCTCCCAAATCGAGGACCCCTTCTGCAGCTCGCCCCTCTCATCAGTTGAGACAAGTTCCTTGAGCAGACCAGTTTGTGGAGAGAGTAAGCCTGCCGAGACTGGGGCCCCCCGATCAACCTGCGTCCACCTCCTTGAATTTCGCTCGACTCAAGACTTCCACTTCGACTCTTCGGACTGCCAGACTTCAGGACTGCACCTACCCAACACGAACTCTCACTGGTAGGATTGAACACTCATCCGTTTGTAAATAATTCTCTTCAAGTGCACATAAAGTTATCCATTCCCGTAGTAGGCGTACAGGTGCGTAGGAACCTGCTAAAAGATAGAGACTGATAATCCATTTTCCTAATTCATAAGTTCGCATTCCTTTGTAAAAGATTTTAATAATAAGTTGTAATTTTGTGCTAATTTTGATCAAACACGTGGCGTCCACCTTGGCGTCCACCTTCGGTGTCCACCATCAGTGCCCACCACTAAATTTCTCTAAGTCGACAAACCTTACTAGTTACCAGAGTAGATATGCTGAAAGTAGGACAATTACTCTAAAGTACTCGTTGGTATATATCTTGTTTATTTTAAATATATCTCACGTACGGAAGTACTTACACCTTTTTCTGACTTCTCCCTTGACCAGGTACAACACTGAAGTAAAGTCATATAATAGTTGCTTATAGTAAATTCACTCTCTTTTGCCATAACTTAACTTCACTTGCTATAACTTAACTTCATCTTGCTCATTCAATTTAACTTCCTTTTTCTATTCAATTTAACTTCAACTAGTTTAATACTAGTTCCTACTTTATAAGTAGGTGGTGGCAGCTCTACATATCCAGGGTACTTACATTCAGCTAAGGTAAGTCAGATCCGCATACAATAATCATAAACATAGTCCTTGAAGATTCTTTATTAGATTCTATCTTAGTTTCTGACAGAGAGTCTTCTGCTCCCTGTGAGGGTTCCCATAGTGATAAATGGGGTTACAAGACCATCAAGACCAACATGGGAAGGAAGAGGGCGGAAACGGAAAAGACGAGAAAACAAGTTGAGGGGGCAGCCGGAGTTGGCGGAAGGTTCACATGGACGTAAAGAACAGAATGATAACCTTCCTCCTGGAAGCCTCTGAAATGATAACCTCTCTGGTTATATTGCTCTTGGAATTTTCAAATTGCCTACATGCTCATTAATTTTAACGAATGCCAGCTGAACAATGTTTGTAGAAAATTCACAGTTGGGATTCTGCAATAATTCTGGGAATACATTACCACAATGTATCAATCGCGTCGATTGCATCATAACAATCGATTGTTTGCTACTATCGACAGCTGGCCACCACTAGTGCAACCTCCACTCGTGGTTATCATTCCTGACCACTGCGCTGGTACGCAGAATACACGGAAGAAGGACGACGGTATAAAAATTCCTTCTGCCGACGGGTTCCATCAAGATGGCAGCCACCATTCTCAACCGGGGAAAATCAGCCAATCAGATTGTGATATTTCTTTCCATCTTTTCTGTTTCCGCCCTCTTCCATCCATGTGAATCCAGCTTCTAAGTACCAATCATAATGCCCCAACGCGTAACTGCATCAACCACGCCCATGTGAACCCAGTTTTAATGCCACTTTAAGACCGAGATTTCATTGAGGCGTTCATATCTTTCAGATATTGAGACAGTTCCTGACGAGTACTCCCTTTGGACAAACACTGAGATTCAATACTTCTCATTCGTTTTGGATGACCACAATGTCTTCTAATATTGTAGACATTACTTTGGTACTAGACACTGGTGAATAGATCGACAATGTCCCCATTTTCAATACGGCAGGTCCGCCTAGTTGTCCTCATTCACTCGAGTGCCAGGAGGAAGATTGAGATTAGTGTATTTTTTCAATAGTTTGATCTCATGTCTTACAACATAAGTCTGAAGAACTACTTCGTTACCTCTAACAAATTTATGTTTTTCATACAGACTAATATTATTATTTTCCTCTAAAATAAAGTTTAAGATCTCAACTGTGAGCCCCAGCTCACGGATTAAATCCAGAAATAAAGGGGTGAGCAACCACCATCCAAGCTCCCCTTCCTCCACCACCGAAAGTCAACAGGTCGGAGCGGGCATTGTACCGTCCCCGCTCCAGGGCGCCACCACCATCTTCAGGCGCCCACCACCAGAAGCGCTCATGTCACCTTGACGTCACCGTCCGCCAATCGCAGGCCGCCGCGGAGCCCTGCGCAGTACTCGCCGTTGGAGGGTGGGGACCTCGACAAAGAAATCAACTGGTGACCGCGTGGAGCGGCCATAACCTCCCCAGTCTTTGATGCGAACATCCACGCTCTCTTGCCCCGCTAGATACACGTTTATCGAACCCCCTGTGCAAGTCAGTCGCTGGATCCCCTCAGTAATATTCCGGTGAGAGCCCTGCCGCCCGCGAGTTTATTACTTGAGCCAACCCCCCTGTTCAACCTGGTAAGACTTCGTGACATCCAGCTTGAACACCCATCCCCCAAGAACATCTCAACGCACTACCGACGGATTTCCTATGGGCCCCGACGCTGTGAGTGTAATAAACCAAATATCTATACATTGGCCAATGATAGTTGTGTTCGAATGGTGTAGATGTAAATTCAGTCATAGTAAAGTAAAGAACATTCTAGTAGTAAAGTCAGTCAGTCAAGACAAGAGTCAGATATTGTTGAAATTAATTAAAGTCAGTCGTAAAGTTGTAATAAGAGAAAGAGAGAAGGAGAAATCAAACGCACATATTTCATGTAAACCATTTATTTGTATTAATTGTACTTGCTTGCAACAGAACTTAACGTAGAGTCAAATTTCCTTTATTTTCATTAAAACGTTCCTATTAGATTGTACAATTTTGCATTTCTCATTTCATTCACCTTATTCCGTAACAGACAGGTTTACGTGTGAACGCACTCTTTTCGTGCGATCACACCCTTTTAGTGCAAAAATACATTGTTTTAGTGCGACGCATTGTTTTCGTGCGTGCGCCAATTTAGCCGTGCAATCGTATCATTTTTCGTGCACTCGTAGTTCCCTTCAGGAATCGAACTTCCGTCCTTCAGACATAACAATAATATTTCGAAACAATCAGTAATCAACCCTTCAGGTGATACCTTGATATTGAGAGCCTTCAGCTACCTCCGAGCCGCTACAGCTGTCTACCAGGTAATTATCATTAAATTCATTAAATTTAGATTACCTTTTATTTATGTCAATATAGCCTCTCAACCTATATTTGGATCGGTTTTAAAACGGGCTTACTCGAGAATCTTAAATTCAACGGTGAAGCCCAAAGCTTACACAACAAACTGTTTTCCATTTATAAAAACCTCGTTTTTCTATCCATCAAAATTATTAACTTTTACTCTTCTATTTATTTGTAATTGAATCGAGATTGCAGCGTGCATTCTTCTTTGGAACTAGCAGGTAATTTTTGAAGACTAATGATTTAGTTTTTGGTATCAATACAAAAGCTAAATTTTTTCTTTGATCTGGCAATATAACTTTTTGAGCAATTATAACATGCAAAAGGAGAAAACGTTAAGCAAAAACTGCTGTAAGTAAACTCATGGTTCGACAACGGAATTTTTTTAAAAATGAATGTTGAAAGGGTTTGAAAGAACTCGTTCCTACCAACTGCGCCAATGTAAGGGACCACCCATTTACATAACACATATTTCATAGAAAATAACGTCTTGCATCACTCAAAAACCGACTTTAATAATTATATTTCTCTCCTACCTCCTGTTTTTGACTACAAAAAATACTAAATAATAACAAACTGGTGCAGCATTTCATTTAGTGAGGTAGTTGACATGGAAGTTTAGTGACACCCACCACTGCGCGCATGCAGATTGGGGGTTCAGGAGTCAGTTGTATTTCGAATATTGATCTAGATGATGTTCACCAGCTCACCCGAGTTGTTTCATACCTGTACTTTTCAGTCAATACATTCTCGTTCAACTTACCAGTGGTGTTCAGTGTATTCTTTTCTATACTTCAGTAGTTGCATAAGTTTTTACGTTCCTCACTAATTTACAATTTTGTCCACCATGTTAACAATAATGTCGTGATGGTGTTTTCAGTTGTATTAATTGGTCAAGAATAGAAAATCCTCATTGGAAACACGTACAGTGGCAAATTAATTAAGGAGTAGAGCGGTATTGGTTGGCTCTATCTTACACTTATACCTTATTTCAAATATTTCGTCATCTTTGATGTCCGATGATGAAGTAGGTAGCAAAAAAAAAAAATGGGTGGAAAGCATTTTCCACCCATTTGGGTCTTCAGGGAGGTGAAAATGGGAAGGAGCCAAGTCAGGGGAATATAGAGGGTGGTTCACTATGTCCCAACCAAATAATTCCAACATCTCTTGGAGGGCTGGTGTTGTCTTGCAACAAGCACACCTCCTTTGTCAACAGCTTTTTAAGGGCTTTGCAGTATCGAATAAATTGCATTAATTATCTCCCCCAAGGGCAGAAAATGAACCAGAATGATTCCTTCCAAAATTCAAAATGGAAGGCCTCCTACTCCTCTGATCATTGTGAACATTTTTGTTCTGTCTTCGCTCAACTCACAACACCACTTGAAAACATTGGGTTTTCCGACTATTTGGCGGATACCTACCATGATTTTTCACCAAAAGTAATATAATTACAATAGGATTCGACTTATTTTCTTGCTGTTATTTATCTTTGATTTGCTTCTTGCAGTTCATAGTAAAGAGATTTAGCAGATAAATTAATGTGTTCTGAATATTTAACCCTTTAGCGTTCCTTGATACAACTGTTGTACCAAGGTAGAAGCAGTTTGAATTCTGGCGTGTTTTTCGTTCTATTCCTTCTCAATAGGGTGCAGCATCATGAGAAAAATGGTAGCATCTCTTAGCTCCGAGTAGATCTCGAGATATTGCAAAAGTGGGTGTTTTGTGGTACAACTGTTGTACCAAGGAACGCGAACGACGAAGTTTTTTTGCTGTTGTTTTTTATTCAAACCAAAAAATTACGCGGTGATGTCCACACGGATGAATTTCGTCTTCTATTCGAGGAACGTTATTTTTCTATAGCTATTCAAGTATCCATAATGAAAGCATAACACTGGAATCGTGTACTCGCAACGATGTTATTGAAGTTTTTCGGGGCGGGCGCCCCATGATTTCTCACTGGAGATTGGACGCGTCGCATACCAACGCAACAAGTCCTATTGAAATGTTGTTTGCTGTCGAATTTGTCATCAGTTTTATATTGATTGAAAGCAAGATCATCCAGAATAAACTCAAATTATGGTCATTCCCTGATTACCTTTTACTGGTACAAATGTTGTACCAAGGAACATCATGGCCGAAAAGTGCACCCCATGATTTCTCCCTGGAGATTGGACGCGTCGCATGCCAACGCAACAAGTCCTATTGAAATGTTGTTTGCTGTCGAATTTGTCATCTGTTTTATATTGATTGAAAGTAATATCATCCAGAATAAACTCAAATTATGATCATTCCCTGATTACCTTTTACTGGTACAAATGTTGTACCAAGGAACATCATGGCCGAAAAGTGTACCTGGTGGTCCTTGGTACACATGCTGTACCATGCCATTTTATGGCGCGTGAACCATTTTTTTCGCAAAAAAAGGCTGAAATATTGTTAATAGATCCATGAAGACCCGACTAGATCAGAAAAAAAAATTTTCCCATGACGCCCAAGTTTTGCCCGCTAAGGGGTTAATAAGTTATTAGTGTTGCATTAGTTCGTTGGAAAAGATAGGAACAGTTGAGTAGAAAATTGACACACAATTTTTTTCCACCTCTGAAAACACTTTTCTTTCAGCTTTATTTCATCAATTCAGGTAAGTAGGTAACAAAATCATGAAAATCACAAAAGAAGCACCAACTACAAATCCAGTAAACCACAAAAGCCACAATAATTACAAAATTTAGGGTCGGTCTTCCTAAATAAAATTGGAGTCAACTAATCTTGTCATAATTTGATTTTTATTAAATTCAAACTTTATTGGTGCCACTTGGGTTTTTGCGCGCCTAGCGGTGAATCAAGGAAATATGGCATTAAATGTATGGAGTAAGTTCCACTAGTTAAAAAAAAATACAATTATTCTATCTATTAATCTACGTACCGTATTGGAGAGCCCGTCGTAACCAGGAGGACTCCTGTACTCGACTTGTTGGTTTTGATGGGTTCTCCAATATGGTACCTACAAGGAAATATGTTTTTTTTTTTTTTTCAAGAGTCGTTTTACATGTTAGTAAAGTGAGCTCAGCTCCGATTCTTTAACCCTGCACAACAGGACTTACATCTGACCGGAGCTTGTTGGTTTCTTATGCTATTTTATGTGCTGAATCTGAATCCGAGGTCTGGTTTTTTATGTTTAACTCCTTTTTCCACAATGATATTTATCAGGTTTTCACTTTTTTAGGTCTTCCCACAGTAAAACTTGGGCGTCCTTATCCAATTAATCTGGGGTGAGTAGGACAACACTCATCAGGAAAAAGTCTGCCAAGGGGGTGTGGGGCATAGCTTCCTCGTATCCATAACCCGATTGTTTAGATGATCCAATGCATTGTAGCTAATTAGCTACAATGAGATTAATCTTAAAACCCTAGTAGTGTACCAACTACACGACATCCAGCAAAATATCTGAATATTTCTTCGAATTTGGATGGAAAATGTGGAAGTTACTACTATCAGTCTGGGGGTGGTGATTGTTTTAGGGGACCATCTACACGCAAACCAACACAATCGTTGAAAATTTAATCAAAATTGAATAATAACTTTGCATGGTTTTGCTAGTTACAAGGATTCCATGAGAGACAACCAAAATTTTTCAGGAAGGTCTGAAATGTAAAACGCAAATGCAAATATTAATTTTGGAGAACATTTTTTTGTCCGCTGCCTTGGTAAGCAGCGTAAAAAGTGAGCAGCAAGGTAAGAGGTAAGAAGCAAAACGGACCTCAGATTCGGATTCAGCACTACGTAAAAAACTTACGAAAAGTATGTTTTATACGTATGTTTACATACAAACATACCTACAAATTTTGTAAAGTTGTATCTACAACCTGTCTTGTAGACTTGGCTTGGTAACTTGGAGTAAAATATATGACATAGCTCTACCAGGATGTTCCTGAAGGTTCATCGTCGGAATCTATCCAATCGATTGTCAGTAGACTGATACGATCTTTTTCTTGCCGAGACATTTCTTGTTATCCTCTTCCGAGATGACTGGCTGATAAGAGTCCTCCTGATATGCCCTTGGACCCTGAACGCTCATCCTCTTTTCATGGATCCAATGTAAATAGATTTTCCGTTAGTTCCGCGGCATTCCTCGGTACTCAACGATTGTCTGCAAGAAAATTAGGCTACCATCAGAGAATGTCAATGAGGAGAAAAAAATCAATCTGTCTCGCAGCACTGAATTTGTTTGAATGAAAAATGTTTGTCTATTTAGTATTTAATTCAGTAGTTGAAATATCGTTTGTCAGGCAGATAAAATTTAGCTCGGGTGCATGGAAAATCCATCAAACATAGCAGGTAGGTAGTAGCTACGTCAAATCCCGCCTGACAGGTGGGATATGATTAGGAAAGGAACTTACCTATTTGTCATGAAGTTAACGGGCAGAAGCGAAAATCCTTCCTCACAACCTCTGGTACCTAGCTGAAGCACTTGGGATGTTCACAGTACTCTTCTCCACAACTTGTCTCTTCTCTTCTTGTCTAGCGGCATACTGTAAAATTGTTAGGAGCTATCCGCCTGACAGGAAAGTTGTATTGAGTTGTAAATAAATTGAGTTCAACTCAATGAGTTGTATTGAGTAAATTGAGTGAACACAATCGCCCCTGAAGACAATTTTACCAACATGTTTTGGTAAACTACGTACATGTTTGCCAGAGATGGACAGTTTTTAGGAAACAGGAGCCTAATATTATTGATTAACATTTAGTTTCAAAATTATTCAATTATCTCCGTTTTATATTATAGACACTAGGTACATTGCCAATTTTAAAGAGAACAACATTTGAATTTACCGCCACTTAACAGGCGTTGATTTTCGATCCATGAAAAGGAATTTATTATTCTACTTCCATGTTCAATCGTTTGTAACCGGATGATCGATTAAAACAACATCGGTAAGATAGATACTATCGATTGTCCCACCAATGAGGTGGGGTACATTGCTGGGGGTGTGCTCATTTGTACCCCCCGTAATTGTACCCCCCGAGCATTGAGCCCCCGTCATTGTACCCCCGGAGTGGAATCGATTTGGGACGGTTTCACTGTACCCCCCAAGCATTGTACCCCCCGAGCATTGAGCCCCCGGTCATTCCACCCCTGAGCTCCTTATCAGTTGGATACTATAAAGCACCTCCATACAAACCCCCGGCAATGTACCCCACCTCATTGGTGGGACAATCGATAGTATCTATCTTACCGATGTTGTTTTAATCGATCATCCGGTTACAAACGATTGAACATGGAAGTAGAATAATAAATTCCTTTTCATGGATCGAAAATCAACACCTGTTAAGTGGCGGTAAATTCAAATGTTGTTCTCTTTAAAATTGGCAATGTAGTGTCTATAATATAAAACGGAGATAATTGAATAATTTTGAAACTAAATGTTAATCAATAATATTAGGCTCCTGTTTCCTAAAAACTGTCCATCTCTGGCAAACATGTACGTAGTTTACCAAAACATGTTGGTAAAATTGTCTTCAGGGGCGATTGTGTTCACTCAATTTACTCAATACAACTCATTGAGTTGAACTCAATTTATTTACAACTCAATACAACTTTCCTGTCAGGCGGATAGCTCCTAACAATTTTACAGTATGCCGCTAGACAAGAAGAGAAGAGACAAGTTGTGGAGAAGAGTACTATGAACATCCCAAGTGCTTCAGCTAGGTACCAGAGGTTGTGAGGAAGGATTTTCGCTTCTGCCCGTTAACTTCATGACAAATAGGTAAGTTCCTTTCCTAATCATATCCCACCTGTCAGGCGGGATTTGACGTAGCTACTACCTACCTGCTATGTTTGATGGATTTTCCATGCACCCGAGCTAAATTTTATCTGCCTGACAAACGATATTTCAACTACTGAATTAAATACTAAATAGACAAACATTTTTCATTCAAACAAATTCAGTGCTGCGAGACAGATTGATTTTTTTCTCCTCATTGACATTCTCTGATGGTAGCCTAATTTTCTTGCAGACAATCGTTGAGTACCGAGGAATGCCGCGGAACTAACGGAAAATCTATTTACATTGGATCCATGAAAAGAGGATGAGCGTTCAGGGTCCAAGGGCATATCAGGAGGACTCTTATCAGCCAGTCATCTCGGAAGAGGATAACAAGAAATGTCTTGGCAAGAAAAAGATCGTATCAGTCTACTGACAATCGATTGGATAGATTCCGACGATGAAACTTCAGGAACATCCTGGTAGAGCTATGTCATATATTTTACTCCAAGTTACCAAGCCAAGTCTACAAGACAGGTTGTAGATACAACTTTACAAAATTTGTAGGTATGTTTGTATGTAAACATACGTATAAAACATACTTTTCGTAAGTTTTTTACGTAGTGCTGAATCCGAATCTGAGGTCCGTTTTGCTTCTTACCTCTTACCTTGCTGCTCACTTCTTACGCTGCTTACCAAGGCAGCGGACAAAAAAAATGTTCTCCAAAATTAATATTTGCATTTGCGTTTTACATTTCAGACCTTCCTGAAAAATTTTGGTTGTGTCTCATGGAATCCTTGTAACTAGCAAAACCATGCAAAGTTATTATTCAATTTTGATTAAATTTTCAACGATTGTGTTGGTTTGCGTGTAGATGGTCCCCTAAAACAATCACCACCCCCAGACTGATAGTAGTAACTTCCACATTTTCCATCCAAATTCGAAGAAATATTCAGATATTTTGCTGGATGTCGTGTAGTTGGTACACTACTAGGGTTTTAAGATTAATCTCATTGTAGCTAATTAGCTACAATGCATTGGATCATCTAAACAATCGGGTTATGGATACGAGGAAGCTATGCCCCACACCCCCTTGGCAGACTTTTTCCTGATGAGTGTTGTCCTACTCACCCCAGATTAATTGGATAAGGACGCCCAAGTTTTACTGTGGGAAGACCTAAAAAAGTGAAAACCTGATAAATATCATTGTGGAAAAAGGAGTTAAACATAAAAAACCAGACCTCGGATTCAGATTCAGCACATAAAATAGCATAAGAAACCAACAAGCTCCGGTCAGATGTAAGTCCTGTTGTGCAGGGTTAAAGAATCGGAGCTGAGCTCACTTTATTAACATGTAAAACGACTCTTGAAAAAAAAAAAAACATATTTCCTTGTAGGTACCATATTGGAGAACCCATCGAAACCAACAAGTCGAGTACAGGAGTCCTCCTGGTTACGACGGGCTCTCCAATACGGTACGTAGATTGATAGATAGAATAATTGTATTTTTTTTTAACTAGTGAAACTTACATTTAACTCCATACATTTAATGCCATATTTCCTTGATTCACCGCTAGGCGCGCAAAAACCCAAGTGGCACCAATAAAGTTTGAATTTAATAAAAATCAAATTATTTCAAGATTAGTTGACTCCAATTTTATTTAGGAAGACCGACCCTAAATTTTGTAATTATTGTGGCTTTTGTGGTTTACTGGATTTGTAGTTTGTGCTTCTTTTGTGATTTTCATGATTTTGTTACCTACTTACCTAAATTGATGAAATAAAGCTGAAAGAAAAGTGTTTTCAGAGGTGCAAAAAAATTGTGTGTCAATTTTCTACTCAACTGTTCCTATCTTTTCCAACGAACTAATGCAACACTAATAACTTATTAACCCCTTAGCGGGCAAAACTCGGGCGTCATGGGAAATTTTTTTTTTCTGATCTAGTCGGGTCTTCATGGATCTATTAACAATATTTCAGCCTTTTTTTGCGAAAAAAATGGTTCACGCGCCATAAAATGGCATGGTACAGCATGTGTACCAAGGACCACCAGGTACACTTTTCGGCCATGATGTTCCTTGGTACAACATTTGTACCAGTAAAAGGTAATCAGGGAATGATCATAATTTGAGTTTATTCTGGATGATATTACTTTCAATCAATATAAAACTGATGACAAATTCGACAGCAAACAACATTTCAATAGGACTTGTTGCGTTAGTATGCGACGCGTCCAATCTCCAGTGAGAAATCATGGGGCGCCCGCCCCGAAAAACTTCAATAACATCGTTGCGAGTACACGATTCCAGTGTTATGCTTTCATTATGGATACTTGAATAGCTATAGAAAAATAACGTTCCTCGAATAGAAGACGAAATTCATCCGTGTGGACATCACCGCGTAATTTTTTGGTTTGAATAAAAAACAACAGCAAAAAAACTTCGTCGTTCGCGTTCCTTGGTACAACAGTTGTACCACAAAACACCCACTTTTGCAATATCTCGAGATCTACT
The DNA here is from genome assembly GCA_009739505.2 of Apolygus lucorum. Lineage (NCBI taxonomy): Eukaryota > Metazoa > Arthropoda > Insecta > Hemiptera > Miridae > Apolygus > Apolygus lucorum. Next base: position 230,860 of record CM019174.2, read on the forward strand.
CGGAGCTAAGAGATGCTACCATTTTTCTCATGATGCTGCACCCTATTGAGAAGGAATAGAACGAAAAACACGCCAGAATTCAAACTGCTTCTACCTTGGTACAACAGTTGTATCAAGGAACCCTAAAGGGTTAAATATTCAGAACACATTAATTTATCTGCTAAATCTCTTTACTATGAACTGCAAGAAGCAAATCAAAGATAAATAACAGCAAGAAAATAAGTCGAATCCTATTGTAATTATATTACTTTTGGTGAAAAATCATGGTAGGTATCCGCCAAATAGTCGGAAAACCCAATGTTTTCAAGTGGTGTTGTGAGTTGAGCGAAGACAGAACAAAAATGTTCACAATGATCAGAGGAGTAGGAGGCCTTCCATTTTGAATTTTGGAAGGAATCATTCTGGTTCATTTTCTGCCCTTGGGGGAGATAATTAATGCAATTTATTCGATACTGCAAAGCCCTTAAAAAGCTGTTGACAAAGGAGGTGTGCTTGTTGCAAGACAACACCAGCCCTCCAAGAGATGTTGGAATTATTTGGTTGGGACATTGTGAACCACCCTCTATATTCCCCTGACTTGGCTCCTTCCCATTTTCACCTCCCTGAAGACCCAAATGGGTGGAAAATGCTTTCCACCCATTTTTTTTTTTTTTTTTTTTGCTACCTACTTCATCATCGGACATCAAAGATGACGAAATATTTGAAATAAGGTATAAGTGTAAGATAGAGCCAACCAATACCGCTCTACTCCTTAATTGATTTGCTACTGTACGTGTTTCCAATGAGGATTTTCTATTCTTGACCAATTAATACAACTGAAAACACCATCACGACATTATTGTTAACATGGTGGACAAAATTGTAAATTAGTGAGGAACGTAAAAACTTATGCAACTACTGAAGTATAGAAAAGAATACACTGAACACCACTGGTAAGTTGAACGAGAATGTATTGACTGAAAAGTACAGGTATGAAACGACTCGGGTGAGCTGGTGAACATCATCTAGATCAATATTCGAAATACAACTGACTCCTGAACCCCCAATCTGCATGCGCGCAGTGGTGGGTGTCACTAAACTTCCATGTCAACTACCTCACTAAATGAAATGCTGCACCAGTTTGTTATTATTTAGTATTTTTTGTAGTCAAAAACAGGAGGTAGGAGAGAAATATAATTATTAAAGTCGGTTTTGAGTGATGCAAGACGTTATTTTCTATGAAATATGTGTTATGTAAGTGGGTGGTCCCTTACATTGGCGCAGTTGGTAGGAACGAGTTCTTTCAAACCCTTTCAACATTCATTTTTAAAAAAATTCCGTTGTCGAACCATGAGTTTACTTACAGCAGTTTTTGCTTAACGTTTTCTCCTTTTGCATGTTATAATTGCTCAAAAAGTTATATTGCCAGATCAAAGAAAAAATTTAGCTTTTGTATTGATACCCAAAACTAAATCATTAGTCTTCAAAAATTACCTGCTAGTTCCAAAGAAGAATGCACGCTGCAATCTCGATTCAATTACAAATAAATAGAAGAGTAAAAGTTAATAATTTTGATGGATAGAAAAACGAGGTTTTTATAAATGCAAAACAGTTTGTTGAGATCTTAAACTTTATTTTAGAGGAAAATAATAATATTAGTCTGTATGAAAAACATAAATTTGTTAGAGGTAACGAAGTAGTTCTTCAGACTTATGTTGTAAGACACGAGATCAAACTATTGAAAAAATACACTAATCTCAATCTTCCTCCTGGCACTCGAGTGAATGAGGACAACTAGGCGGACCTGCCGTATTGAAAATGGGGAAATTGTCGATCTATTCACCAGTGTCTAGTACCAAAGTAATGTCTACAATATTAGAAGACATTGTGGTCATCCAAAACGAATGAGAAGTATTGAATCTCAGTGATTGTCCAAAGGGAGTACTCGTCAGGAACTGTCTCAATATCTGAAAGATATGAACGCCTCAATGAAATCTCGGTCTTAAAGTGGCATTAAAACTGGGTTCACATGGGCGTGGTTGATGCAATTACGCGTTGGGGCATTATGATTGGTACTTAGAAGCTGGATTCACATGGATGGAAGAGGGCGGAAACAGAAAAGACGGAAAGAAATATCACAATCTGATTGGCTGATTTTCCCCGGTTGAGAATGGTGGCTGCCATCTTGATGGAACCCGTCGGCAGAAGGAATTTTTATACCGTCGTCCTTCTTCCGTGTATTCTGCGCACCAGCGCAGTGGTCAGGAATGATAACCACGAGTGGAGATTGCACTAGTGGTGGCCAGCTGTCAATAGTAGCAAACAATCGATTGTTATGATGCAATCGACGCGATTGATACATTGTGGTAATGTATTCCCAGAATTATTGCAGAATCCCAACTGTGAATTTTCTACAAACATTGTTCAGCTGGCATTCGTTAAAATTAATGAGCACGTGGGCAATTTGAAAATTCCAAGAGCAATATAACCAGAGAGGTTATCATTTCAGAGGCTTCCAGGAGGAAGGTTATCATTCTGTTCTTTACGTCCATGTGAACCTTCCGCCAACTCCGGCTGCCCCCTCAACTTGTTTTCTCGTCTTTTCCGTTTCCGCCCTCTTCCTTCCCATGTTGGTCTTGATGGTCTCATTTGGGCTTATCTTCATTCAGCAGGCACTCTTGCTCTTCCAACGTATGTCTACTCAACGTTTTCTCCCTCTCCAAAAGTTTGAATTTCATTGTCACTGATTCCTGTCTCACCATCTAAAAATTCGAGTTAGAATAAAATAATAGGTTGGTGATTAAACTCCATAATTGATCCAATATCACTGAACGACTCTCTCCACAGATTCGCCTAACCTATTTGAAATTCCACCCATCTCAGAATCACCAAGCTCTTTTGATATCTATTTGGGAGGGGTGGTCATAATGACAAAAGTATATGAAACAGGCACAGTGCGAAAAAATCTGTAACCTTGATAGTTACTTAACCCTATAGTGAACATCGATTTGTGTCAGATAGATACTTTTGTCATTATGACCACCCCGCCCAAATAGGTACCTAGGTAGGTACATAAAGAGCTTGGTGATGAGTGGGATTTCAAACAAGTGATGCATAGGTACACTGTTCATGATATATTTCATCAAACGTAGGTACACGTAGGTTTACTTACCTGGCTCTTTAATTGGGAAAATCTCTGCGGGGAACTCATTAGGTACATACTGATTCTCAACAACGTCATGTCAACCTCCGTTGGACGCAAATTCTCTCGCTTCGATGAACACTATTTTCATCACTTTTAGTTTTTTGCACGCAACGACCATTTTCGCACCTCATAACATGTTTTACGAACCATATATTCGCTGTTATATATTTAAAACTCAACATATTATGACGAGAAAACGATGAAAGCTGGCATTTCAAAATGTTCACCAGATGCAACGGAAGAAAACAGTTTTTTGGGCGACATTTGGGGCCGGATCTGTGATCAATCCAATGGTGAAAAACAGCGCTTCGAGAGCAGTATCCGAGCTAGCAGTAAGAGGTAGCTGACAATGGGGAAACACAATTCTATCAACCAAACTGTTGTACTACCTACTTCTCTTCCGATTGCCTGATCAAAGCAACGGAAAACCACCTTGTTTCAGTTAAAGAGACCGTATTGCTGTTTTTTGGGGGTCGGACTAATTTGAAGACCGAGAAGACTGGAAGACCCAAGGTCAGATGATTCAGATGATTCAGATGATTCATGATGATTCAGATGGTTCAGATGATTTCCATTCAGATGGTCCGTTTTTTGGATTGCTCAAGGCAAACTGTCTTTTACCCATGTACCACCCATTATTATTAGAAGGCAGTCTACCTACTAATGGTAATAACTTCTTAAATTTTCATAGGAGACTGTTTTTCACCATTGAAAAACCTACCAAAAGGTGGAGATTGAGCTGAAAATGTGAAAAAATCGAGTTACTGCTTTTCTCCTTTGAACGGCAGTATTTTGGAATCAGATTTTTATTTTCTCTTTTAAATTCGATTTTTAACAAACGTAGGGAAAACCATCTCAAGTAGTTTGGATTTGTTCAGTTTACCTAATTGCTTCAAAACGTTGGTACAAAAATGTAGGTCACAGTTAAGGCTGATGATTTTTGTGCAGGTAAGTGAAATAAAACCTGACCAACAGATTTTTACATACAATACTTATTCATATCTCCACCCCAGTAAAATGCCCATCAAGTACCAAGTATAATGTGGTATCACGTTACAATGCTCAAGCCCAATATTTATGGTAAACTAAGAACAAAATTTGAATTTACCGCCAATTACAGCGTTGTGTGGATTCATGAATTCATGAATATCAAGTTACTAAACATCCATAAACAATCGTTCATTCTTTTTCCCTTATAAACAATTTTCCTTTGAGATTAGAGTGCTTGAATTTTGATTCTATCTTTTTGATAATTTTTCATCTCGTATTTATCAAAATAAGTCTCGTCGTAATCTACCTTCAAATGTGGATAGAACTTCATTTTTGAAAGTTTAACTTGTTTGAAAGAATATTCATTACAAAAAAAAATTACTTTTTTAAAATTAAAATAATTACAATATTTAATATCCACCATTTCAAGAAAGGTTTCATTTCGAATTGGAATAATACAATTTATTATAGGTAATTACGGATTAATTTGCGTAAATGTGAATCATACATCAATTTATAGAGAATCGATTATTGAGATTCAAGAATCGAAGCACTAACATTGATTGCGACACCAATGAGGTGGGGTACTTTGCCGGGTGGTTGTATGGAAGTGCGTTATAGTATCCAACTGATAAGGAGCTCAGGGGTAGAATGATCGGGGGCTCAATGCTCGGGGGGTACAATTCCGGGGGGTACAGTAAAACCTTCCCAAATCGATTCCACTCCGGGGGAACAATGACGGGGGCTCAATGCTCGGGGGGTACAATTCCGGGGGGTACAGCGATAGCAACCCCATTGCTGGGGGTTTGTATGGAGGTGCTTTATAGTATCCAACTGATAAGGATCTCAGGGGTAGAATGACCGGGGGCTCAATGCTCGGGGGGTACAATGCTTGGGGGGTACAGTGAAACCGTCCCCATCGGCGCGGGGTACATCGACGCACACCCGGGAAAAAACCCTAAAATTTCTCAAATTACCTTCAATAGGATAAATAATTAATGATGAAAGAGTTGCCTACTAATTTTGATAAGGATAGAGGTTTTAAGTATCAAATGCATGCTATTAAAGGATAAAATTAATATAAGCCTGAGAGTTGGCAACACTGGGTCAGAACCAAGACCTCTTCGCATTGTTTCTTATCGACAAAAACAAATACGTTAAAAATTTCATATTTTATATACTTGAGAAGATGGTTCAACGAATTGTTTTTATTTTTGCGATTTTTCGACGAGTTCACTTCCATGGGGGAATGCAATATCACTGTCTTCCATGTTCATTTGTAGACGTCATCAATCTCCGATAAGCTAACCTTCGATGAGGAAACCTTCAATCGAAGGGGGCGGGGACGACCAGTTTTGCCAACTTCCACAAGTTGGCCGAACGGTGCAGTCACGTGATCCTTTTACTCGTGCGGCTCCTCTGTCTGTCGTTACCCCGTCAATTTTTTCGCTTCAAAAGTGGTCGAGATCGCCTAGAAAAGGATGGCTCTTTTCCGATCGCAAGTGCCGAGATTTCTCGAAAACAACCAGGTAAGAGAATCCACTCTCAATTTCCTTCAGTTTTACCTCGAAAACGCGGCGAATTTCTTGAAATTTCCTCCCTTGAATAAACCCTTTATTCGCTCTGCAAGGACCTGAGATCAATAACTACTTACTCCAGATCTAGTTCTGCACTCCCTCATACCCTGCACAGTTCACGTCAACCAAAAATCGGCGACCAACGAATAACCGTCTAAAATCCACGTATTACTGTACCTACCAATACTTCAACCTTGAACACAATTTTATCGTCAAATCGGCTGTCAATTTTCGCCGGAATGTCACTTTCTTTACTCATTTTGTCGTATAATGTCCTCATTTCCTTCGCTTTTTGGAGGGTTTTCAATTGAAAGTGTCCTGCAAGGTTTTGAAGACATATTTCACTACCTACTTTCCTCGTATTGTGGTAGCTCGATTGACAAGGGTACCTGACTACCTGGGTTTCCCCCCAAAATCAGGTTTCTAGCCTTCGTCATGGGGGTTTTCCCTACTTTCGAATATTACTATTTCTCGTCTGTGCTGCACAGATAATTGATTAGTATTACGTATGTATTATTTCTTGGCCAATGTAGCAACTTTTCGTGAGCAAATGGTATTCAAGTACCACAAATTAAAAATAGTCTTGATTACGTTCAGGACAATTGGAAATTGTCAAGGTAGGTAGGAATTGGCTAATTATTACATAGGTACCTGTTGTAGAAAATTAGGTCAATGAGGTCTTGTGAGTTGGTCAAATCCTTGATCTTGAAATGTCGGATTACTCGAGCTAAATGGGGTCAAAGCTTTTTACATTAGGCGGCTACTTGTGGCGCCCACATACGTACTACCGCAATACGATATTTTGGTATTCGAGTTCAGTTTCTTTATAAGTTGGTGGGTGTGGTACATTTTGACACATTTTCAAAACAATATTAGGTGTTTGTTGGTTGATGAAGAATTGAATGAAAGAAGGGCTGAGATGTCTTGCAGATTCGATTAAATGTATATATTTTTTTTAAATAGCTCATGAAAATGAAATGTTAGAAATAATATTGTGTCCAACAGCATTTTTGTTTCAAGGAATTAATTTTCTACCAGTCGAAATTAGTTCGAAGTGCCGGCATATTGTAGCTAGGTGCCCTGAAGTTATTCTTCAATCCAGAAAATATTGAATTAATTGGGAACCTCCAGGGGTTCTATCTGTAAGTTCGCACTACTATTGACAGGGTGTCCAGCGACCTGGAATACTCAGGGAATTTCATTTTCCTCCCGAAAAAAAACCTGGAAAAAGCGTGAGCGCCGAACATTTTTGTGGGAAGTTCCTGCAGTCTAGGAGAGACAAGTTTAAGCACGGTTTTAGTAGTAGATATAGATAATAGATGCTCCAAATGTAGAAAATTTGCTCAACTATAATATTGCAACTATAAATTTCTATTTAATTTTTTTTTAAATGATTTTTGCTATTACAACTTTTAGTGCTCTTGCAATAGCTTAATTTTTTTCTCGAAAATAAGCTAAAAGTGTTCATAAGGGCACGCCTGCAGCTAATGAATGCTAACCCGCACCGCTTTCCTGTGCTTCTCAACTTACTAGTCTGACTTTGGTTTGGTACCTTAATAATTTTCATGAAATTTTATACCAAGGTTGCGAAAGTTGAGTTTTTACGTTCCGAAGTTGAAGAAAAACGCTGCAAATCATTGCTCAAAGGTTTATTATTTTCTGTATAGATCATCCTTCTGTATAGATCACTGGTTCTCCATCAATAGCACCTACCACCATCTGTATTCTCCCTTGACCTTCCCTCTCAAATTTCAGCTCCTGCGTTCAATAGGATTGAAAATGGCTTCGGAGCTCACTCAGCTGATCAGTGATCTGATCAGTGAGCAATGATTTGCAGCGTTTTTTACCTACAAACATTGTTTTTACCTACCAATTTTTTTTTACCTACCAACTATTGGTAGGTACTACCTACCACACTATAATGGCTTCACACCTTCACAATCAAGTTTATTAGAAAGAACTAAACGCTTCACACTCGATTCGAAAAATAGAAAGCTTGATATGGAAATTTGATTACTGGTTACGCAGAAGGCAAAACTGTATACAAATCGAAGAAATGAACAGCGATCGCATTTTAGTCAGATAAAATTTGAACGGCGATTAGACCTCTTTTGCGATTCACACTCATGATTCTGTTTTATCGAAGGAAACCCTTCAAATACTCGTAGGGACCGAACGGTTTGTCCTACAGAGCTCCGGGTGGTCTCAAAAATTTTTAAAAATTCTGTACTATTTGAAATTGGTGAAAAAACGATACCTTTATTTCGAGAGTTTTCGAGCTAGGGCACTCTTGAAAATTTCAACCCTTAATTTTCACCCCTTAGCAGTGACCTACATCAACCAAAAGCTTCGCGGCACAACTAGACCCCAAATGGAGCCCATATACCAAATTTGAACCAAATCGGTCCAGTGTTGCTAAGAAAAGTGCCGCGGACGGACGGAAATTTTTTTATTCGATTTCGGATTCTACCTACCTTGAAACGTAAAACATCAAATTTTGAGGGGGGGTTAAAATTTTTTTTCTTGCTCGATTCCAAAGGCTTATTATTGAAAATAATAAACCAAAATTTTCTCCAAAATCAAAATTCACACTCGCGTTTCACATTCCAGGCCTCTCTGAACAAATTTCGTTCTTTGGTGTCCTTGTAACGGGCAAAATATACGAAGTTATCTTCTTATGAAAGTTCTTCATTTTCCATCAGAAGAAATGAGGAATTCTCCATGTCGGAATTTCCTATTTTTGACCCCAAAATCGGATTCAGCACCTCGAAAAACCTCCTAAGGCAAACTTTCAGCCCGAACTTCCTAATTTACGAATAAACAAAACAGTGTAGAAAATACGAATGTTTAAAAAAACCGGGAAAATGACGTCATCCTGGAATAGTTCATTTATGGCCGCTTGAAGCGCTGAGATCGAGAAATCTATAGTCCCCAGATGCAAAATTTCATGAAACAGTAAAGTTCGAAATCGAAAAACTGAAGAAAAAAAATGAAAAGCGAGATGGGGAAAATTAGGTTTCCTCTGTTTTTGTTTGATAACTTTTCTCTTAGAAAACACGATTTCGTCCCAATGGGCAACACTGGGAGGAGACGGCGATCCGAACAGCCCAATCAGCGAGCGTTCCCGCTGGACGTCTGTTTTCCCGGTTAGTTTTGAAATTAAAAATTTTGACTGTCTCCTAAAAATAATAGGAGACTTATTTTCCAAAATCAGCCCGATTTTCATCTATCCCACACCATTAACTATTCAGGAAAAATGCAAACAGAAATCGGTGAAATTCCTCATTCCTTCGGAGAAATTTATAGAGATTATACGGGTTGGGGTGTAAATGGTTACTTACAAAAATCATCGCTCCTGAACTGATAGCCTACATAAGAATATATTTCCGTGAAGTACCTAATCTCACCAACTAAGTGTATCAGAACATCATCTTGAAATTCAATTCAAATTCGTGTAAGTTGTCTAGGAAAAAGCAGTAGGTAGCTGAGATTAGAGAAAAATGGAACTCACCTTAGGGAGCCTCCGAAGATGTCGGACAGAAGAATCGTAAATTCTTCACATTCTACAGCTAAAAAACTACTCACGTTTTTCCACAACGCCTGCAATTTGCGAAATTATTCACTGGGCTAATTTTTGCCAAAGGATTAATTTGATTCAGAAAAACTTTAACCCTCGGATAGGCGCGACCTTGAAAAAACGTCTGCCAAGTTGGGTGGGCAGTATAGCTTCCTCACTCATTGTAACATGGACGTATAGAATCAGTTGGCGAAAAAATTATGATTCAAAGAGTTATTGAATACCAAAATATTGGCGATAATATGCGGGATAGGGTTGCAGGTATTAATGTTTATAATAGTGTTGTAAATAGTTATGGTAACCCACACAATCCCTGAAAATTTCATCGAAATTGGTTGAATACTTGCGGAGTTTTGGTTGTAACAATAAATTTAAAGTTCGCGCATGCGCAGCGGCTATTGCTTGACCAATTTGATTGAAACTTATAGGGTGTCTCTTAGAAGTTAGTCCCTAACTAACCTCCAAATTTGAACAAAATCGGTTCATTAGAAACCGAGGTTCCAGGAAATTCACGTTTGCGCATGCGCACTCGCTCCCATTGGTCCGAAGGTGCTGAAATTGATAGAGGACCGTCTAGGACCTAACCCGCACAATCCCTGAAAATTTCATCAAAATCGGACCACAGGTTATACTCTTGCCTTTATTTAAAGAGCTCTGGACCGCGGGTTCCAAAACCCCTTCCCTGCCAAGAGGTGGCAACGTTGCAAGGTGCTCACCTTGGGGTCTCAACTCACAACCCTTCGCGGTCAAAACCCATCATCCCTCTTCCTTCTTCCTCTTCTATCAACATACAATTTAATTATTTATCGTTCGGTGAACATTTTTTGTAATTTAAATTCGTAACGTACTAATTATTCTGATGAAAATGAGTCCAATTTCCTGTAATTCGGCGAAGAGGGCGTAATTCGTTTGGGTGGATTGACCGGGAGAGGGCTGCTGAGTTTTAATCATACCTGCCTCGAGTTTATACTCAATATGTTCAATTTTTCTCGCTGATCACGATTTTGGTGATGGGATGATCGAAATAATTTGTGAATCAAGTGTGCATTTGCAGAAGAGGGTAAACTGTTGGGGGGTTCACGGGCGGAGGGGTCGCGCAGGTATACCTCGACCTTCCGCTGGGGCTCGGATTCTTGCAGCGATGCCGAACCTTCGGGGCCTTCAAAAATCCCAGAGCTCTTTAAATAAAGGCAAGAGTATAGTATAGTTTTGCCCGGGACAAGGATTGACCACAGACAGACACGGAACCAAAATTGTTCGGGAAGCTCTAAAACGCAAAAAGCAAGTGGAAATTTTGATTTTGGAGAACATTTTTTTTTTTTTTCACTTCTTTCACGAATACAAAGCTTCCCTACCTTCGGTAGTGAGGAAGCAAAAAACGGTGATACGCGCGGTGTATCATTTTGATAAAACGGTTATTGAGAGAGGAAAAGGGTTATGAGAAATAGAAGGAACTTAATTTTTTATCCATAAAAAAACTTTATTTTACACTTAGTTCCTGTTCTTCATCGTTTTTTATAGTTCTAGCTCTTCATTGTTAATCTTTTTTGCCTAATTATAATTGTTGTTGATGCCTTGCCCTACATGTTAGAATTAGATAGTAAGTTAAGTAACAAGCTTTAATATTTGTATCGACTTATACTATGTACATATATGTACCTACAGTATGAAGAATAAAATATCAATATAAATATTGTATAAGGGAAACCAACTTATATGAATAGAAACTGTTTAAAGTAATGTCATTGAACAAAACTATGAAGTAGAAAAAATACCAAAAACGTTAATTTGTGTCTACGTTTATTTGTGCTGAAAAGTTGAAACTAGACACTGTAGGTATTTACTCATCGACCTAAACAATTCATTGGCAACAAGAAAATTTCATTTTTTCTGAACATTGATAATTTGACAAGAAACCCCCGCTTTATGAAGAAAATTCCGGAAGTTACATGGATGCGCGCGGTGTATTGATTTGATGAATCGCTGTAAATTATTACATAATGGTTTATTATTTCGATATAGATCACTCGTCTTCAAAGCCACCAACCATCCAACATGAAGAAAAACATCGATCGCATTTCGGTCAGCTTTAATTTGAACGGAGATCAGGCCTCTTTTGCGATTCACACTCATGTTTCTGATTTATCGTACGTAAAACCCTTAAATTCTCGTAGGGAGCGAGCGGTTTGTCCTACAGGGCTCCGCGTGGTCTCAAAAAATTCTATACTTTCTTAAATTGAAGGAAAAACAATACCTTTATATCGAAATTTTTTGAGTTAAGGCGTTTTCAAAATTTCAAAATTCATTTTTGAACCCTCAGAAGTGACCTACAGGAGGGAGCTACCTGTAGTGCCTGCAGCTGATTTTTGGTTTATTATTTTCAATAATGAACCTTAGGAATCGACCAAGAAATTTTTTTTTTTTTCAACACCCCCTCAAAATTTGATGGTTTACGTTTCAAGGTACGTAGAGTCCAAAAATAGAATAAAAATTTGGCCGACCGTCCGCCGTATGCGGCACTTAGCATTGACCGATTTTGATGAAATTTGGTATGTAGGCTCCATTTGGGGTCTAGTTGTGCTCCGAAGCTTTTGGTTGATGTAGGTCACTTCCAAGGGTTCCAAAATCAATTTTGAAATTTTGAAAACGCCCTAACTCAAAAAATTTTGATATAAAGGTATTGTTTTTCCTTCAATTTAAGATTCTATAGAATTTTTAGAATTTTTTGAGACCACGCGGAGCTCTGTAGGACAAACCGTTCGCTCCCTACGAAAATTTAAAGGTTTATATTGAAATATATATATATGTAAATCGAAACACGAGTGTGAATCGCAAAAGAGGCCTAATCTCCGTTCAAATTAGAGCTGACCGAAATGCGATCGATGGTTGGTGATTTTGATTTTTTTAAAAAAAATTTTTTTTATTTTTTATTTTTTTTTTAAATTATTTTTTTCCTTCTTATTGGATGGTTGGTGATTTTGTAGACGAGTGATCTATATAGAAAAGTAATAAACCATTGTGTAATAATTTGCAGCGTTTTTTCATTTCAAAATGTCCTTGATAACCGAATTTTGAGAAAATATTATCACATTTATTTATATTTTATTTGATTTATAACCCTGGAAAAAGACGAATGTTGAACCTGGAAAACTAAGGGAATTTTTTTTTGCCAAAGGGGTTGCGTGCGTGTGCTAATAAAATAGTCATCATCCGAATTTTATGGAATTCCCATAGATTGTAAACAATGTGATTATACAACTACAGCATTTTCTCGACAAATTGGAAGTTTTACGCATCAATTTGGAGGTTTTCCATTTCAAATTGGAGGATGATAGATATACATAATTTAATTCTGGGAAAGCAGTATTAACAAAATAACGCGTGAATGGGCAAATTTAAGAGAATGACAGTCGGAAGGGATGTAAACATGAAATGGAATGTCTTCGTCATGTTGCACGGAGAAGGTATTTCCTGAAGCACTGGGGATTTCCGCCTTGTATTAGAGATGGGCGAAACGGTTACATTTGCGTATTAGGTTCGTATTATTAGGCGTAACCTGTTATTTATTAATAGGTTATCTCAGGGACCTTCTCAGAAGCTCATTCCAAGGTATCGTTTTCGTGATTTCTACTTTTCGTTCCCGACCTACGTTCGTTTGTTTATCATGTTATATTGTTATTCCATTCCGATGTATCATTCCATTGATCTCTGGTTTTCGTTTCCTACCTGAGTTGGGGTTTCTATCAAGTTATTCCCGACATATTTACGTGTTAGTGTATTTTCACTCTTTTTCGATTAAAAAACCCAAGCTTTTGTTCTGGCTCCACACATTTTGGAGCCTTCCCTGGAACGTTATTTAGTAACAGAATTAGTTGTAATAGGTTCCAAGCGGAATTAACGATACCCGGTAATTTTTTTAATTTTTTTATAAGAATGCATTTATTTATTTATTAAATAAACATACAATCTTCATGTTATACAATACTGCATGTTATATCTGAAAACCGTTGAATACTTGTCTAAATGAAAGAATGAAGTCTTGTGTAGAGGGAGGAGTGTCCAGAGCTACATTTACACATTCGGACGAGAAATCTCCCGATATTATCAGACTACCATAACTACAATACAAAGAAAATGAATCGCCTCTATTTTTACATTTCGATCTTTAAGAATCTCCTCTATTTTTTAACATTCAGTATTTATCTTAGTGATATTCAGTATTTAACTTAGTGATACTTCGGTATATAACTTACTTTTTTGTTGTATTACATTTTTTTTTTTTTTTTTTTAATGCATTTATTCAAGAAAAATTACAAAAATATACAAAAGAAACACAATACTTCATAATGCGTTCACCCCTCGATAAGTAAAGAACTTGTGCTGAGGGGTGGAGTCGTTATAAATATCTAGCTATTATATATATGTTACAATGTACTACATCTTATGATGGATTGTTCATAAGATTAGAAAAAAGTGAAAAGGATAATCATTTGAACATTTCCACACGGACGTACTCTTTGATGCGCCGTTTAAAGACTGCTAGATCATTTAGCATCTTTAGTTCATTTGGTAGACTGTTGAACAGTTTTATTCCATTGTACGAGAAAAAATTCTGACTTCTAGTTGTAAATCTAAAAGGCAACTTCAGTGTAATGTTATTGGATGATCTTGTCTGCCCATAGTTTTTTTCAAAATCAGATACATTTTTAAATATATAAATGAATACAATTTTTTTGTAAATGTGAAAGACATCCAAAACCTCGAAAGTCTTAAAAACCGCAGAGGAGGAGAATCTCATTTTTTTACGTAGCAAAATTTTGATAATTTTCTTCTGAGTTATATGCAAAGGCTCTAGGTAAGTTTGGTATGCCGATCCCCACACAAGAATACAGTAGGATATCACGGATTGCACTAGAGCATGATAGAACATTTTAAGTGTGCCCATAGACATAAAATTTCGGATTTCAAGGCAGAAGGGTATGACTTTGCAAAGTCTGTTGCATATATTGTCAATATGGTATTTCCAGGACAAACATTGGTCCACAACCACCCCCAAATACTTAGTTTGTGGGATCTGCTTGATACTTGGGCAACCGCAGTCACTTGCAGTACAGGTTGACTCAATATGGCATTTGATATTTCCTAGAGTAGGGATAGAGGCATTACGCAAGGAAAAAGCAACAAAATTGGATTTGCTAAAATTTAGCTTTGAGCCGACTCCATCCAGCCAGTCCCTGACCACAAGCAAGCAAGCAGACGCCGCTTGCAAGGATGCACCCCAAGTATTTCGCGAGACCACTACAGCTGTATCATCAGCATAGGTAAATATGTCTCCTTCAAGTAGAACGCCAAACAGATTATTCATGAAACAGATAAATAAAAGAGGTCCAAGAACTGTGCCCTGCGGAATTCCATAGGAGAAGGAAGATCCCTCACTCAAAATTGCGTTTATTTTCACTTTCTGACATCGCCCACGTAAATAACTCTGTACCCAAACAGCAATGCTATCCCCCATTAGTACGCGTACACTTTCTACTAACTTCTTGTGAGAAACACAATCAAAAGCTTTCCTTAAATCCAGGAAAATTGCCAACGGTTTATTTCTTTTGTCTAGCTCGGTAATGACCTTCTCTGTTAGCGCGGCAACGGCGTCCTGAGTGCCCAGACCTGCACGGAAGCCAAACTGTCTACTATGCAACAAGTTATTCCTTGCTAGGTTTTCAACTAAGTGATGCTTCACAGCCTTTTCTATAATTTTTGCTACATTAGAGACCAAGGAAATAGGTCTGTAATTATCGAGTATCCTAGGGTCCCCAGCCTTAAAAAGCGGAGTCACGATGGCCATCTTATAGATTTCAGGGAAAACACCAGTTGTAATACTCATGTTTATAAGATGTGCCAATGGCTTGGAAATATACGTTTTAACTTTTTTAAGGACTTCCACTGTAATACCATCGTATCCAGGACTTGAGCCTCCACGTAGCGAATCGATGATCTTCTTTACGTCTTCCTCATCAACCCTAGCAAACGCTTCATAATTTGGCACCACACCATTATCATCACAATGCATTACACCTGCGGCACGGTCATCCCCACCAACATTATCCTCTAAAGAAATCTTCTCACCAACAGTGGAAAAGTGCGAATTGAAAGCATCAGCCACAAGCTTAGTGTCCTTACTAACTTCCAATACATTTTGTTCCTGTACAATACTTAATATTTTAGAGTTTAACCTCCTCCGTCCAGTGGCTTCATTAATGACATTCCAGACTTTCTTACAATCTGATCCAGCTTCTTCTAATTTTTTTCCATAAAAAGAATCCTTACAATTTCTGATGATAGCGGTTAACTTATTTCTGTATTTCTTAAAATATTTCTTAAGCTTAATATTAAAAGGCTCCTTACGAAGTCTCTGAGCAATTGATTCCTTTACACGTATACTTTTCATAATTCCCTGGGTAATCCATGGCTTGATCGGACGAAGACTACGCAAAAACCTGCGAGTGGTGTAACTACATTGCTTCAAAAAAGACAAAAAGATCTGCTCAAAACACTCAGCGCAAGAATCGACAGTGCCGGCTAGGAACACAGGATCCCAGTGTACATTTTTAATTAATTCCATTAACTTAACGTAGTCGTAGAAAATCCTACCTTCATAAAATTTTTCTGATTCCGTTGGTCTATTTCCAATTTCAGCAAAAATAAATCCAATCAAAGTCGTGAAATGGTCGGTTACATTTGATTCCCAAATATATGATTTAGCTCTGGTGTTTGCATGACAACTGGGCTTACGTAGCATTATATGATCCAAACATGAAACCTGTTCCCCAACAACCCGTGTTGGTTTATTTATATAAGGGACAAAACCATATTCTGCTAGGGTGGTCAAATAAATGATTCTCGAAGATCCAGAGGCAGAGGGTAATATGTCAACATTAAAATCCCCCATGAGCACAGTCAACGCCTGTGGCTCATCTTGCAATATACCCACTAGCTCTTCAAAAAACAGATTAATGTCTTCCGAGGGAGATCTGTAAATACAGATCACCCTTATCCTATTGTTACAAAAAAAGAAATTGCTCACCAAACAAGTAGCTCCAGACATAATTATTTCTTTAACCACAGTATTCCTGCAATTTTCATTAAAAAGTACCATAACCCCACTATTTTGATTGACAAAGTTCGTTGAGCTGAAGGAGCCGTAGCCCGATATATTGTGTACTATATTCTGCGTCGCGCTCCAAGTCTCAGTTAAGCAAATAAAGTCTGGTTTTGTAATCATATTACATAAATTAACAACCATCTCATCAAAATTATGTTGTAAGCTTCTGATATTAGAATTTAACAAAATCAAATTACCTCGGATGTCAGTTAATTCATTATTTAAACTTCCCAAATCTGTACAATTCACCTCATCAATTGACACTAAACTATCAATATTGTTGAAAATGTCTTCCATGAAAGATATGTATTTTTTCCAAGTCAACCTTCACTTGAGCAGAAAAGGAAAAGATTACATGCGCTCCAAGTCCTGAGGGGACTTGATAGTCGAGACCGGTCCACCGTCAGATTTTCTTACATGGATTACACAATTTTTCAACCACACATACTTCACGTCTCTTTCCCGCGCCTTAATCTTCGTACGGCGGAGCAGATCTGCACGGTAGGACGTCAAATTTTCGTTCACATACACACGCTCGTTTGGCCAGTCGGAATGGAGATTTTTAGCAGTAAGTTCCCTAGAGCCCTTTGCAGCACGAACCAACTTATCTCGCGCCTCCATTGAATCCATCACCGCCAGAATCTTACGAGGACGATCGTTCCGAGGCGGCCCAACCCTAAACGCTTTGGGTATACTTCCATTCTCCACTTCCAACATCCTTGATACTTCTTTTAAGATTTCGATGCAATTTTCATTCTTTGTCTCCGGCACACCATGAATTTCAACGTTCGCGTTCCTTGAAATTTGCTCCAAGAAATCCACTTTCTGATGTAAGTCCCCAACTGCAGATTTTAATTGCTCATTTTCCTTGGACAGTTCTTTGACCGTCCCTCTCAGCGTTTCCATTTCTTCTACAAATCTGTCAAACTGGTTGCTCATGAAGTTTACAGAGTCTTTGAGTTCACGCAAGTCTCCAGCGACCGAGGATAATTTGTCTAGTTTCCGGTTTATACCGCTAAGTACACTCTCGGACTCATCCACCAGTTCCGCATTCTGCTCCTCAGAGGAATCACTTTCCTCTTCAGAAACAACTTCAGAGACACTATCCTCCGGAGATCTAGACCTTTTTCGGCACACGTCACACTTCCACTTTTCCTTGACCTCCTTCCTCAATTTTCTGAAATTTTCCACAGTCTTCAAGCGAGTACAGCTTGGATGGAACGACTTGCGGCATTTCGCACATGTAACAGTCTTTTTAGGCGAGAAAAGATCTCGCGAACAGGTCGCACAATCCATTCTTACACTTTGAACTAAGAAACAAATCTCAGCCCGTATACAATGCGAACTCCGCGATAAGAACACCGCGATAAGAACACCGTGCGAGACAGAGATAAAAATAGCGAGAAAAAGGACAGTAGATACGAGAGACGAACGGACGTGCTATCACTTCAATAACCGAAGAACGACTGAATTATTAGCAATAGACATTATTATAGCTATTGCTTCAGAATCTACCAAGGTAGCAGAAGCTTTGTTTTCACTTTTCAAGGACGAAAAAAAAGTTCTCCAAAATCGAAATTTTCACTCGCGTTTTGCGTTTCAGACCTTTCTGAACAATTTTGGTTCCGTGCCTGTGTGTCTGTCTGTCTGTCTGTCATGAATTCCTTGTAACGCGCATAACTATACGAAGTTATTGTCCGATTTCCAAGAAATTTTCAGGGATTGTGCGGGTTGGTGTGTAGACGGTCCCCTATGAAAATCATCACCCCCGAACTGATGGAAGCGACTGCGCATGCGCAAACGTGATTTCCTTGTAACGGCCATAACTTCTACATTTTCCATCCGATTTCAATGAAATTTTCAGGGATGTTACAGATTAGTATTTAGATGGTCCCCTATGAAAATCATCACCTTCAGACTGATAGTAGCCACTGCGCATGCGCAAGCGTGAATTTCCTAGTAACGTCCATAATTTCTACATTTTCAATCCGATTTCAATGAAATTTTCAGGGATGTTACAGATTAACTTGTTTTGATGTTTTGAGATTAACTACTATGCATCGAATCATCTATACAATCGGGTTATGGATACGAGGAAGCTATGTGCCACACCCACTTGGCAGACGTTTTTTACTTTAATATTCCTTTTTATTTCACAAACATTTTTTTAAATAGGTTATTGTTTCCGAGTCTACCAAGGTAGCGGAAGCTTTGTTTTAACTTTTCAATGACGAAAAAAAAGTTCTCCAAAATCGAAATTTTTACTCGCGTTTTGCGTTTTAGACCTTTCTGAACAATTTTGGTTCCGTGTCTGTGTGTCTGTCATGAATTCCTTGTAACGCGCAAAACTATACGAAGATATTGTCCGATTTCTATGAAATTTTCAGGGATTGTGCGGGTTGGTGTGTAGACGGTCCCCTACGAAAATCATCATCCTCGGACTGATAGTAGCCGCTGCGCATGCGCAAACGTGAATTCCTTGTAACGGCAATAACTTCCACATTTTCTACCCGATTTCGATGACATTTTTAGGGATTACGCGGATTAGGTTGTAGATGGTCCCCAATGAAAATCAAGGCCTTAAAATTTACAGAAGCCTCTGCGCATGCGCATACGTAAAATCCTTGTAACAGCCATAACATTTACATTTTTCATCCGAATTTGATGAAATTTTCTAGGATTGTCCAGATTAGCGTGTAGATGGTCCCTTATGAGGGTAGTGAAAGGTATTTAGAGATTGGTGTTTTGAGATTAACTACTATGCATCGGATCATTACATAATCGGGTTATGGATACGAGGAAGCTATGTGCCACACCCACTTGGCAGACTTTTTTTAAATTTTGGATTTAAAGAAGTGCATTAGTGTAGAGATTCAGTGTGCCCAGCGATTCCCCGAGTTTTACAGGGTAAATTTTCGACTTTTTCCAGGGTTTTAAATAATTTAGAATATAAATAAATGTGATCATGATTTCTCAAAATTCAGGTATTTAAGGACATTTTTTTAAAGGATTAGAAATATAGTAGTCTATCTCAAAACATCAATCTGTAAGAACCTATCAGTCCAGGGCGGTGATTTTCATCTACACTCCAATCCGCACAGTCCCTAAGAATTTCATCGAAATTGGATGGAAACTGTAGAAGTGGCTATCAGTCAGAGGGTGATTATTTTCATAGGGGACCATCTGCAACCCAATTAGCTCAATTCCTGAAGATTTAACCGAAATCGAAGAATAACTTCGAATTGTTTTGCCCGTTACAATGATTTCAAGACAGACACAGCAGAGACTTCGATTCTTGGATAAAGTCGAGAATTAACATGAAATTCATCAAAACTTGTAGGTTCACTCGAGAGAAACGACCACTTCAGAGGCATGTTTTAACCTTCGATTGTTTGAAAAAGTCGAGAATGAACGTTGAAATCATCGAAACTTCAAAGGCTTGTTTTCACCTTCGATTGTAGATATCTAGTAACCCGAATCAGACTAGTTGAGAAATTTAGGCGGTGAACATTAATTTATTAGCTGCAGGTGTGCCCTTATGGACACTTCCAACAAATTTTCGAAAAAAATGAAGCAATTTCAGTGGCATTATAAATTTCAATTACAAAAGTATTAAAAAGTCTAGTTTTATAGAAATCTACATTTTATATAATATATATAATATTATTATAGTTGACCAATTTTTCTACATTTGAGGCATCTATATTTGAAAAAGAATACTTAGGTTATAGGTACCATTTTTTTTCTCGTGATTTCCAATCTATTATGGCTAGTTTCACGGAATAAAATTACCTACTACCTACTAAGTCAAATTTTCATGTGTGAGTATTTTTTCGTACTAAAACTTTTCCCCCTCAGACTGCCGAAGCTTTCCACTAAAAGGTTTGGCGCTAGGGCTTTTTCCAGGGTTTTTCGGGGAAAAAAATTAAATTAAGTAAAATTCCCTGAGTATTCCCGGTTTTCCAGGACACCCCGAGATTTTAAAAATGAGAAGAATGCCACAAGAAACATGGAAATTGGATGAGTATTCCCCGAGAAAACTGTTGATGAGAAACTGACCAGCTATGAAAAGGCTGGGGGATGGGGGTGGTGATGATGCCTCCTTCAGACAGGGGGGGGGGGGTTAGGAAGGAGCAATCGAGCGCCAGTTCGTAAGAGAGTAGACTAACCCGGAACAATAAAGGAACGGGGACCGTTTGAGACCCCTTCAACGCGACCCTACTGTAAATGGAAAATAATCAAGAATTCAGTAAACTAAAAACTTGAACTGGAACCTCTACTGCTCACCAAATTGGCGGACTTTTCTCATTGGACAATGAAGGGGACGGGGGTATAGTATGATTCTAAGGTGAGAGATGGCACTAGTGTCGCCCCATACTTTCATCCGGTTTATCTAAGCTTGAAAAATAGTTATTTTCAAATCTAACCAAATGAATGTTATCAGAACAAGAAAATCTTACAAGCCATCATCTAACATATTACCAACAAATTTTTTTTAAATTTCATTCAATAATTGAAGTGTTTTTAATTCAAAAATTTGAATACATCCCGTGTTTTGAAACTATCCTACTATACGTGGGAATTATAAAACAAATTGTGTGAAAATAAGAGGCCGAAAGCAAAAAATTGGACTAAAAAACGTGGCCTGGGAAGACTAGATGGAATTTGTAGGGGAACCCCACATTTCCTAGCAGCTAATCCTCCCTCGTAGACCTCGTAGACACTTGTGAACTTCGAGCGACCATTCATCTCAGCTTCTCTATCACGCTGCTCACCCTTCAATGATTCCTACACCCGTAGATAGGCTATTTATATTTTGAATGACAATATAACAGGAGGTTGTATCGTGCCTTCCCTAGTTTTTAGTATTGTGATAAATTTTATCACCAGGAACACAAGCAAGATCAACACGTTCGTTTTGATATCTTTCTGAATTGGCAAACATAAATACGGTTGTGAATTCGCTCCTATTTATGTAGATTTCAGGCTTCCCTAATAGGTATCTACCGGATATGAAACTCAAATTATTCATTATCACTACCTGACTGAAAAACAAAAATTCATCCACTTTTTTAGTTTCTTGTAAACTGCCAACCTACGTTTACGTTTCAGACCTTCCTGAACAATTTTGGTACCTTGCCTTTTTTCGGAAATTCCCAAACAGAGAAACCATTTCATTCGATAAGAAGCCCATTATGAAGTTTTAAGGAGATTCATGAAAATATGATTTCATGGCACCAGGGCAGATAAATGTGTCCAACACTATCATGTTTGTACCTACAAGTTGAAGTTGAAGAAGCTCCCGTTTTCTTTGTAAAATGATGTGCGTATTTATATATTTTATACATATTTTCTGGAACTTTTTATTCAAGTTAATTACCCAATAGTTATCTCAAGGTACACACTGAAGGACATCGAAGTAACTAAATAGATAAGCATTTTTCCATTAAGTACACCAGTGCAGTTCAACGACACGATTCTTAAGTTAATTTTAAAACAAAAAATAGGACAGTTTGACACCTCATTAAAATATTGGGAAATTCGACGTTTTTACGAAAAACGCGGAGGATTTTCTTATCGAAGAAGCCTTGAATTCAAAAATAGACGTTTGAAGAAAAAGCTTTCGGTTTAATCAGGGGTGTTAGGTTTGGCTCCGTCGGTACTCCAAGTTGTAATTAAACTGTCGCAATTTTGTTGGTGTTGGTATTATTTTATGGCGATATACATCAACATTGTTAGACAGAAAATCCGCTGGATTGACGAATATTAATTTTAAGACTCAAATTTGTTCGGAAGTTAGTTGTTTTTGCAAAAATGACCAGCTTGACTGAAATCCAGGCATCTGTTCATGAAGCTAGTTCCAGAAATCTAGACTGTTTAAATTGTCTAAATATCATCTTTTATTTTAGAATTTTTAAATATTTAGTCTTAGGAATCAGGACCCCATTGTGTGGAATTAAATTTTTTTAAATTATTTTTTAAATTCATTAAAATGCAATTTTAAAACTAAAAATTAATATTTTATCATTTTTAAATTAAGTTTAATTTATTATCAAAACATTATTAAAATTTTTGGTTTTAGGAATCGCACCCTACTGTGTGGTACTGTACATCATACTTACAATCCATAAGAGCTCATGGAAATAGTAAAACGTCTGCAAAGTGGGGGTGGCACATAGCTTCCTTGTATCCATAACCCGATTGTATAGATGATCCGATAGTAGTTATTCTCAAAACATCAATCTCTACCTTGCACTATCCTCGTAGGGGACCATCTACACTCTAATCTGAACAATCCTGAAAAATTTCGTCGAAATAGGATGGAAAATGTAGAAGTTATGGCTCCTACAAGGAATTAACGTTTGCGCATGCGCAGCACCTACTATTAGTCTGGGGGGGGGGAGATGATTTTCATAGGGGACCATCTACCCGCCAATCTGAACAATCCTAGAAAATTTCATCAAATTGTGTAAGGATGAAAAATGTAAGTGTTATGTCTGTTACAAGGATTTTACGTTTGCGCATGCGCAGAGGCTACTATCAATTTTAAGGCCTTGATTTTCATTGGAGACCAGTCTACAACTTAATCCGCATAATCCCTGAAAATTTCATCGAGATCGGATGAAATATTTTGGAACTAACTTATTGCCCAACGGCACAACAAACAGCAGATATTTTTACAAAACCACTTGGTTTCACAAAATTTCAGCAATTTAAAGAAAAAACACAAACGGTGGATACAGTTTTCGTACAAGTACGCAACCACGAGAGACATTTTATGTCTTATGTTTAATAAATTGAGAGCTTTCCAATGAGTGGTGAACGATTTTTGTGGGGTGGAAAATGAGGAAGTTAGTTTTCCCTAGGAACGATTGGTTGTACGTGAAAATCATCAGAAATTTCCGCGTAACGCTCCCCGCGTGACGAGTTTTCATTTATGTGCCATAGTAAAGACATAAAATGTCAAAATTTGAAAGTTATGGAAATTCACGTTTGCGCATGTCTTCTATCAGTCTTCTTCACAACAGTGACTTCTATCAGTCCATTGTTCAGAAAGGTCTGAAACGTAAAACGCGAGTGGAAATTTCGATTTTGGACAACTTTTTTTTCAACCTTGAAAAGTGAAAACAAAGCTTCCGCTACCTTGGTAGACTCGGAAGCAAAAAGTCTACTAAGTGGGTGTGGCACATAGCTTTTCGTATCCCTAACCCGAATGACTACAATGATCCGATAGCTCATCACAAAACATTGATCTCTGTACACTAACCTCATAGGGGACCATCTTCACACCAACCAGGACAATCCCTGAAAATGTCATCGAAATCGGAAAATAACGTCATAGTTATTCCCGTTACAAGACAGATAAGAAACCAAAATTGTTTATGAAGGCCTACAACGTAAAACGCTTGATTTCGGAGAACTTTTTTCTAATCTTGAAAAGTGAAAACAACGACTAGGAGCAAGTAGACTCTGAAGCAATAACATGTAACATTTGATCTGAAGTATGGTAGGTCAGACAAAGCACAGCAATTTTTATCCTTGGGTGAAAAGGTACTCGAATCTCATTGGTCGAGGAAGTGAAAGGCAGAATAGAATTCACTAGGATTGCTAAGGTTACACAAATAGGTAACAATATTTGTATTTATTTCGTGATTTGAGATTAAATAGCTCGCCTCTTCTCGCACAAACAAGGGAATAGTTCCATAGATTTATTGTGTTTTCATTTACTTGCGTAACCAGGGTTAGATTGTGATCTCTCCAGACACTTCGATCATCAGCTTGCAAACAAAAGTAAAAGGGAATTCGAATCTCATTGATTGAGGAAGTGGGGGGAATTCATCATTATGAATTCTACCCAGAGATGTCCAATCAGGTGCATGCAGACCAAACTGAAAGGGAACCTGAATCTCATATTGGTCGGGAGAGAGAAAGGCAGAACAAAACACAATGAGAGCAGTATTAACCAGGGTTGATCGTGTGCTTTCCGGGCAGACTCAATCAGGTGCAGGCAGACCAAAGTCGAAGGGAACTGGAACCCTATTGGCTCAGATAAGTGGAGGGGGACGGGAGAAACAACCAATGACAATCAAGGCGGAAGGTGAAAGGATCTCAACTGAGGAGAGTGTAGCATGAAGAAAGCCCGGACTATTGCAACGCAATTAATAGTGATATTTTAAAAGAATTGCCTTATTTACTGCCGAAAAATTCAAAATTGTAAGACAGCCAAAATAAAAGAAAAAAATGTGATGTTTCTTTCAATTTGCGAAATTGTGGCCCATGTGACACATGGACATGTCCTAGCTTTGTATAATAAGCCTGTACTTATAGAGTGAATGCCACATTTGCAACAAAAACAAATCGTTCTACTGCAACAGTAATTGACTGGTTTTCAACGTCAGAACTGTTATGCCCATATAGAAACCCTGTACACTGAAAATATAAAGCCTACAGATTGTTAAGACGGAATAAAGTGTTTTTTTTTTTTAATATGGAAAATATGCCGAGCGTTCATATTAGGGGCCATGCTACATTGAGGCACTTTCCCCTACTACTCGAGCTATGTTTGACTTCTTACGTTGATGGAAGTGCTTAGCATCAAAAATTATAACTAAAGATTCACTGAAACTAAACGAAAATAGTGAATCACTCTGAATTCCCTCGTAAGCTCGAAAGTGGAATTGAGTGGTGGAAGTGGAACCTCGGAAACCCGCAATGATGTTGGTTTCTATCTGTGAATGTATTCCTACTTATCTTCAGTCAATTAGTGTAATGCGTCAACGGAAACGAACGCCTTTGTATGATACAAAGCGTCACCGAATACGACGGGCGATTACTACGAAAACGCCTACCTACTTACCGCAGAATGGGGGACCACGTGTTTCAAATCAGACAAAAACATTGAATTTTGAAACTGAACTGGGAAACTAAAGAAGTTACATTTTGGGCCGTACTTCACCCTTGTCATAGAGTCACTCGATTGATACACAAAATTATGACTTTTCTATCATGTGTCCCAAAATGTCTTTTTCTTCGAGAGTTCTCAATAAAATATTATTGCTGTATGAAATATTATTTCTACTGTTAGGGATGGCAAGTTGAATGAAATTTGTCGATATACTGATCAAATTATCGATACCTCCGATATATCGGAGAAAATATAACGATATTTCGGAAGATCTACTTGGGAACCCCCTCTCGAAGCACGAAGGACCAAAAAAAAAGTTGTCGATTGAATAGGAATTAGAGTAAACTATGGAAAATTTTAAATCTAATATTACAAGTCCAAGTTTTCCAAGAACAGCCATAAGTAGGGATAGCAACGATATATCGATGTATTTCATATATCGATATGTTACGTTTGATATATCGATATAGAGAACCGATAATATCGATCAATATCATACTGATATATCGCAACTTGTTTTCAACAGGTAAAAATTAAATATTGAAATGAATGGATGAGAAGGGACGCCTGTACCTGTAATAACAGCAAGTAATTTTATTCCAAATTTTGTAGGTACCTACGCGATGGGTTGATTTCAGACTGTTGACTTGAGCTCAGACATGATTGTGTACATAGTTTACACCTACAGTGGCTCTCAAGTAGGGATGGGTATCGATACTCGATATTTTAAAATATCGATACTTTTGCACCGATACTCGATATTTTAGTATCGATACTGCACTATCCGATATTTTTGGATATCGATACTTTGGATCCGATATTTCTAAATTTCGAATATCGATACATTTCTTGCGGAAAATTCAACAGAATGGCTAAAAAATGAAGAAGGTAGAGAGGCTTTCAGGTCATTACTCTTTGGTTGCACAAATACCGTTAATATCATGGAGAAAATCACTCTGCTTGGACTCTTGATTGTAAAAAATGAATAAACATTGTTGAAAAAATTATTTTTCTTGGGAATATTGAATTATATTAATAGTTTGTGACACTAAAGTATCGATACTCGATATTCCAAAATATCGATACTTATGCCCAACTCGGATACGATACAGTATCGATACAAAATATCGATACTTTTGCAACGATACCCATCCTTACTCTCAAGGCTCAATTACCAGACTTGAGCCAAAATTGATGGAGGCTAGTCTAGACAAAACTACCTACTATAAGAAGTGAAGCATTTATCACATCAATTATTTTCAAATTTGAAGGATCATGATTGTCTACGTATGCCCCTGTCAATTTATAAATTAATTTAACATTGCAATGGCATTTTCGCACTTTTTTTTCGTTTTTAAACTATGAATTTCGATAATTTATGCCCAGTAACTTTTGAAAGTAGGTTAATACTTATTTCACCCGGTTTTTCCAAATCGATCTTCCGATATGACGAATATATCGATATATTTCTTCCAAAATGATGTTAGAAACGTTTCAATTCACCTACCTACTTCAACACGTTTTTCCAAGTAGATCATCCGATATGTCGATAAATGTCTTCCTAAATTAATTTTTTATATTTTTAAAACGTTTCAATTCACCTAACTACTTCAACACGTTTTTCCAAGTAAATCTTCCGACATATCGAAATATCGGTATATTTTCTCCGATATATCGTAGGTATCGATATCTCATTAGACCTGTATATCGATATGTTTCATTCTATACGCCATCCCTAGTCATAAGAATTAGTTCGAATGTCATGATTTTGAACAGCTGATCTAAATATGATTGACTGTTTTGGAGGCAGATTTATAAAATTTAATTTTAACTCCATTTAATGGAGTTTTTGAAACAAACGAGAACAATACGAATACCTCAGCAGGACATAAAGGGTTAAAACCAGGTAACACAAATATAGTAACAAATATAACCCAAATATTACAGTTTTGGGTGAGATTCTGAGATAAGAGGAGGCAACAGCTCCTTCAGGGCAAATACATTTTGTCTCAAGATGGAAATCCAAAATTGCAACAAAATGGTGGCCACTCGAATCCAACCAGTTTCCTCAGTAAGTGGGGAGGAAAACTTGTTGCTAAAACCTAAAATAACTTTCAGGTTTTCAATTATAATGAATCTATGACAACATTGAGACATATTCTTAAAACCAGGTAATATCAAAAGGCAATAATAAAATGTTACGAGGTATTGAAAGATTCTGAGATAAGAGAAGGCAGCAACTTCGGGGTCAAATTTTGTTTACTTTTCATTCGAGAACGGAACAAGATACGAGTATATTGAATCCTGAAAACGTGGAATTTACGGTATTTAAATGGTTTAAAAGTGTGCATAATAATATTATGCACTAAACTATATTATAGTTTAAGGTAGACAAGACTTCTAAAAACTGGTACTGATTGAATCGATGTTTTGGAGAATACCTATTTTCTCAACGAGTCGAGTGACCGTGGGGAATAACGATTCGTTAAACGAAGAAGCGATGAATGTTTCATGAGATTTGAAGGTAATGGAGTCACGGAGTTGAATTTTTCTGTCCTGAGTGAGCTGTCAAACTCACGTAACTGATAATTCGGTCGAGATGTTTTCGGTCCACCTTCCTAAGTGGCCACAAAAAATACAACCTTTCATTCCTCGACCTGCCTTTTCAAAAAACGTTGCAAATTATTACATAAAGGTTTATTATGATTTTTCCTGTTTAGATCGATTATCTGCAAAGAACACGGCTTTGCCATTATCACTACCTGCCAACCATAGGTAGGAACTACCAACCTTTTGGTGAAGATGAAAGGAGAACAAGTTGTGCAAAAGAAATATATAATGTATCAATTGACAAAACAATAAGTGAAAACAGATGAGGAGGTATAACTGTACTATATACCTCATATTTGGTACAACACTATTCAGTGCCGACAACCTCCTATACTATGGATGACGAGGAAGATGCTACACCCACTTGGTAGAAAACCATCTCATCACCTAGTTGTACTATATACCTCATATTTGGTACGGCACTATGCAGTTATGACGATCTCTTATACCATTACCTACCCAACTATATTATGGATGACGAGGAAGCTATGTGCTACACCCACTTGGTAGAATACCCTCTCATCACCTAACTTTACTATTATATCCCTAATATTTGGTAGGTACGGCACCATGCAGTTCTGACGATCTCCTATACTGTTACCTACCCAACATGTCATTAGTAATGAGGTGGCGATGTGCTACACCCACTTGGTAGAATACCCAACTAACAGTACTATATATATCCCTTATATTTGGTAGGAAAACTCACATACTTGAGCATTCATAAACACGTTTGGAATGGCTCATGCAGGTTCTGACCTAATACCTAACCCACTATAATTTTCCCGTTTCTCATCCCCGCAGCACCGTTTAGTTATCGGAACCCCTTCACATAGCATATCATTTTAAAGCTTACAATCAGACCTTTAATTTGACTATACACAAATGGTCCTCCATCGACTCAGTCGGAACTCACAGGGCAAGAAGTGTGAAAGCGGACCAATATTCCCGAAAACGGGAACCACGTTTTTCAACTTCTTTCACAAATTTTCGATACTTTTAACAAAGCAAAATGAAATCTGTTTGAAATGGGACCAACACGGATACTGGTAGAACAAATTTCAAAAAGAACCAGACAGATTGGTACCAGAATAAACAAATGCAAGGAACTCGAGTGAGAGAATTGAGTACCTCCTCTTTCGCGCGCCTTCGGCGCGTTGAGGTCGTTCAGAAGCAGATCGGAATGCCGAAAAAACGTCTTATCAGAAAGCACTGTGGTTGTTGTCTAGGGTTTGCATCCACTAGGTAACTCTTCAACACTACCTAACACGTACCTACCTAAGTCACAATCAAGTTAATTTTGAAGAATAAAAGCCTTACACTCAATGCGAAGGAATAGGGAGTTGTGGGTGCCTTCATTAGGAAATCAAATTTTGAATACCTACTGGTTGCTAAGGACGCAAAACTGAGTTCAACCCACAGAAACGAACAACGATCGAATTTTGGTCAGCTAAAATTTGAACGGAGATTAGGCCTCTTTTGCGATTCACACTCGTGTTTTTGATTGATTATAAGTCCAACCCCTAAGTTCTCATGGGGAGCGAATGGTTAGTTTTACAGGGCTCTGGGTGGCCTCATTCGATTTTAAAAATTCAACACTATTTTAAATTGGCGAAAAAACAATACCTTTATATCGAGTACTTTCGAGCTAGTGCGCTTTTGGAAACTACAACCCCTATTTTTCACCCTTTAGAAATGACTGGACACAAATCAAAATCTTCGAGGCACAAACATCAAATTTTGAGGGGGTTAAACCTTTTTTTCCCTTGCTCGATGGTTTATTATTCTATCAGTGCCCGCAGACAGCAACGTGAAGAAGTAAATTTTCCAAAAAATTAGTGTCAAAAATCGTTAGAAACTACTTACTTATGAGGATTTCAAGACAATTTTCATCTCAGGTAAAGAAATGGTTTAGTGAAAATTGTTTATTTTGCACGAATGGGTCTTGTTTACCAGCCTTCAAAACATCACGACAATCCTGATGCTTGCTGCCTAGCAAAATTGATTTTGCTACCTAATCTTCCAATTTTTTTCACGCTGTTCAGCTCATCCTGTCCTACAGCCACAGTAAATATCGGTGTTGCTGACCTTACGTTGTGGGGACGTGTTTTTATGTCACGCTCCGCTGAACTTTCCCTCACAGTCGCATGTACGCTTCGATTACAACTGACGACCTTGAACTGAATCGTCCGACTTCTCGTTTTCTCGCTTTGAATCGCCAGGTCGTTTTATGCTCAATTTGGATCTGCAACGACCCCAAACCCGATATCCTGCGTAGCGTATTGAGTGGACATTTGAAATATTTCGGGCGCCAACGTCGAGGAAAGCGTCCGCCATGTGACAGCCTTCGTAACAAGATAGGCCGGAAGATCAGATACCCTCCAAGGCTCAGCGAAATCAGGCAAAACGAGAGAATTTTGTTTAGAGGGAAATTACAAAATTTACACGTGGAATTAAAGGTTTTACACATCAATTTCGCGGTGATCCGTTTCACATTGGAGGATGATGGAAATGATTGGTTTCACGACAATGGAAATGATTCTATTCACAACAATTTTAGAAGCCCGCATACATAGAAGGTAGAGATGGGCGGTATTTAACTTAACAGTTGAAAAAAGCCAAGTGGGTGTGGCACATAGCTTCCTCGTATCCATAACCCGATTATGTAGATGATCCGATGCATAGTTGTTAATCTCAAAACACCAATCTGTAAGTACCTTCCACTACCCTCATAGGGGACCATCTACACGCTAATCTAAACAATCCTAGAAAATTTCATCAACTTCGGATGAAAAATTAAGTGAGTAGATGTATGTGATTGGATCAAAAAAATACTTAGCCTCGGCTGGGATTCGAACCCGCGACCCCTGGAGGACAGTTGAAGTTACGGCTGTTACAAGTAATTCACGTTTGCGCATGCGCAGTCGCTTCTATCAGTCCGGGGATGATGATTTTCATAGGAGACTATTTAAAACCTAATCCACATAATCCCTGAAAATTTCATCGAAATCGGGTGGAAAATGTGGAAGTTACGGCCGTTACAAGGAATTCACTTTTGCGCATGCGCAGTCGCTTCTATCAGTCCGGGGATGATGATTTTCATAGGGGACCGTCTACACACCAACCCGCACAATCCCTGAAAATTTCATAGAAATCGGACAATAACTTCGTACAGTTATGCGCGTTACAAGGAATTCATGACAGACACACAGACAGACAGACACGGAACCAAAATAGTTCAGAAAGGTCTAAAACGCAAAACGCGAGTGGAAATTTTGATTTTGGAGAACTTTTTTTTTCGTCCTTGAAAAGTGAAAACAAAGCTTCCGCTACCTTGGTAGACTCGGAAGCAAAATTACAAAGTTGTACCTAAATTTGAAATTTTCAAGAATTTTCTAAATGTATTAGTGCATCTACCTAGGGAATTGAACAATTAAACGATTGCTTCTGGAATCATCAAACTCTATCAATAATTGCCAGAGATAAATGGGAAAACCGTTTATTCAGTGACTGAAACTCCCCTAGTCCGAACGAGCTTCCCCGACCCAGATTTCCCCCTGTTAATCACAGTAAACCTAATGGATTTTGAATCGTCAACCCTTAGTTTTCTGTTTGATTGCGCGATGGCTCCACGTAAACACGCCACTTTGTCTCTCCAACAAAAATCCGAAATACTCCTCTTGTTAGAAATAGAAATAGTTGCAGTATATTTTCAACTTAGTTGTCAAAAAGAACAAGGAAAAGATTGTGTCCAAAAGATAGTCACAGATTATTTTAGAGCTTTGTGATTTATATCATTACATTTACATATGTACATACATGTCATGCATTTTCTCTCAATAAACAGGAAGTAGATAATCCAAACGATTTGATAATCCGAATGACCCATTTCCCCATTTCTGTTCGGATTAACGCGACTCGATTGTCAAAAAATAGCTCCATTTTCCTTGAAAATTCGCTAAAATTGTGGCGGATGTCACTCATTGAAGCCACAACAGGTTCTCGAGATACTTCCAGTGTAAAATGATGAGTTATTTTGGTAACAGAGTGATTTTTAATCGAAATGGAAGCAACGTGGAACGTGAAGGGGTTGTTCCTTCGGAGCTGCACTCACCTACTGTTATTCCTTACTGTTAAACTGAGATCAAGGAACATGCAAGCTCCGAGCTGTGTATGGTTAGAAATCCTGCTCTTCATATGCTGCTGTAGAATTGGAAAAGTGTTTCGCCACAGCGATGTTTCTCTGAGACGTTTTCATCAACAGAATAAGGCTTGTTCAGAGAGATGATTTTTAACTGCTCGAGTCAAATGGGTTTATCACGAACGCCTTGCAAGCGCCCTTGAGAGGCTTCGCGCTCATTCAGCACTTTATGTATCTCTATATCAAGATTAATTCATTTTGCATAGAGTTTTTCCGACTCTTCCAACTTTTTAGTGAAGGTACCACCTTATTTAGGCCGGTTTGGGAAATAGAAGGAAGTTTACTCTAATCTTTTTATCCTTCCAAAAATAAACTCCTAACTTTCCTCCAAATTCGAGCAAAATCAGATAACGTTAGAGAGTGCTAGCTTATTAGCTATTATTAGCTTCCTTGTTCACGAATTTTTTTCACCCTACGAACGTCTCTAAGGACGAGGAAGTTTCAGGACACCTTAAAACCTCCCCAGGAGGTTGTCATCGGTTTGGAAGAATTCCCAAGATCTGTGAAGCGGTTCAATCGTGATGAGAGTTACTACCTTCCTGGTAGTAAGAGATGAATTGATCAATTTTGTGTGGAGAAAAGTAACGCATTCCCTCTTCCAGACAATATTTCTTTCGGATTCAAATAAAAACATTGAATGATGCAACCGAAGCAAAAAAATTTTGTTTCATTACTTTTTTTTCGCTTTGTAGTTGAAAATAATTTCGCTCATTTCTTAATCGAAAGAGTCCGAGGTCAGGAAAAGACTCGACGTGATTCCTCACCGTCTGTTCTCACGTGACATGGGGGGCTCCGACGATACTGGAAGGTCAAGGGCGAACTAAATTAACTATAATAACCGCCAAGATAAGACCCTTCTTTCAATCACGTATTGATCAGTGGCCAGATTTGCTCACCTTTATTCCGTGCAACTACTTCGTTAATTTGCGAATTTTTGAAACAACAAGACTCGGAAATTGTGATGTTTTTGAGCCATCAAGTCATTTCAGATTTAGTTTTTTCCTGATCAAAATTCCAGCAGCCCAAAATACTCATGTTTTAGACCCTCTGAGTCGATTGAAACCACCACCACCGCATACTGAGAAGTAATTTCTGAAATATGCCCAAATAAACATGTTGAATCCTACCTAAAATATGAAAAAAACGGAAAAAACCTAAAATATATCAAGGAAAGAAGGATTTGTAGGTTGGTTGAAACAATTGTGTTGTTTTGTTAGTTTTTCAGACCAAAATCGTGGTAAAAAATTTCTAAAACTAGTCGAAAATTCATTTTGAAAAAAAAAATGCATGGCCTACTTCAAATATACTCCTCGAAAAATGAAATTTTAGCGAAATTGGAACTTTTTTGGTTCAAATTTTACGTTCAAAAATTGAAATATAAGACCATTCGCAGCTTGATTGGTCCTGGATTTTTAGAGTTAGGGGGAGATCGTGTGTTGTATGATTGACGAAAGATGTGCTGTATTCCTTTTATAATTTTTGTCACAACGTCGAAACTATTCAATAGAGCTTCAGTTGGTTTCATTCGATTTAGAACGACGCATTCCCTCGTTGATTGGGTCACGACTCTACTCATACAGTTGTGGACAAGACTTTCAAATTGTAGATAAGACTGACATTTTTGTTGTAATTCGAAATAACTTTAAAAATAACCTGCTAATAATACTCTTTTTTATTCATTTGATACGGCATGAATTAAATCGTAGGGTACGTTACCTCCCACTTTCTATTTTGTCAACAAAACCTGTCCAATTTATAGTATTTCAATCGAATTCTGATCATAAATTCCTTGCCGTGGCCTTAACACATAAATCATGGTTCAAATTTGATGGGATTTCCATTACCATGGAACCACAAAAAAAAAAACAGCGTCAACGCATGCGCGGACGAGATTTTCCTCCAACACCGATTTATAAATGCAATCTGTACTGCAGCACTAAGCTGCTAAGAAACTACACTTCCCACCCACCTTGACTGCCACTTGTTGGTAAAGAAAGTACAAAAAGCGTCTCTCAAAGGAGACAATTATCACCTGTAGTATAGTTGAGGTTAATTGCATACGAATAGGATTTGAACTCTCAACGGGTTCTATTTTCAAAAAGGTGCGCGAGCCAATTCTAATTCGGGAGCGAGGAAAAAATGAGCATAATGGAGAACGGCGGCGGATCTGAGAGCACACTCCCTTCCATTCATTTATTCGCTAATTTGTGTATCTAACGAAAATAAATGTTATTTCGAGTATTAAGCTTCATTAATGAAGACTCATCGCCTTGTTTGTTTCCTTGTTTCTTGCAATTCGTCAGTTCAATGGGTTACGATGCATCACTTATCTTTCCTCAACTCACTTGAAAAGAAAAGTGTTGAAACCGATTTTCTCCATCAATAGGAGTGGGTTTGGTCGACGTCCGAACTTTTTGTTGTTAACCCTCTATGTGTATAGTGTGTCCCACAGACACCTATATAGCCTAGAAACGTGGTCATTTTGGATTAGCGAGAAACAAAACATTCAAAACAAGATTGAAAGTTTTGAATTTATTTATTATTTATTATATTATTTACTATATTATTTATTATTTATTTATCTTGAATTTTGTTTTAATTTTTATTTTGAATAATTTGGAGTGGAGTGTTTTTAAAAGCATTCCACTCCAAATTATTCAAAATAAAAATTATAATAAATTCAAAACTTTCAATCTTTTGTTTTGAGTGTTTTGTTTCTCGCTAATCCAAAATGACCACGTTTCTAGGCTAAATAGGTGTCTGTGGGACACACTATACACATAGAGGGTTAATCCGATTGAGGTAACAGCAGCGCATGTAGCGAATTTTTGAAAAAATATAGATACTGCAATGGCCGACGAAATATTTTGGAAAAAAATATTGAAGTAAGTTTACACGTTTAAGGAATAAAAATTTGTTTTCATTCCTTGGCCGACAAAATATTTAGGAAAAAAATACGATTGAAATAAGTTTACTCGTTTAAGGAATAAAAATCCGTTTTCTTTCCTTGGCCGACGAAATATTTTGGGAAAAAAATTATTGAAATAAGTTTACACATTTAAGGAATGAAAATGGCCGACAAAATATTTAGGAGAAAAATGCGATTTAAATAAGTTTACACATTTAAGGAATAAAAATCCGTTTTTGGAACCTTCTGTGTATTTGGTGAAATTTGACCATTGGGTATCAGTAATTATTTGGGTGGGACCACAATAAATTAACGAACAACACTTTCATTAGTCAATGAATCAGTTTTTATAACATCGGGAAAACACGCCCTCGATTTGGTTGCATACCTTCTGGATGCGCCCACGTCACCACAGTAGAATGTTCAACCGTATTTCGGTATCTTTAATTCAACTTCAAGCTTTGTTTTCGGCAAAATATTATTACTTATACTAAATATTTTATTATTGTAATTGCAGACTCATATAATAGACATAATTAAATATTATATTTTGATTTTGGAGAAAGTTTGATCATTTAAGGACAGTTATATTTGGGGGAGACCACAATTTACGAACTACTTTTATTTTTTGTCAGTGAAACATCGGAAGGACATGACATGCAAAATTGCACTCGTATTTGGCGTTTCAGTGTAACATTTTCCGTAATACCTGAAATTTCTGGGGAGCTGTGCGGGTGTAATAATGATGTAGGTCTAGAATACGTCAAATAACTGCTATTTCACCTAAGGAAAGTAGTGCAATTGACTTGGGCATTTTGTAACTCTTCGGCCGAGGAAAAAGAAAAGAAATTCCATGGCGTTTAGCCCACCTTCTTGATGTAAACCCGTATTTTTAGCTGTCTATCGTCTTCTATCGCGGGTTTTGTAGCCTCGTTGCAAAACAGATGTCAATGACGTGTGGTTTTTTTTTTCGCTGAGAGACGCAAGTGGCCTTAGAATTCACTCAGTAAGAACACAAGGTAGAATGAAAATAGGTTGTTATAAACGTGTAGTATCTACCTGTCAACGAGGTTTTTTGTGGCTCCTCAACTATAAGCGCTTTATAACCTCACCTTCTAGAGTGCCTTGTTGTAGATTGTGGTTATAACAACTGGAGACTAATGACTTTAACGGTCTTGAAAAAAAAAGTCTGCCAAGTTAGGAGGGCAGTAGAGTAGGTGGGGGCAATGCTCTACAATATTCGTTTTTTTAACCATTGTGACTATCCAGGAGCAGTTTTCAATGTCAGTATGACCATTATTAAACTATTAAATTATTACTGTAATTAGAACAAATTGTGAGCTCAGTATTTGCACTCACATTCGAGCAGAAATATGCAAAAGGGAACCACGAATATTCGTCCACAATTGTCAGAAAATATCGTTTCCCAGTAGGGATGGCAAAGAAGTATCGAATCTTTTGAAAAAAAAATATCAATATTTTTAGATTATTTTTTTCTCCCTGAAGAATCGGAGAATTGATTAAAAAATTCGAGAATCGATCCGATTCTTTACATTAGCTGTTCGAGGGAAATGAACAAAATGATCTTCAATAACAATCACAACTACAATGGGGAACGAAAATTTATGAAGATCATTGCTTATCACAACCTAGTGACCAAAAAATGAGAAACGCCACCACCATTTCCACCTATCATGATGAAACTCATAATTCATGACAATTAAATTATCCCCATTTTTATAATTGATGGAAGGTTCCTGAAGAAAAATTAGTTGGTTGTCATTTAAGCTAAACAGGCAAACAGCTTTTTAGTGACATAAATTGTCAAGAAAAAATACATGGTGGTTATTTGGAACTTAATAGAATTTTAGTAAACTGTTCTGTAGGTAAGCATTAAAATGTAGCTCCAGCTTTTAGCTAGGATACTTCTTATAATTTGGAGGGAAATATACAAGTCCTTGGTTGTACTAATAACGTGTATTGACACTAATTATAAAACACAATGTTATAATCGGAATATTCAAACCCGGAATGGAATTTTCCTCGAGTCCACACAATCACCTGTTGACAGGTTGACACCTGTTAGTGATTGTGTGGAGTATCTCTTCATCCAATACTCCCCCTCAAGCTAGGGCTGCAATCCCAAGCTTGCTCTCATCGTCTGGTGCCTGGGACCTGGAAGAGGCTTTGTCAGTAAGTCGGCGACCATCCTCTCAGTTGGCAGATATTCTAGCTGAATCTTGCCGTCCGCAATTGCTTCCCTGACAAAATGATGGCGGATGTCAATATGCTTAGTTCTGGCATGGTGAACAGGGTTTCTGGCTATCTCCTTCGCTCCGATATTATCTACGTGAAGCTTAGTAGTATTTTGTTCATATTGGAGCTCACCAAGTAGACGCCTGATGCATATAGCTTCCTTAGCTGCCTCTGTCATTGCCATGTACTCGGCTTCTGTACTGGATAGTGCCACCGTCCTCTGTTTCCGGGATTCCCAGCTAACAGCTGCTCCCGCGAGGGTGAATGCATACCCAGTGTATGATCTCCGATCCTGCACACATGAGCCCCAGTCTGCATCCACATATCCAAGTACGCAGGATCCTCCAGACTTGCTGAACGTCAGCGCAAAATCGGTGGTCCCCTTCAGGTACCGAAGAACCCGTTTGGCTGCGTCCCAATGTTCCTTGGTATAGTTGGAATTGAACTGGCTCAACATGCTGATCGTGTGTGATATGTCAGGTCTTGTACATGTTGCCAAGTAGTTCAAACTCCCAATCAGATTTTGGTAGGGATACTTTTTCATGTCTTCGATGTTGATTTTTTCAGGTTTTTTCAATTTCAGATTCGCTTCCGCGGGTGTTGCTATTGGCTTGGAATCTTCCAAATTGAACTTCCTCAGAATCTCTTCAACGTATTTCTTCTGTGACATTCGTATCTCCCCCTCCTTCTGGGAATGTGATATCTCTATTCCGAGACAATAGTGAATCGCTCCTAGATCCTTCATCTCGAATTTTTCACTCAATTTCTTCTTCAGCACTTCCATTACGTTCATTGATTTTGTGGCCAAGATCAAGTCATCAACATAGACACCTATGATCACAAACTGGTTTTCAATTTCTCCAA
This sequence comes from Apolygus lucorum, assembly GCA_009739505.2. Classification (NCBI taxonomy): domain Eukaryota; kingdom Metazoa; phylum Arthropoda; class Insecta; order Hemiptera; family Miridae; genus Apolygus; species Apolygus lucorum. The sequence goes on from CM019174.2 coordinate 269,094, forward strand.
TGTAAACGCATGGATCGGCTGTAGAAGGTCGTAGTCCAATTGCCTTCAAGGATTCGTCTAGCTTGAAATACCACATACGTCCTGATTGCTTCAGACCGTAAAGTGCTTTGCGAATGTAGCAGACTTTTCTCCCCCTTGTTGACAATTGTTTCAGATGTTGGTTCACTTTCTTCTGGATTTCACTGCCTTTTTGTTCCTTCTTGCTTATTCTTTTCAGAACTTCTTCATACATCACAGGAATTTCCATCACTATGTTTTCTGTGATTTCTCCGTTCAGGTAAGCAGTAGTAACATCCATTTGGTGTAAATACAGTCCTTTTATCGCAGCTATAGCCATGATCGTCCTGATCGAGTTCATGCGTATAACTGGATTGAAGGTTTCCTGAAAGTCAATTCCTGGTCTTTGTGTGAACCCTCTTGCCACTAGACGTGCCTTTCTTCGTTCTAGTGTTCCATCCTTCTTGTACTTATTCGAAAGAATAAGTCGATTCCCAACCGTGTCTCTATCAGTCGGTTTTTCAACTAAATCCCAAACTCCGTTTTTCAAGAGTGCACGATATTCTGACTCGATTGCGCCGTACCACTCTTCCGAGTTTGGACCAGAAAGTGCCTCACTCACATTGATTTGTCCAAGTTGCGGTTGTTCAACTTGCAATTTGTCCTCGTTTGCTTCTGTTTCATAACAAGTGTTGATTTCTCTTTTAGCAATTCTCTCCGAACGTCTCAATGTTTTTGTTTCAGGATTTCCAGAGGTTTCTTGCATCTCAGATCCCCTCCTTGTTCCCGTTTGTACACTTTCTGTTTCAATTTCGATTTCGGGTTCGAAATTTATAGTTTCCATGTTTTGTTGATTTTCATGGGAACTTCCAGGCTCCAAGGATTTTTCTGATTGTTTATTTCCATTGGTATTTTTAACTGTTGGAATTAATTCAATCTCAATTTCCATTTGGTTATCTTCAGGTGATGTTTCCAAATCCTCGTTTGTGTAGAACTCTTCAAAATTTCCACCTTCCACTGCAAACTCATCCAGAAATTTCACATCCCTTGTAACTCCAAATTTATGTTGTTTTGGATACCAAACTTTGAATCCCTTGGTTTCTTCCGAATATCCAACAAACACACATTCATTTGATCTTTGGTCGAATTTTCCTTTGCCCATCTTCTTGTCAAGTGCATATCCAATACACCCAAACGTCTTGAAGTAGGTAACGACCGGCTTTTTTCCTGTCCACAGTTCAAAAGGTATTTTTCCTCCGACACTTCTCGACTTGCAACGATTTCTGATGTAGTTGGCTGTGTTGACAGCTTCCGCCCAAAATGCTGGTGCCATGTTCGCCTCTATCATCATGCATCGTGCCATTTCTACGAGAGTACGGTTCTTCCTCTCACTGACTCCGTTTTGCTGTGGTGTATCTGGAACTGTCAGTCTTCTTGTAATTCCCTGATCATTCAAAAATTTGTTGAATGCGTTGTTGACATACTCGAGCCCGTTATCTGATTGCAAACATTTTATTTTCTTTCCTGTTTGTTTTTCCACCTTGTTCTTGAAGTTTATGAACGCTTCCAGTGCTTCTGATTTGTGTTTCAAGAACTTCACTTCACACCACCTCGTTGCATCGTCGATGAATGTGATGAAGTACTGTGTTCCACCGATCGATTTTACTCGCATCGGTCCACAAATATCGCTGTGCACTATATCCAAAACTTCTGTTTTACGTTCTGACTTCTTGGGGAATGGCGTTTGTATCAGTTTTCCCTGTAAACATGTTTTACAGGCTGATAATTTTGCTCTATCTGAGATTTTCATCCCAATAACTTGGCCATTTGCCATAGATTTGAGATCGTTTTCGTTGATGTGCCCCAATCGTCTGTGCCATAGATCCAAACTTCGTTCATTTTCACTCTCATAGGTAGTGTACGCAGTTTCACGGCAAGATTTTCGAAGGTAGAAGAGGTCTCCAATTCTGTCAGCTGTGAGCAGAATTTCACCATTTTCCGCGTAAGCAGTTGCTCTGCGTTTTTCAAATGTGACAGTGAATCCCCTATCCACTATCTTCGAAACAGACATCAGATTTAAACGTAAATCTGGCACAAATAACGTTTCTTCCAAGTTCAGTTCCCTCACTCCGAGATCATTGGATGCCTCCAGAGCCACAGTTCCTTTTCCAAGAACTGGTACTGATCCATCACTAGCAAGTTGAACTCCTTCCATCTCCGATTTTCTAAGTTTCTGAAACATTTCTTTGTCCTTGCACATGTGAGTTGAACATCCACTATCCAGGCACCATTTTTTGTTTTCCGACTTGCCTGTCGTTAGTGCTGTAGCTGCTCCTGCTTGCTTTTGATTTTTCTTATTGTTTGGACAATCACAAGCCTTGTGACCTGTACCTCCACAGATCCGACACTTGAATTTGAATTCTTTTGGTTGAGATTTCCCAAATTGTTGCTGTTTCGGAGGATATCTTTTCTTTATCATTAATGCATCGTTTTGTTTATTTTTTTTTTTTTATTTATTTTTTTTTTTTTTAATAAACTCCCCTCAAAGACAAAATGTCTTTTTTGACGGAGGGGGCACGCCAGAAACGAAAATAAATAACTAAATCAAATATAATGGGGAGGACGCCCAGGACTCACCCGACGCCGGCCCTAGGGATGAGGGAAGATGAGGAAGGTGGGGGTGGGAGAGATGGATGAAGGGAAGTGCCTCTGTAAAACGACCACCAGTTCAAATACGAGCCGAGCAGGACACGGGTGGTGATACCACGGAGTACGCCTACCGAGATGCCCAACTCGCGCAACTCCGTGGCACTTTTCCCGCACCACACCCCGCGCCATGACAAGGTTGCAGCCATCACCCTGATGTTGTTGGGTGCCACTCCTTTTAGCTCCGACACCGCTTGCCGTAAATCATCTCTATCATACTTTCTTATCTTAGCCCGCCAAGTCTGCTCCATGTCCAAGCTGCCATTGACAACTTGGACATCCAGGATAATGCAAGACTGGTCGGGCTTGACGGCAACGATGTCGGGCTTCTTACCCTGGTCACTTGGCATGTGATACAATCTCTCCCTCTCAACATCCCAGCCGCTAGATGACAAAGCACCTGCTATCTGCTTGGCGACCGCATCATGACGTAGAATGCGGCCCCCATGAGTCCGAGGACACTGCTGCACTACATGATAAAGATGTTCATTTCCACTCCGACAGGCACGGCAAAGGGGTAAGGTTGTCCCGCGACTACCTCTCGAACACCGTACCGCAGTTGGCAAAGTTGCCATGCGGACGGCGTGAAAGTGTCGGTAGTCACGGGCCCCAATGCCCTCCGAAGCCCAATCTACCCATTGGGATGAGACAAGGCTTTCGGAGCACTGTCGGAGTTCTTTACCATCTACTGACTCATGCAGGGCAGCAGCAAACTCAGCAGACGAACTGGGTTTTGGAGCAGATGGTGTTGCTCGGTCGCACCATGCTAACTGCTGTCTGACAAAATCAAGATCAGCAGCCGCACGGGCGACCTCCCAGCTCGACCCTTGAAGGGCTAGCAGGCGCTGGCGGCGCAGGGAAGGGATACATGCCGAGAGAGACACAATGCCAAGCCCACCGGATTTGACCGGTGCGTGAAAATAGGCACTTGGGACACCAGGTGGGAACCTCAGCCAAGAGCGCACAGCAGAGCGGATTTCTCGATCTAGTTCTTGCAGCCTCCCCGCCGTAAGCCTGCCAAAGACTAACCCATAGGTCAGCTTTGGCAGTAAGTACGTGCGGAGGAGGCGCAGCTTCTGCTGTGGCTTCAATGGAGCCTTGGTAACGCGAGCTAGCGCTCTACCAAGGTCCACACGGCTGGTAGTAATGGTGGCCACCCCCATGAAGTCGACTCCAAGGTACCGCCAAACCTCCAGCACGGATCGAGATGGAATGGGGGATTGTCCTACGACAAAACCCCCATCCACAACTTTCACCTTATGCTGGCGACCCGACGGGACCAAGGAGACCGACCCACACTTATCGGGGTTAACCACGAGTCCACACCTGGCTAGCTGCTTAGCAAATGCATTGAGGGCGATCTGCAAGCCCTCACGGGTTTCTGCGAGTAGGATAACATCATCGGCAAAAGCCAATGCTCCTACTCGCACCCCAGGGGCGAGATCAAACCCTACTTCAGTGGGCAGCTTTCCCAAGGCCGTATCCACGACCAGGTTGAAGAGGAGTGGCGATAGGGGATCCCCCTGGCGTACCCCACGCCCGATCCGTATATCCCTTGATACCTCGCCCCCTGCCTCGAGGACCGTCACGCCTTCATGGTACAGACAGGCCACATACTCAATTAATCGAGATGGGGCCCCGACACCACGAAGGCAATCGGTCAGGGCAAGGTGACTGACTGTGTCAAAGGCCTTTCTCCGCTGACCCATTTTCCTTTTCCATTATGAATTTGCTTTCTCGCTTCAGACTCTTCAATTATTTTTATGCGTAGAGCTTCTGGTGTTGGCAAATCATCCCTCGACTCAATTGCGCATCGAAAATTTTCGTATGTTTCGTGAAGGCTGTAGAGCATCATAATTGTAAGTAAATCGTCGTGTATTTTTACGTCCATATCCAACAGCTTATCAACAGCATCCATGAAATGCGACAAATGTTCTCGGACATCCTGCCCTTCCTGCATTTTACTCATGATAAGTTGCTTCAGCAAAGTGGCCTTTCTAGCTGGTCCCGAGGATTGGTGTACCTGCTTCAGCTTGATCCAGACATCATTTGCTGTAGTGCAATGCTTAATGTGCTTCAATTCGGAAGGTGATATTGAAAGAATCAAATCCGACTTAGCCTCTTGATCCTCATCTTCCCACTTTTCCGTGGCTTGAACTGACTCCTCATTTTCGAGATTGAGGATAGGCTTTTGAACTTTCCCTAGGACTTGGTTCCACTTCTTATTTTTCCACAGAAGTGCTTCAACTTGAATAATCCAGGTATCGTAGTTTTCTCTTCCGAGAGGTTCGATCTTGACGCTGGTAGTCATTTCCGATCTCAAAACGATTTTCCACCTTTCAAGTTGATTTTCCCCGCCGCGCAGTGGATTCTACCATAACCTCTTATAATTTGGAGGGAAATATACAAGTCCTTGGTTGTACTAATAACGTGTATTGACACTAATTATAAAACACAATGTTATAATCGGAATATTCAAACCCGGAATGGAATTTTCCTCGAGTCCACACAATCACCTGTTGACAGGTTGACACCTGTTAGTGATTGTGTGGAGTATCTCTTCATCCAATAATACTAATGCTCAAAAAAAGTATCGATTTTTGAAAAAAAATCGATAGGTACTTTTAAAGACAAAATCGATGTGATTTTTTAAAGATTCATTTCTAAAAGATCGATTCAGTTTGAAGAATCTGACTTCCCTATTTCCCAGTCAGTTATCACCAATAATAAATCGATCAAGGTTTTTTTTTTTTTTTATTTTTTTTGCATTATACAGGGTATATACAGCCACAATATACATTATAATATATGTAACATTCAACAATTTCTACTCTATTATATATTACGTAAAACTACTAAGTCTCAGATGACTTTATTTATTTCTAATATATATTCATAAATTTTGGGTAGGATCAACTTATTGGCGATTAGCTCATTGTAGTGAAAAGGTGAAGTCATACTTTTGGTAACCTCGTCGAGAAGTTTCCGACGAGCCGTGGAATAAGTCACGCAGGTCATTGTCAAATGTTCCAGAGTACCATCCTCCAAATAGCAATCTTGGCACAATGCTGAGTGTTCTTGCTCGTTTCTCAAGAATCGATTTCGGTAAAGATCGCAGAGTCCATGGTTACTTCTCATTCGACACAAGGTACTAATTTCTCTTCGATTTGAGGTTATATGAGTGAACCAAGGTTTTCGAGGTGGAATATTCTGTACTTGTTTATAAAATCTTCCATTCTCAGATCGAATGAAATCCTCCTTCCAGGAACCTCGGTAGTGCTGGTCTATCGCCCGATAGAAATCCTCCTTGGGGATGGTAATATTCTCTAAGATCCCTCGTGACGCTCCTGTTTTAGCCAGAACATCAACCTTTTCGTTATATTTTATTCCAATATGGGCCTTAACCCAAATAAAGGTGACATACATATTACGGTTTTTTTAGCAGCGTCTGCGTATTCAAGACCTCGGCGACAATTGGATTTTGAGATCGCTTCCTTCCTCCTGTTTTAAGGGTCTTAATTGCGCTTAGTGAATCGGAGAAAACTGCTAAAGCTGTGCTATCCATGCTCGTTTGTCTCAACCTTGTTGCATACTTCAGAGCTTTCAAAATTCCCAGTACCTCTGCGGAATAGCTTGAACATTTTTGCGGGAGTTTGAACATTTCGTAATAATTGTTATTGGCATCAAAAAATGCACATCCAGCTTTATCGTCGAATTTAGCTCCATCAGTAAAAATTTTCAAATGCTGCGACCAGTGTAATTCTAGGTATTCTAAGAAATGGATATTGATTTCTAGGGGTAAAACATTTCTCGGTGCCTGGTATCGACGTACTTCGACTTTTTGCGTCATGTTTTCTTACGCATTCCCATACTGGGATGGTTGATTTCCTGTCCACATGCTGGACGTATTACAGTATCCCTGTTTATAGCCAGTAACGATGGGAGGTATTGATCTGCAGTTCCAACGTGCGTTATTTTCAACGTCTACTGCCAGCATTTGTACGTCTTCTAATGTATCTTTTTTCAAACTTTTCATCCGGAGTAAGTATCGGTCAGCTAATATACTTCTTCTTTTCTGAAGTGGCAGTTCACAAGCCTCCCCTAATAATGCGTGAATTGGCGTTGTCCTCAGCATACCCAAACATATTCTTAGGCATTTATATTGCATCCTGTCAAGTTTTTTCAAGTTGGTGCTGCTTGCTTGGCCATAGAACATCATAGAACATCAACAAGGTATGAATGCTTGAAATTAGGAAATGTTTACAACACGATCACCTGTTTATCCAGGTAACCAGCATAATAAATGCCGGCTCACTTGTTTTTGAATCACGATTTTTGAAGTCTTTGGCTTTGAATGAATGCAACATGATATTTCTTGAGTTTAAGCGTCAAAGGATTGACGAAATAGATGGCATATTGTCCACTGATATGGTTAAAAATCGGGTTGTCTGTGGGGTTTAAAGCGCAAAATGTAGAGTGAAATTGGGCTAACGAGGTTCTATCTAATAAACGCCTCTCCGCGCTTTCCGCCCAACGAGAGAGAAAAAAAAATGTCGTTTTATCGTCGTCCGGCCACTTGAGTGGAGGAGATTAGTTTCAATGATCCTTCGGTAAATCTTCTTTATGGAACGGCTACCGCAATGGCAACCGCTACCTAACCTAACGTCTACATGTTTGCATATTGTGTAAGAGCTCGATTTAATCCGTTTGTCTAGAGTAACCCGAGAAAGAACTTTGAATATTGATTTTTCGCAGACATGTATCATAGGCTGTTTTTGAAGCCCTCTGTAGGTATTATCGTTCCTCCATGAATCTACCATCGGGGAATCCACATTAAGCCTACTTCGAGGAATATTATTATTGTAGGTAGCAGAGCTGTGAAAGCTGAGACTGAGAACCGGAGAAGCATTCTGATTGGATCCGAGGCGTACTGAACAGCAAAATAATTTGATGACAGAATCCCTTGAGAGTGAAAACGGCGCACTCTGTTGGCGACAGCACAAAAAAATCTGAAACATATTCTTGAGTCAGCTAGGAGTTAGTAGGACGATGAACAGCTTGAGTATGCCGTTAGAGGCACGATTTTTTAAAATCTCCTCTCGTTTATTTAGAATGTCCTACATGCATGTTATTACCTTCATCTGCACAGAGTGTTGAGGCAGATCTCACGAGAGTGCAGCAATGTAGTATTCCCTCACATCAATAACGCTTTGCATTCATTCCCATGACCATGGAACGCTCATGAGCCGTGCAAGATAGATTTGTATGCTGAATGAATGGACTTTTTGGTGGTTTGCCTCTTCAGTTTTGAGGCTGGTCCGTTTTTTTGTTAAAAATATGTTTATTTTATCTTTTAGTTATAACGGTATAACGACCTGTGAGCATGTGCAACGCACGGGTAACCAACTGGTTGATAATACAACAGTCTACTACTACAACTGATATGGCGTCCGAATGTGAATGTTGAGGCCAATAAAGAATCCACATTCTCGTAAGGCTGAACTTTCTTTGCTACGTTAGTCAAATGCTGCTTGGGTGTAACCAGATTGAGAGAATGTTGTGCAGGCAAGAGATGAGTGTTGGAGGAGATGCTTATCTGAGGGTTGGAGGGTTTGCATATCTGAGCTCTGAGCTACCTCTACCTGAACAACAAGACTTGAGAGCTCTCTTATAACTAGAGTATGAGTTGGAAAGTTGGGTTCCGAGCTATTAAGAACCACGCAATGGTTTACAACTTAGTCTTTTGTTCTTTGAATCACTCCTGACCTTTGAAATAGCCGTTTGTTTCAAGATTCAAGTACCATCTCGTAATTGATGTTACATATTTACCCTGAATAGAAGCAGAGTATTGAATTGTCGATTAATATCTAAATATACTTAGTAATCAGTATTGCGTCCTTTCTGTTTCAGATTCAGACCGTCCACCAAATATTGAAGCGAACGATATCGGCAGAGAGCACTGATCTCAAGGGAATCTTGGCCGCTAAGATCCCTAAGGAACAGGAGAGGATCAAGGCGTTCCGTAAACAACATGGAGCCACCAAAGTCGGCGAAGTCACCGTCGACATGGTAAGCCTGATAGAAGGTTTTAGCAGTCCAAGTGAGGGAGGGTGGTTTAGGCTGGATTCTCATGGGACAGAAAGAAATTAACGCAATCTGATTGGCTGATTTTCCCCAGTGGAGAATGGTGGCCGCCATCTTGACTGGACAGCAGAAAGTCAGTTGGTGGAAGACATTTATACCGTCTTCCGCTTTTCACGCGGATAATCACTAGTGAAGGTTGCACTAAGGGTGGCCGACTGTCGATAGTAGCCAACAATTGATTGTTTTGATGCGTCGATGAGTTGTGATAATGTATTCCCAGAATTTTTGCAGAATCCCAAATGTGATAATTTCTAGAAACATTTTCAGCTGGCATAAAAATAGATGAGCATGTGGGTAAATTAAAAATTCCAAGAGCAATATTATTTCTTTGTCGGAAAAACCATGGAAACTATCGATTGTTGCAATCCACAATTCGCCACTGCGAGGTTCCACTCTCGCACTCATTTGTTTATTTTCTTGCGCTGCCCCTTTTTTTAATTTTTCAATTTACGAATTTCAATTCAAATGATCACCACCCTTTCAAAACACTGTCAACAGAGGTTACAGATCAGAGAGAGGTTATCATGAGGGATGAGCTGTTGAATCATCAAAAATTAACTTCCCTCGACAGGGGATCGATCTCCTATTGTTCCAATTCTGAATCAGAGCTCCTACCACTGAGCTAAGGAAGCAAAAGGACAGAAATGCGAAGAGGTAGCTGATCACAACATCTCCTCCCCCCCCCCCCCCCGTTAGGAAATCTTAGGTACTCCGTTTCCTAGTCAGGGAGGTGAGAGGCAGCTTTGGCCAGCGTTTTCCAACCCAGTGAGAACGCACTATTTTTACTGGCTTCGGAGTTTTTGTTATTGTTCCTTATTGACGGGGCAGGGGATCTGCTGACCTCAACGTTTGTCCAAATAGGTGGTGGCTCAACTCGTGTCTTGGGAGGGAGTTGTTTTGATGACTCAATCTTAATGAATTATTGTTTCTCTGAGAAATGCTGAGGAGACCATTCGGGTCCTACTGACTGCGCCACATTGTTGAATCATCAAAAATTAACTTCCCTCAACTGGGGATCGATCTCCTATCGTTCCGAGTCTGAATTGGAGCTCCTACCACTGAGCTAAGGAAGCGAATGGACAAAAATGCAAAGAGGTAGCTGATCACTACAGAACATCGTTTGGAAACTATCGATAGTCACCATCAAATAAACTATCGAAGTCAACCATTGATAGTTGATAACCATTGATACTAAACTATCGATGGTTTTTGATAGTATCGATACTTCTTTGGTCAAGTGTGGTAATCAAAATGTTGCCTAGGATAGATCAAGTATCCATTGTAATCGTTGCAATTTGCATGATACAAATTTTGGTGAAATTACTGGTCAGTTCAGGTCAACCTAAATCAACCAAACATAAAAAACTACTGGTCAGTTCAGGTCATCCTAAATCAACCAAACATAAAAAATTCAATGACAAATTTTTCATTAACTTGAAAATAAAACGATATAAAATGGGATTCAACTCAATATCGAAATATCATACACTTTTGTCGTACTCTCCCCACCTGAATTATTTGGATGTTTTAAGATTTGTCCCAACAGAGCTCAGTGGACGGTTAAACAGAACAGAATGCGTTCCTACCTACCTATAGAGAACGACAACCAAACACCTGAATATTTGAATTTGATACTGATACGATAATTTGATAACGAAAACGGAAAGATTCGACGTTATCAAATGCAATCACATAGACGTAATTGTGGTGAAACATTGGTTGAAACCATCGATCGTGAAAACATCGGTTCTAAAATATCGATGGCGGAAACATCGGTTCTAAACCATTGATGGTGAAAACATCGAATATCGAATGCAAAACATCGGTAGTTCGATAGTATCGACCATCGATGCTCATCTCTAGTTATCAGAGGCTTCCAGGAGGAAGGTTATCATTCCATCCATTCCATCCATGTGAACCTTCCACCGACTCCGCCTACCCCCTCCACTGGTTTTCTCGTCTTTCCATCATTCCGACCTTTCCATCCCATGTGAATCCAGCTCAACTTCTTCAATGATGCGATCTAACAGGAGTTTCTGCGCCTCCATCAACAATGCCAGAACGTAGCCTGCTAAAATCTCCTAGTTCTTTGGATGTACGTAGCGAGTTCGTCTCGCAATACTGTTACAAGCATCAAAACTCATTTTGTTGAAACAGAGGCCATTCAAGCTTGTGATCAATTTTTCGTAATGTGAGAAGTAGTGGCATCCTGTACAAAAATAAACTCGGGTCAAATGAGGTCATTCGAAGTGTTTAGTTTTGTACAGGAGTTTTTAGGGGTTCGATTCCAGTCTTTTTCGGGCTGTAAAAATCTAAAACCTCGGGTCAAACTTTTCAGGAATTGTATTTCATGTTTAGATGTACGGCGGCATGCGAGGCATCAAAGGTCTCGTGTGTGAGACGTCAGTTTTGGACCCTGATGAAGGCATCAGATTCAGAGGATACTCCATTCCCGAGTGCCAGAAAACCCTCCCGAAGGCCGATGGCGGCGACGAGCCACTTCCCGAGGGCCTTTTCTGGCTTCTCATCACTGGTGACGTTCCAACAAAAGCCCAGGTGAGGCACGTTAATATCCAACGTAGTTTAAGACATCTTCCAGTGGCAGGAAATTGAACTGTTTATGAACTTTGTAGGTGAAAGCGATCTCAAAAGAGTGGGCTCAGCGAGCCGAGCTCCCACCCCACATCGTAACGATGCTAAACAACTTCCCCGCCTCGAAAATGCACCCTATGACTCAATTCAGCGCAGCTATCACCGCCCTCAACACGGAGTCCAAGTTTGCCCAAGCATACGCCCAGGGCGTGAAGAAAGCCTTGTACTGGGAGGTAAGTTTTTAAACTTGAGCAACGAAGATTCAACAGAATTCGAACTCTTGAAGATTACCTCCTCGAGTTCTCCAGGTATTTCTAAAATAAATCGTTTTTCAGTCCATCTATGAGGACTCCATGGATCTCATTGCCAAGCTTCCCGTTGTTGCCGCGACGATCTACCGCAACAGCTTCCAAGACGGCAAAGGCATCGGAGCCATCGACACGTCCCGGGACTGGTCGGCCAACTTCACCTCCATGTTGGGTTTCGACAGTAAGGAATTCACCGAGCTGATGAGACTGTACCTCACCATCCACAGGTCAGTGTGATCTCATTCAGCATCCCAGGAAGCCGCTCGAAGAGTATTCTGATACATGAGTGCTCTGAGGTCAATTTATCGACAAATAATGGCCTATTCAAAATATAGCTTTACCGAGTCAAATTAAAGGTTTTCCATTGCAAAATAAAGACTGTTAAGGGGGTCTCAGTCGGTCGCCGTTAGTATTTAGTATTTAGCGAAATTGAAGGCGCAAAAACTTAAAAAATTGTACCCAAATTTGAAAATTCAAAGTATTTTAGAAATTCATTCGTTCACGGCCCAAGGATTTGAAAAACTGAAAGATTGCCGCCGGAATCATCAAAATCGAACAATATTTTCCAAAGAAAAATGGGAAAAACTATTGAATAAACTGTTTTTCCTATGTTTTTCCCATATTTCTCTGGCAATTATTGTTCGATTTCGATGATTCCAGAAGCAATATTTCAGTTTTTCAACTCCCTAGGTCCGTGCACCAATGAATTTCTAAAACCTTTAAAATTTCCAATTTAAGTACAATTTTTCAAGTTTTTGCCCCTTCGATTTGGCCAAATACTGACCCGGAACGAGGAACAAATGGCGACCGACTGAGACCCCCTTAAGATACTCACACTGTAGATGGTCCCCTATGAATTGGTAGGATTCATATGGCTGGTCCCATCACAATATTTATAAAACTCCAATTCCAACATTTTCGTGTACGGATAAAAAAGGTTATTCGTTATTTTTTAATGGGAATTTCGGACGAATAAGAATTTTTGTTATTTTCTTTATAATGCTAGTAAGAAGTTTTGGAAAAATACCAAAAAATGATGAGGCTGATATTTTGTTGCAGTGTCTTAGGCTTCCATGGAACAAGTATCTGGTCGATTCATAGCTTTTCCGCGTCAAATTAAAGGTTTCCCGAAACAAAACAAAGGTTTTCCATTTCAGAATAAAGGTCTTCCATTTCAAAATAAAGATACGTTCACTGTAGATGGTCCCCTATGAATTGGTAGGATTCATATGGCTGGTAACCTATGAATGAGGAATTTCACCATGTCGGAATTTCCTATTTTTGACCCCAAAATCGGATTCAGCTCCTCTAAAAACCCCCTACGGCAAACTTTCAGCCCGAACTTCCTAATTTACGAATAAACAAAACAGTGTAGAAAATACGAATGTTTAAAAAAAACCGGGAAAATGACGTCATGCTGGAATAGTTCATTTATGGCCGCTTGAAGCGCTGAGATCGAGAAATCCATAGTCCCCAGATGCAAAATTTCATGAAACAGTAAAGTTCAAAATCGAAAAACTGAAGAAAAAAATAGAAAAAGCGAGATGGGGAAAATTAGGTTTCCTCCGTTTTTGTTTGATAACTTTTCTCTTAGAAAACACGATTTCGTCGTCCCAATGGGCAACACTGGGAGGAGACGGCAATCCAAACAGCCCAATCAGCGAGCGTTCCCGCTGCACGTCTGTTTTCCCGGTTAGTTTTGAAATCAAAAAATTTGATTGTCTCCCAAAAATAACAGGAGACTTATTTTCCGAAATCAGCCCAATTTTCATCTATCCCACACCATTAAAGGCTCGGCCACACAGAACGCGGGCTGACCATGCGGACAGGTTCGCCCGACTCCCGCGGACTCTGTAACAAGGCATTTCGCATTGCCCCTGCCACACAGAGCGCAGACTGCCGCGGCGGGCAACTTCAAATTCTGCACTATAATTGAAATTGTTCCATATTTTCCTCAAAATATAATCAATGTGTTTATGTTAATGTTATAGGTTAAATGACTTTTCCTACTTTTTTCTCAAAACATTATTTGTTTATTTTTGGTTTTTATTAATTTTTGAGAAAACTAAAGTTTCAAAAGGTTTCAAATTGATGCTGATTGCCTACATTTCAATCAATTTCCTCTCTCTTACTTTTTTTCTAAAATGAGTAGTTATGCTATTGAACCATTTCGAGAACAACGAAAATTCCACTTTTTGGGAGGAAAAAAATTATCTATTTTTGGATATTGTTGTATCTCCGTAATTAGGTACCTATTCAACCTACAGAGCTCGAGTTGGTCGCAAACTGTTGCAAATTTAACCTAATTTAAAACGTTACCGGACATAAATTACCTATTGAAATTATCAAAGTTTGGAAGTAGGTACTTGCCTAATTGTTAGAAAAGTACTAAAATTTCACGGGTTTTTAATGCATTTCGTCAGTAGCACAAGGTTTTCGGGGTTGAAAAATTGGGAATAAACATAGGAGACCTAACATCATAAAAAATAGTAGATACCCCCGCGTTTTATTTACAACAAAAAAATACCACGTTAAATTTACTGGGCTATTGCTTCCTTGTCTGTCATTAATAAATAATGACTGATAATATAAGAGTTCGAGAAAAAATTCCGAACAGAAGACAGGGTTCGAAAGTCACGACTTCTCGGTTCGAAAGTCACTGCGAACTCCGAACTCAAAATCAAAACTCGAAACACCTGCACTGCGAACGTGTAGGTATAGCTCTACTGCGCTCTTCGTCCGATGAGCTGCTCGACATGATCGATGAACACTGAGAAAATTAACACTGGTCCGCCGCGGCTGTCCGCGTTCTGTGTGGCAGGGGTTGTCCGCAGCGGACTGCTGTCGGTTCGCGCGCGAACTGTCCGCGCGGTCAGCCCGCGTTCTGTGTGGCCGAGCCTTAACTATTCAGGAAAAATGCAAACAGAAATGGGTGAAATTCCTCATTGGAAGGATGATCCCCTATGAATTGGTAGAATTATAGATGGTCCCTTGATAGGGTACCATCCTACCAATTCATAGGGGACCATCTACCAAATGGAAGCCCTTTATTTTGATACGGAAAACCTTTCATTTGACGCTGAAAAGCTGTAGCTGGTTTTGTCTGCGAGCTTCCCTCTGTACCCTTGATGCTTACGTTACTTGACATCCTTGAAACATTTCTACTTATCATTAGATTGCTGAAAACAGGCTCGAAGGGAGTTTCAGTTGAATACTTTGAAAACGGCCAGGGGCGTCAGGTGATAATATTCGTCAGGCAAACAGCTTGGCCAGTCATAGAGGAATGAGCAATAATGAAAAACGCTGCAAATTATTACACAAAGGTTCATTTTTTCTGTATTGATCATGCGCCAGCAAAGAACTCAGCTTTGCCATTGTCACCACCTACCAACCATGTTTTCACTTCATAATTGAGTTAATTTAGATGAAATAAACACTTCACACTCCATTCGAAGAAATAATGAATTCCTTCGTTTAGACATTTAATTACTGGTTGCTAAGGAAGCAAAACCGAGTACACCCCTCAAGTTCCCGTAGGGAGTGAACAGTTTGTCCTACGAAGCTCTGGGTGGTCTCATTCGATTCTAAAAATTCAATAGTAGGCACCTACCTTAAATATGTGAAAAAACAATACCTTCAAATCGAAAGTTTTCGAGATAGGGATTTGGAAGTTACAGCCCTTCTGTTTTACCGCTTAGAAGTGACTGACATCAACCAAAACCTTTGGGGCACAACTAGACGACAAATGGAGGGCCATGAACCTAATTCCACGATAATTAAGGAAAGTTCCGCGGACAGACGGATTTTTTTATATTCGATTTTCAAAATCTACACGTACCCACCTCAAACGTAAACCATCGAATTTTGAGGGTGGTCAAACTTTTTTTTCTTGAAAATAAAAAACCAAAAAAGGGAGACTGAATTTAGACCTAATAAGCTGTGAAACCTTCATTCTACAATGTTATGCAATTATTTCTAAGTCGGTACCTATCAACAAGAAAAACGTCAAACAGCTGCTATTTGCAGCGGCGAAAGAACGAACTGCTTTCCTTCCTAATGTGGGTCGATGGATATTTCATGTCGTGCCATGCTGGGGCTAATAAGTATCCATGGCTCATCCTCCAAGTTTCTCCTTTCAAGGTCACGAAATGTTGCTTGACTGTTTGCTATGGCTGATAGCGTGGTAGTGGGGGTATGGTAATACTAGACCTAGAACTGACGGTAGTCAGTAGTAATTGAACTCTAGAACTGCTTGCCTTGCCTCACCGGTAGGGACGGCACGATACTCCTAAGTATCGATACTCCTTTCGATACGATATTTCTCAGGAAGTATCGATACTCGATATTTTTTCGATACCGATATTATTAGATATCGATACTTCGATAACATCGGCTCAAAGTATCGATATTATCGATACTTCCAAATAACCCACAAATGATTTCGCAAACCAAATAAAAACTCCATTAATCAAGAATTATTAACATTATAAATATATTAATAAAAGTCAATAATTTAAAATGTAGTTAAAGTCAGTGGTATTTAAATATTATAAAAGTCAATAATTTAAAATGTAATAAAAATGAATGATCATTTCATTTTATATTTATTCCAATTCTTATTCCCAGGAATTATCCGTTCAGTGATATGATTTTTTCATCCACTACAAATGGAAAGGATCAAGTAATAAATCAGTTACATTACAAATTAATAATATTTATTATCGAATCAAACAAAAATTTGGCGTGAAGTGAATTTTGACTTGAATTTTAAAAAAGTAAATCAAAACTCCTCCAAAATATCTTGCATCTAGCCATTTCGATGTTCATAGGAAATTTTAAATGCTTGCATACGAGTCTGCAACACATTGGGACATTTTCATGTCAACCACTTCACAACAAGGTAGTGAAGTACGGTTGTTAGTTCATGTGCCCAAGCATCAAAATAAGAAAACAGTTGATTGTTCTCTACGCAACACAGTGAGTCTATTTTATTTATTTATTGGTCGCGTGAGCAAGACTTGCTTAGTTTTCGTGACGATTTTTCAGTTTATGTGCCAAAGCAAAGACATGAAAATGTCAAAAATTGTAGTGAACCGGAAAGTAACACAATGGTCACAAGGAACTCGAACTGTTCAAGAAACCCAGAGAAATGAAAATCCATGGACCTAGTACCCTAGGTCCATGTGAAAACCGCAAAAAAATGCGAGGCTACGAAGGACGGTTACTGTGGAAAGTTTTTGAATATCGATGAAGGATACTAGAAGTGATGTATCGTTTCGATTGATACTATTCTGAGTATTATTCAGTGGCAGATATAGTATGGTATCTAAATACTTGATATTTGGTTTTTTTTTACTGTAATAGTGGAGTATAGTATATAGTTTTACTATAAAATAATATATAATAGTGGAATAATTCCACTTGGCAAAAATATCAATAATATCGTCAAGAAAGTATCGATACCTTCGATATTTCAGGCAAAATTATCGATACCAATATATCGGTATGAGTTTTTTATCAAAAGTATCGATACAAATATCGGTATCGATACCAAAAAAGTATCGATACTCCGATATATCGGTGGTATCGTGCCATCCCTACTCACCGGTCCCCGCGCTAGTTCGCGTATCATCTGCAATCCGTCGTAGTTACCAACCTTTTTAACTCTCTGGTGTGTTGCGGGCTAGTATCCAAGACAAAATACGTACTTATTACATTCTCCTTTTTAATCTAACTTCCTTGATAATAATGAAAAAGTAACTAATGCCCACTTTCACCAAAAGTTGTTCTAAACTTGCTTAGCTAAATGCGTTAATAGTTAATCTGGAGGAATAAACCTGGCAAGATGGCGGGCGTCTTTCACTAACCCAAATCATCGTTAAACGTTGTTTAAGACAATCGAGTTTGTCTAAACTTGAAATGTTGAGCGAAACGAATGAAAGTTGGACATTATGACGTATTTGGGCAATAGAAACGTTGAACAACAACCACAACCGCACTTGCTATCAGCTGATTGCCGCCTTGTGAATCTTTCAGTGTCAGTTTTTCGAATTTCTTTTTTTTATTATTTGCTGATTCCTGCGGTTTGTTTCGAGTTTTCCGGTTCCCTTCGTTTTATTTTGCTGAATATTTTCATCACCTACCTGTTGAGTTATTACACATCATCACTTTGAGCCACAACGAGCGCAATAACTCCAGTATTTCTCCAGACTCAAGTACCTTCCTTGATGTATCCTAGTGAAACACATTGGCCGCCGCCTTGTTCTGAACGTTAGGAATTTACTTCGATAATTTGAATGATTACCGATGGATGTAAACTCGAAGATGAGGGCCCCCAATTTCACCTCAATAAAAATTTATTTTGGTCAAACTGGTCTTTTATGATGGTCAATTTGTATAATTGGTCCGAATAGAAACAACCAAGGAATGTAGGTTACACTATTATGTTATTGAAAAAACCATTATTCATTTTAAATTAACGTGTTGAACTTATTTGTATGACGGGAACTCGAGGCGAGTGTCAATCTAGTCGAGCACTTGGACGACTCGGGGCTTGGAAAGGAGGAAATTCAGTAACGTACATAATCTCGGAATGTGGAATCCGATCCAGGATTTGACTCGGACGTCGTCGTCATCGTCAGACGAGTCAAAAATAATTCGAAATGCAAAAATAATTCGCAATTTCATTTCAAAAACAATCACAAATCAATGCGCGGCCATATTGAATTGGTAGTTAAACGAGGTTTCCTAGTTTATTCGGCGGATTTTCGACCGTTTAAACTCGAACCCCCCAAGATGGTGTTTAAACTCGTAAATCGCTCTGGTGAAAGACGATTTTTACTGAACGTCGTTTATCTCTCGCCTCGTTTGGTTTAAACTCGTTTTGAATGTTTGGTGAAAGTGGGCCTAAGCGTCTGTTTTTGAGCTCTTAGTTAATCCAAGTTGATCTTTGCGTTAACCAATCATACTCATCTCATGTATAAATCTCAGTTTGTCTATTAGTATGTTTTCTGTGCAAAGCAAAACGGCTGGACCGATTTCCGTGCGTCTTCTCCCAAAATTATCTGCAAGTTTCAGATTGAAATCTCGACCATTTCCATTCCTTATTCCTCTGTATTGGGAGTTGTCTGAGACGAAGTACTGTTTCTGGTAGGTCCTGAACCACCTAACGTCTTGCTACCCACCACTATCACGCGTTTTCTCTGTTGCAGTGACCACGAAGGTGGCAACGTATCCGCCCACACCGTCCACTTGGTGGGATCAGCTCTGTCCGACCCCTACCTCTCGTTCGCTGCTGGCATCAACGGTCTAGCTGGCCCCCTCCACGGTCTCGCCAACCAAGAGGTGAGACGATCTCTTCTTTTACGTCTGAGAAATTGATAGCTGAAATTCGGCCAAGTACTGTTTACAGATGGAAAGAATGCGGATGGCTTAGTGAGGTGTCCTTGTGTATTACAGTCCCGAAAACATCCTTCTTCTTCTACCTGCCACTCAAGCCAGAAAATAATGAGGCCGATGGTTGTTGACTACAGACCAATGATGAAGAGGAAGGATTGATTTATTACAGACCGTTTGCGTACTTTAAGGCAGTGGTTCCCAATTCTGTACAGGGTGTATAGTATTGAGATCGACCGAACTTCAGGGATCGATCGTACTAATTTAAGTAAGAAAATGTATCGAAGCTGAAAAACTGACATATTGCCGCTGGAATCATGAAAATCGAACAATAATTGCATGAAAAAAATGGGAAAACCGTAAATTCAGTTACGTTTTTCCCATAAAATGTAGCTAAATTTGAAATTTTCGAGGATTTCAGAAATTCATTAGTGCATGGGTCTAGGGAATTGAAAAACTGAAAGATTGTTGGCATTTATTGTTCGATTTTGATGACTCCAACGGCAATATTTCAGTTTTTCAATTCCCTAGGGCCGTGCATTAATAAATGTCTGAAATCCTTTAAAATTTCAAATTTAGGTACAACTTTCCAAGGTTTTGCCCCTTCAATTTCGCGAAATACTGACCCGGAACGTACGGCGACCGACTGAGATCCCCTTGTTTTTCCAAGTTTTTTTCAATTTCAATTTTCTTTCGTGTTTTTGACCCTGTCACTAAAATTACCAGAACTACCTTAATTTACCGTAAACAAGTAAGGGCAGAAAGGACATCAAAGTTCCCATTTTTCTAGTGCCTACAAAAAATTATTTCCAGTAAAGGATAGTGCTTCTTTCAAATTTTACAGGCGAATGAAGAATAAACCTGAAGGGCAAGTGAACTCACAATCGAGATGAAATTCTTTCCTAACAATTGGCAGAGTGGAGGATAATAGAGATAACTCATTACGACTCGAGTAGGTCAATGCCCAAATTACAAAGGTCTGAGATACGGAGGCTCGGCCCTTTCCCCAGCCTGACTACCTAAGATTTTGGAACAGGTAGTCGTCTATGTTAGCAGGTATACCCTTTGAAAAATTGGCCAGCCGTATTCTTTCTATCTGCTAACAGTAACTGGCTGTGAGATTTTTTTCGCCTCTGAACTGCATTTTTCCCGTAAGGATTTGCAATTCAGTGGTAAAGTGTTCTTTTGCTCTGCAGAACTCAGGCTATGATAAAAACAGAGTCAAGTAGAACGATGTTTTTGACGAGAGTTTTTTTTTCTTTACTTGTTTTATTGCACCAAGTTACAATTTATAAGCAATATTTTTTTGTTACATAGTTGGTGTCCGTTAAGAACACTAAGATACTTCACTTAGTTCTTAATGCCCTGAAGTTTGCACTTCATGATGGTCACACTAAGTGAATTAGATCGTGTGGCTTGGATCTCTTAAGTCTTCTAAGCAGAGCCTCTGTGTTGAGAAGCTAGATGACATCCTCATCTTGGAGCCTCAAAAGGTGATACGTGGCTTGGCTGCGAATGACCTCATTGACAGATTCAATCTGCAGCTCGTACTGAAGTCTGTCATTTCTAAAGTATCTTTAAGCATCAACGCAGCATTGCAGGGCATTATTCTGGAAGAGCTGAAGTATGTCTCGGTTGCGCTGGGCCGTTCACCCCCATAGTTGCGCACCATAACTCCAGACAGGCTTTATGGTCGGTTTTACTACACGCATCTGGCCGCTGTGGCAGCAGCTCGCGACGAATTGAGCCGCAGTGGGGTATGTTTCCTACTTGCGGTCCTGGACGCAATGGCCGTGCGGCTCTAGCATTCAGTAGCGTTTAGAATGTCAAGGAAGAGGGCTCTGTTGGCTTGGTGGAACGTGGAAGAAGAGATTACATTTGATTTGTGAAAATATGAACCAATGTTTTATTGGATTGAACACGATTGCATATTAAATAAATAATGTTTAGATACTTGCTGTCTTTTTTCAACAACTCTGCAATGGTTTTCCACGTTTTTTTTCTTTTTTAGTTGAATTCATGTAGTCCTTCTCCACCATATCGTACAAGAACACATACTTTTTAACTAGTCCCACCAATATCTCATCCTCCTGTGGAGTAAATATGTTGGGCACTAAGCAAACACTAGGGAACTGGAAATAGTGCGTCTGTAATTCACATTTATCATCCGTGATTCCCATTTTTGAAGAAAGTGAAACTTATGATGCTGGTTTGCATATCCCGGCTGCAGCTAGGCACTGGTCACTCCAGCAGTCCAGCCTCAGCCACGCTCCACCAGCCGTAGATGCAACGCCTCAGCCACGTGTAGGGATACGGCCACTTATGAAATACATTGAAGGAGTCAATGAGTCTGAACACGAGTCGCAGCTGCAGCAGCCAGACGCGTACAGGATAACCTGCCTTTAGTACTTGCTTGTACAGCACGAGCTTATTGTGGACCGAAAATTTTGACTGGCGGCCCATCAGCCAGTACATTTTCCTGAATTTAATCAAAAGTTCAACTGAGCGAGTGATTTAATTCGTATCAGGTTATGATAAATTAATAAAATAAATCGTTTTTTGGCTGTCTGCCATGAAACAATGTTTTGTCAGTGTCTCTGGAGCGAGCAGAATTTGCCAGCCTAGTATAAGACTTGCGCCTGACATTCGCCTAAGAGAAGCTGTTCAAATGCAAGTAGTGACCTGAATTTCATTGGTTGTTTCCTGTTGCAGGTCTTGGTGTTCTTGACCAAAATGAAGAAAGAACTCGGCGACGACATTCCCGACGAGAAGGTGAAGGAGTACGTCCTCAAGACTCTGAAGGGCGGGCAGGTCATCCCCGGTTACGGCCACGCCGTTCTCAGGAAGACGGACCCGAGGTACACCTGCCAGCGGGAGTTCGCTCAGAAGCACCTTCCCAAGGACCCCATGTTCAAAGTGAGTTTCACTTCCTCTCTTAAGAAGCCAATTTGCAGCATTCAAAAAACTTATGATCCAATTACCTTCGATATTTCACCAGTAGCTTTTTAGTACCTTCGATTTAACTTCTTAATTGCGATTTTCTGAAGAACACGTGATCATCTTTCTTTTTGCAGCTGGTGTCCCAAGTCTACAAAGTCGTACCCCCAGTACTCATGGAGACTGGAAAGGTCAAGAACCCCTGGCCCAACGTAGACGCCCACTCCGGTGTTCTTCTCCAAGTAAGCAGCCAGATTCAATATATTTCTCCTCAATGGCATGATTGTTATTATCGTGGAGTAAGTGGAAGGTTCCCTCCATTGTGGGATCAGTGCTGCAGTGTCGTCTGGCGAGCCTGAGACGTGAGAGTTTGTCTGAGCAGTCTGTAACTCATGAGGCAGCGTCTCAACAATGTCTCTGGATTTTGCTGTAATTTCTGTTACTTGGTAATCTATTCAAAGCTCCTGCTCGCCAGATTGCATGCTGTTCAATGTTGATTGGACCTTTACCTACTCTCCTTATTCCATGCTTGTTGGAATGAGGAGAAAAGGATGTGAAAAAAAGTGTTGTGTGTGTGCTGTCTCGATATGATGAAGACTAACATTCTCAATTCTGATCTCACTTGATTAATAATTTAGAGTTTCATTCATTATGATAGTATTTCCTTACCTGCTTGGAAGAAAGTCTTATGCTTTTCTAAATAGGATCTTTTTGAGAAGAAAATCTCACCCCAAGAATCCATCAATGGTAGCATAACTACCCCTCTCTAGCGAAACAATCAAAAACCTTGTTCTGGCTCAGGTGGGTGGTACTCGCTACTTCAGGATTTGGTTGCTTTGAGTCGACCTGAGAGCATCACGTTTGATACTCGGACTCTACAGTTTCCCTGTCTCCATTTCGGCAGATGAAGCGAATGTATTAGCTGTTGAAACGGCTGGGAACATTCAATAAGCGCTAATAGAGAGTTTTTTCCGCCAAAATTTGACAGGCCCTGTGAGGAGGAGACTAGTGCAAGCAACTGAGGATAACCAGTTGAAGGAGGCCCATTAACCATGGACAGAGGGGAGGTGCTCGTGCCGGGGTTGGGGGGGGGGGGGGCTCTAGAAACGGGTGACTGTCTGGGGGACCCTTTCATTGCACCCGTGAACTCCGAGCTTTGTGCAGAGGTGCCACAGGCCCCGGTAGTGGGGTTCAAAAACTCTCTATTCCTGCAGGCCAGTTGTATTGTCTATCTCTGGACTATAGAGCCATGGTTTATTTTTTTCCTTTTTGGCTTGGATTGGCCTATGTGAGCATGAAAATTAAGATAAACTCGCCTCCTTTGGGCCTCGCCTTACTTACTGCTTAGAACCTTTGGCTAAAATTCAAGAAACATGCAACATGCTTTAGTCCCCCCCCCCCCCCGGGTAGAGAATAAGGGACAGCGTCATTGTTTGGCAGTGGACTTTGGACCAACCTCTGCAGGGATCGGGGGTTCAAAGCTCATCGTCAGCAGCGTGCGTTTCGACTGCCAGGGCTCTCTTCGCCCTCCTTGTCACAACCTAGGGCGGTGAGGCCAAAGGGAAGCCATGAGCGAAATCATCAGAACAAATTCTGATCTTCTCTTCCATGAATGGCTGTTGGACGAAAATCCAACTTGAAATAGTTGTTTACTTTACTTTTACTTAGAGAATAACTTTCACGTGAACCACCCAACACCCTCCCGTGTAACATTTTTCGGGTGGTTAGTTCAAGGCTAAAGCATATTCCATGCTAAAATCTTGGCCCTTTCATCTAATCATTTTCCAAGAAAAAATTTCAAGCTGATTAAATGGTGAAACTCTTGATTAAATCATCACATTTGACTTGTGTACATTGGATTTCTTAGAGAAATAGTGTATTTTCTAGCATTTTGGATAAATTATTTGTTTTTGCTCAAATTCACTTCGGTTCTTTCACCAAGCATTGAAAGGTTAGCATCTGCGAGTGCTCGCTCTAGCTGCTCTTTTCCACAATTCTCATTTTGGCTACACGGGAAGTATGAAAATACTCTAATATCTCTTTCGGTAACGAACAACTTCGCGTTTTTTTCTAACCCGGTGAATTTGTTCTTGTTTCAGTACTACGGTCTCAAAGAAATGAACTACTACACCGTGCTGTTCGGCGTCTCCCGCGCCCTCGGCGTCCTGGCGTCCCTCGTCTGGGATCGCGCTCTCGGGCTCCCCATCGAACGCCCGAAATCCATGTCGACCGACTGCCTCGTCAAAGCCACGCAAGCCAAGTAAACCATCCAACTCCCGCGGAAACTCCCCCCCCCTCCCCCTTTTCGCAATCAGATTCACAACAAATAGAATCGCCTGTTTTAACCGAAAAAAAACGCGTTTTTTCAGTAGCAGCTCAGGTTGGGTTGCAGCCTAAACGACTAAACCAGAGTTTGACATCAACGTTCTTCATGAATACACGTGCGTCCCAAGTGTGACAATGGTGACAAAATCTACAATAGAACGTCCAAACTACGTGTATTTGCTCAGAATATCCCAACTAGTTACTCTTGAATTTTCAAAACCGCCCCACCCAGAGCAGCCCTTAATTTCAACAATTTAAGATTTAAAAAGATGATTTTCTCCCAACGTATTTATTCGATCATCGAGAAAATCATCGAAAATACTCCGCTTGGTTACTCGAAATTTAGTACTTAATCTTAAAATTACCCAACTTTGAACGTTTTCAAAAAAATTGGGGAAACAGGCTTAGTTTGATTTTGTTTCGTTATAAATGGACGGTTCGACTTTGTTGAAATAACCCACAAAACCTGACAAATCGTAGGCCTATTTAGAGTACCATTTTACGTTGAACACTACCAAAGAGACGCTGTACCAGTTTTTGTTGAAGACTCCGATTTATTGAAATTAAGCCGATATTCTTCCTTTTTTTTAATTTATGGAGCAAAAATTGTTAATAGTTGATCTGTACAAAGTTGTAGGCTGTTTAATTCGTTCGTAATTATACCTGTAATTATACCTTCGGTAAAAAACTTTTTGTAGACGTTGAAAATAAATGGTGACCACCTTTCTAGACCATTTTGTATCATTTTTGTTACCTGCCTATTCACACCCGGTAGGGTGGATTCGAAGGTCAGCTGGGAGGTTTAGTTTCTCTCTCCACCACTAGAGCGTTGCTGTCTGATAGAGAAGAAATTCGGACAGCGCTGCTGTCTGATAGAGAGGAAATTCAGACAATCAGTTTCAGAAATATTAAAGCTATTCCATTTTCGTAATTAATTTTTACTCTACTAAATCAGTACGAAATGTTTGTAGTACAAGTAGAAGCCTTGGGTGCTGCAGGAAGGGTTCCCTCATCCAGGGACTCTTCTTTTAGCATGGAACATGCTTCAGCCTTGGACTAACCACATTAAAAAACGTCCGGCGGGAGGGTGAAGTGAGTGTCATGCAGGGGGTTATTCTCACCCCATCCCTACTCCGCCAAAAAGGGCACTAAAGCATGTTCCATGTTTCTTGAATTAGCTAAAGGCTCTAAGCAGTAAGCATCCTGATGAGGCCTGAAGGGCATGAGAAAGCAAAAATGCATTTGAGTGTTAGTCAAAAGAATGCATTTTCGCTTTCTCTTCGCCTTCCTGGCACAATTTGTACTCTTCTCCTTTTCCCCAGATTCTGCAAATATTCCATTTAGTCGTTTTCCATTGAAATCTGAACAAAAAAAAACTTCGTAGGACGGCTGTCGAATTCTGCAAATATTCCATATAGTCGTTTTCCATTGAAATCTGAACGGAAAAACTTCATAGGACGGCTGTCGATGCTAGCAAAATAGACGTAGTTCTCTTCAAAAGCTGCACTGAGGACCAGTAAAGTGTGGTAGAAGCCAAACTTACCGGAGAGTGCAACTTGACGAAAATTCAGCTTCTGTAAAGTACAGCTTCAAGTGGAGCTTTCTGATTCACTTAGTAAAAAGCCCCACTTAGTGCAGTTTGTGAATACGGCTGTCAGTCACTGAAAGGAGATAGATTGTTTTAAATTGTAACGTTTAGCAAAGCAGAGATCAGAAATAGGATTCAGAAAGAATTTATATTATTTATTGCTCAAAAATTATTACTTCACAGTCGGAATTACACGACACAGAAGAATCTTAATTGTTCAGAATCACAACCACATCAGCAGCTGTTGACTATGAACACAAACGTTAACACTTTCAATGTGGGCCTCGAAACTGAGACCATCACCAGGCACGGGACCCTCCATGGAAGTAAATATCACTTACCCCCGAGCAGACCAGGCCAGAACTGGGGATATCTCCACTAATGAATGATAAGAGGTTAAAAAGGTGCCTTCTGTGGTGTGAATAGGTAACTAATAGAGAGAAATCCACCTTCAGAAGAATCGTAGATGGCACTGTACTTGCTAGCGGGAATTTTAAAGTTGTCAACTGAGACTCCATGATGTAATATGTGACGATCCTACATTTATATAAGGGACAATCCAATTGGTTTGTTCCCGATTCGTTGGAGCTACGCCTTTAGGGATATCTGATTCATAGAAATATGCAATCGATATCATCTTCAGGCTGGCTGATTAATCTAATCACTAGTTTGAAGGGGTAGGGTCGTCACACCCTCCTCTGACTAACTTTTGAACATTTAGGTGTATTTCAGATTGAAATTCAACCTATATTATTACATGGTAGCAGAGCGTGGTTTGGTGGATATCACAGAGTAATGGAGACAAGTTTACTGAAGAGAAAGCCAACGTTAAAATGGTGTGCAAGCATTTTTGAGGCTGCCTCAGTTGCGCCATCTACTTTCAGCTAGGATTGAGGAACTACTACAGAAGTGGTGGGGAGGGGGAGGCCACACTTCATACCGCTTCTTTTCAAATCCTTTCGAATGACCAGAAATTGATAACTTTTCGTTTCATCATCATTTAGATTAGCAAAAATTACTTGAAAAAACCAATCGAGGCGAAAGGTATTTTCAGAGTTCCTCACGCAATTGTTGTTGTCCCTATCGCCAGTAGTTCAAATATTCAATTGACAACTGCCACCCAAAAAACGTTTGAAACCCAGTGTATTATTGAAAATCGCTCGATTTTTTCGTACATATCGCGAATATAACTGAATGTTATCAAATTAATTACTTAGATGCAGCCGGAAACGCACCAAAGAGAAAAATATGTGATAAACAAGATGACTTCTTGTGATGAGGTTGGGAACAAGTGATCATGAACGCTATCTGTTTCTTTCCGCTATAACTACGTCCTGGAGCTCCACCAATCAGAACGCTTCTCGGGCTCCCACATTCAGCTTTCAGCCCAGTGGTGGAAATGCACTGAATTTACTTCATCATTTCCCCTTCACTTTTTCTTGGGTATTCCAGAAGGAATTACTCAAAGAGATTTCCCGAAGGAGTCTCTATATTAAATTCATTTCCTTATTAGACTTCGCCAATCCGGCAATTAAATTCAGTCTCTTGTTAGGCTTTGCCAATCTGGCATTTTATTAATTTCAATTACGTTTTTCTTTTATATAAGCCTTTTCTGCATTTGTCTTTTCAATCATTACACTTGAATGTTTCGTCATTCATATTCTTTATTTAGTTTGCTTTCTCCTCAGTTCCATTGATTTATTCTTTTTGTATAAATGGCCCATTCGTGGCATTCTTCTTCTTCTTCTTTGCAATAGTACCATTACGATGGAGGAATCCCCTTGAAGCTCTCAGACGTCCTTTCCTGGGCTTCATGCTATTTTCAGTCCCTTTGACTTGTTTTCAAACATACTTCTGTTTGAAACCCAGAAGTATGTTTTAGGGAGAGGAGTGCGACGATCCTACATTTTTATAAGGGACAATCCAATTGGTTTGTTCCCAATTTGTTGGAGCTACGCCTTTAGGGATATCCGATTCATAGAAATATGCAATCAATATTCTCTTCAGGCCGGCTGATTAAGCTAATCACTGGTTTGAAGGGGTAGGGTCGTCACACCCTCCTCTGACTAACTTATGAATAATTAGGTGTATTTCAGATTGAAATTCAACCTATATTGTTACAAATATTACATCATCCGCATTGAAACTTGATAGCTCAATCATGTGACACTCAGACAATCAGTGCTCAACAGAGATCTCAATTCTCTCTTAGAAAGGAATTGAAATGCTAGTCTTCATCACCTATAGCCTTGACAGCAATGGAAGTTTCACTTCTACAACTTTATCACCACCTTGAATTCGTTCCTTGCAACAAAATCACCATTTCGGATGGCATCTTGTCCCTGTTTAGGTGCTCGCACACTAGGCAGGAACAGGACGGGATGCCAGGACGCGGGATGCCGGGACATAATTGTTTGCTTCTGTGTGTTTAGGTGGGGAAGCGCACTCTAGGCGGGACGCGGCCAAAACGTCCTGTGCCAGGAACAGGACGGGAAACGCCGTTTTCCGAACGAGGGCAATCGCGTCGTTTTGTCCCGCAGGATGTTTCCCCTCCACTCACGCCTCTTGCCCCTTAGGAGGTATCTGTGTACTTCACATTTTCCTTCCACCAACGCCTCTCACCCCTTCGAAATAATCTGTGATTCACATTTTACTTGTTTATCATTCCTGTTGTGATTGTTGTTTTGAGTCATTGTTTTGTTTTGATAAAGGGGGTCTTCTAGGGTCTTTAGTTTTGAGTCAAAAAAAGTTTGATCAATGGCAAGTTTTGAGGAAAAACTGATAATAGAGGTAGAAAAGTATAGGGTACTATACGACCTCTCTGACAAATCGTACTATGATACCAGCATGAAGGAGAATGCCTGGCAGGAGATTGGATGGTGTTTGTGTACCCAAAGTCGTGGTGTTTCGCATAACAGAGAAGCTACCACAACCACTTCTTCCTCAGATGAAGATGATGGTGAACTTGATGAACTCATAATGAATTGCACACTCACAATAAAAAACTGAGAAGACTGCGACTTCCCGCATTATTCAAGGGGAATCGGGCGTGGGGGTACGGAGACTGATGAGGGGAAAAAATGTCCCGTCTAGTCTGCGCATAGGGACAGGACGGGACAGCGTCCGTGTCCCGGCATCCCGCGTCCTGGCATCCCGTCTTGTTCCTGCATAGTGTGCCAGAACCTTTTCCCCTCCTTACCTTCTATAATCTGTACTGCCCAACTCAGAAAAGTATTGTGGACAATTGGACATTTCTCTGCCCTGTTACAGTACTACGGCCTCACGGAGATGGAATTCTACACCGTGATTTTCGGCGTTTCGAGGTCACTAGGAACGCTCTCCTGGCTGGTGTGGGCGCGAGCTCTCAAACTGCCCATCGAACACCTCATTTCCATGTCGTCGAACCAACTGATGAACTGCTTTGGCGCGTCATAATAACATTTTGGCAAAATCTAAGTTTAATTTTCGAGAGAGAACCTCAACAGATTCATCTCGCAAGTTTCAAAACGTGAAGACAATGAGTCTGAAAAACCTCCTTTCAAAATGCACAATGAATGATAATTAGAATTCAATCGTGTGTCTTCAGTTTCTTACGACAGTAAAGTCTGCTCTTCTAGCCAGTGTGACGTCATCATTGTAGGCAACTTTTTAAAATCATAAACTTGAGGGGACACATATGTCATTTCCGCGCTACGGCAGCAATTTTGGTTTTTTCGCGATATTTCGACGATGTTACGGCAACATGTCCTATCAAGTTTGGGGCAACTTTTCAGGAGACACAAAAAACTGTTTACAACGTAACCTATATTCTTCATACACAGTGTTGCTCTATCGCTATTTTCGGCGGTTTCAAGGCTACCAACCGAATTTTTAATAATACCGATCGATTCCCCACGAAAATACGAATCCAGTGGTATGAAAAACTCAATATGCCCATATATGGTCATACGACATGTTGCCGTAACATCGTCGATTTGTTCAATGGTTCGTCTGATTTTGATGAAAATTTAAGGGACTAATCCTCAATATATTCCGGTTGGATGGTAAAAATCTGAACTCACTCAGACCATCCAAAAAAAGTTACAATTCCAAAGTTGAGCTGTTTATAAACCTAATTTTTTGATATAAATGTTCCTTTTTCTCTGAGAATACTCAAGCTATCGGTCTGAAATGTTGACAGCACCATCAGTATACTTGGTGAAGCAAATATGATTAACAAAGTTTTTATGAAGTTCACAGAAAAAAAGTTATGAGGGTTTTACATTTTTAGCGATATTTTGAATTTTCACACACTCATATTTAGGCTCCATGGCGTTATTCGGCAAAACCCTCCATTATAATTATAGGAACATACTAGAAGAACATCCTGTAAAAATTTGGTTCCAATCGGATGAATAGTTCCTGAGAAAAAGGAACAAATAAGCTCAAAAACCTAATTTTACAGGAGAGCAGTTTGAATCAAAAACGCGCGGCCGAGTTTGGGCGGTCAGGTTTATCGAAATTTGAATGACTGTTCCTGCTTGTTTTCAACCAATGGAATTGCAGTATCAACTCTCGATAGTTCAACATCGATATATATCGAATAGAATACATTGTTTAGCATCGAAACCTCAAAGATAACCTGAGTGTATGTTGACAGGAGCACGTCTAATTTTTGTGTCACTTTTGTCTCTTTACCTGCTCTGCGCTTTGGTGTGTTCGATGCCGTTGCATCATTCAATGATGGTTGTATAGTGAAGTGTCGAGTCCTTGATGAATTAGGTATTGTGCTAAGGAACTGTGCGAAATCGACAAAGAGAGGATGAGATTTGCGTAAATAGCGGCCAATAAAGAATCGTAGCTTGCCCGAAAAAGAAGATCCTGAGCTTGTAAACATGTTGAAGAACAGATGCGAGAACAAGAAGTTGATGATCCCGCTTATGGTCCAGGTCTTTATTGAAATGAGAGTTATAATTTATACCTTCAAATAATTACCTACTTATTATTATAACAAACGTTGATCTAGCTCAGCCTGTGCATCATTCCTTCAACAGCGCTTCCGAGCGCTCCTCAGCACTAGTGACTCCCTAGGTTTTAACACAAATTTGGAGCACTTCTACTCATCGGATTAAGAATTTTTTTTTTGAAATTTCCGGAAGTGAGTCTATTTACAAATTATGGAGAAAAAAATTTTTTGTGCGTCCAGACCGAGAATTGACATAATATGTCAATTCTCGGTCTGGACGCACAAAAAATTGTTTTTTTTTTTGTTAAGAGGACACATAATATGTGTCCTCTTAACTAAACTACCTAGGGTGAAAGCACCAGTATCAGACACTACATGCGGAGATTCTCAGGCGTCTTAATACTACGAAGCGTGATTTCATCATACATTTATCGTGGAGGGGGGGGGGGGCATAATTAGGTACCCCAACTTCTGACAACTCACCAAGATTGAGAAAGCGAAGGATGCTTGAGTTTTTTGGATTCCTACCTGACGAGGATGATTGACAAACCCTGGCAGCTCGTTTAGGGCTGGAATGTGATCAGTGAGAGTTTTGACTTAGCATGGTTTTTCCAAAATCACGTTTTTGCACCAGTGTCAGACACGGGTAATTTTGAATGGCGCCAGTATCAGACGCCCTCCAGGTCCAGAAAACAGACACTTCAATCTAACACCAAAAAAACTCTTATTAAGTAAATTTTTATTTGACTAAGTAAGTAGAGACGCATTTTGTACAAAACTAGAAGAAAAAATCATCATAAATTCCAATGTTTACGCTGCAATCCAGATTTGTAAAAAAAAATTCACTGAATTGAACCAAAGTTGAGTACCAGTATCAGACATTGAGAGCTCCAGTATCAGACATCGTTGAGTATCAGTTCAGGCATCGTTGAGTACCGGTATAATGGCCTCGTGGAGTACCAGTATCAGGCATCGTGGAGTACCAGTATCAGGCATCGTGGAGTACCAGTATCAGACATGGTGGAGTACCAGTATCAGGCACGGTGGAGTACCAGTATCAGACATGGTGGAGTACCAGTATCAGGATTCGTTGAGTACCAGTATCAGCCAACGTTGAGTACCAGTATCAGACATTGTTGAACACCTGTATCAGGCATCGCTAAGTACAAGGTACACCAGTACTTAGACTTTTCTCCATCAGACTGTTGAAACTTCCCACAAAAATGTTCGGCGCTCAAGATTTTTCCAGGATTTCAGGGAAAAAAGGAAATTTCCTTGCTGTCCCCGAGTTTTCACAGCCACTGGACACCCTGGTTAAGATCACTCTAAATGCCAAGATTCCTCCCAATGCTGACGCCTATAGGATTTCTGTACATAGCTACCCAAAATGAGGAATTTCACCGAATTCTGTTTGCATTTTTCCTGAATAGGTAATGGTGTGGGATAGATGAAAATTGGGCTGATTTCGGGAAATAAGTCTCCTGTTATTTTTGGGAGACAATCAAAATTTTTGATTTCAAAACTAACCGGGAAAACGGACGTGAAGCGGGAACGCTCGCTGATTGGGCTGTTCGGATCGCCGTCTCCTCCCAGTGTTGCCCATTGGGACGACGAAATCGTGTTTTCTAAGAGAAAAGTTATCAAACAAAAACAGGGGAAACCTGATTTTCCCAATCTTGCTTTTTCTAGTTTTTTCTTCAGTTTTTCGATTTCAAACTTTACTGTTTTGTGAAATTTTGCATCTGGGGACTATAGATTTCTCGCTCTCAGCGCTTCAAGCGGCCATAAATGAACTATTCCAGCATGACGTCATTTTCCCGGTTTTTTTTAAACATTCGTATTTTCTACACTGTTTTGTTTATTCGTAAATTAGGAAGTTCGGGCTGAAAGTTTGTCGTAGGGAGGTTTTTCGAGGTACTGAATCCGATTTTGGGGTCTAAAATAGGAAATTCCGACATGGTGAAATTCCTCATTTATGCTATTAGCCTTTAAAAGAGTATCTTAAGTAGGTACTTAACTTATTGTTTTTTTAATAATCTCATTGGAAAAATGACAATTTTGTACCAATTGCTGTGGATTTCTCTCCCAAGGATGAATAGAATCCAAAAACGTCTTGTACAATAATTATATATTAGGCATATTTTGTATACTTTCCTACGTACATTTTAGTTTAAATACCTATTCAAAGGAAGATGATCAAAAATCTATAATCTACTTAGAAAATTACGACGAACAAAATAAATATATTTAAACGTTCTTTCGCGCGAAAATACTCGTAAACATAGAATCACTTCACCGACGTGTAAAAAAAAAAAAAAATCACTTTTAGGTTGACGTTTTGTTGTTGTAGGGGAACATCTTCTTCACCATTTCTTCATATTTGGTGTGTTGGTCGGTGATTTCCTTTTTGACGCTTTGCAGGGAGTTGGCTGCGAGGGAGTTGGCGGGTTCTAGCCTGGAATTGAAGAGAAGAATTCCTATTTTAATCATCGTAGCGATTGATATTAACGTCCGAATCACACCTACAGCATTAGTTCGTGTATCCTTCGCTAGGGGTAATAAAGCGTTTTTCCCTTGAATCAGCTGAGAAGCTCAGGTATTTTGATAATGCTCGAGATTATGCAATCCAGCAGATTCAAGGGGAAAAACGCTTTACTATGCCTAGCGGAGGATGCATGAACTAATGCTACTGAGATTTAGACGTTTCTGCGGTAGATCATCTTAAAATTGAATACGTAGTCAAACGACGTTCGTCAACTCTGATAACTCAACTTTGTCCTAAGCTAGCACTCAGCCTGAAAAGGCTAGTTTGCACAGTTTAGCTTAGGGATGTCCCAAAAGTATCAATACTTGAAAGTATCGATACTTTTCAAAAAAAAGTATCGATACATATCGATACTTTTTCTTCCTGATATATATCGTAGTATCGATACTTTTTTTCCAGTATCCGAGGCGATACTTTTTTACCTCTCACACTAGATCAAAATGCTATCTATTTTTTATCTCTCACATTAGATGAAAGTCTCGAATTTTAGTAGGTACCTCTTTCTCTACGTAGATTGTTGGGAGACCAACCACTTCAACAAACTAAACAAAGATGATATACCACCACCTCCAGCTCTCTATGGGTCTGTTCGGAGAGGCAGTCCGGAACAGTTCGGAACCAAACCGGAACTGAAAAGGGGAGGGGGTAGAGGTGAATGGGCTCCTCCAAGCCCCTCTGAACCATTCAGGACTGCCTCTCCAAACAGACCATAATCATATGATAACCTGCTGTCCTCATAATCATATCATATTATGATAACCTGCTGTCCTCCATCATCTAGGAAGAAACACCAAAATGTTAACCCAACCAAGTGCAATACGAAAACAAGTGCCTAAACAAAAAAATGAGTGATTTATTGTTTTGTTCATTCTATATTAATTATTATCCTCGCGATGGAGAGAAACATAAATGGCATTTTCACACATTCATGTAAAAGTATCTAAAAGTATCGATACTTTTTGAAAGTATCGTATCGATACTTTTTGATACTTTCTTGATGTATCGATACGATATTATATCGATACTTTTGAAGTATCGAACATCCCTAGCTTAGCTGAAGAGATCTGAAAGATCGAAACGAAGAACCAAACAAAACGATCACCACTGAAAGTGGGAATTTGAAACGTTTTGACTGTACCCAAGCATTCTTGATGCAAAAGGGGCAGTCAGTTTTGTTTCAGTGTAGATGGGATTTTGGTCAATGGGGGGGCCTCAATTTTAGATTCTGGAATTTCAAGTCAAATCCTATAATAGGGCCCTAGAATAACGTTTAACACTAGGAATAACCAAGGGGAAAAAATTACCGTAGGAGAAAATGCCTAAACAAGTGAAGCCTCTGTTACAAAACACCGCGAAAATCGAGGAATATTGTTGACGTCATACGAAAAATAAAAACGACGCGAAAACAACTCCGACAACAGACAGAGTTCTAGCACCGCCACACAAAACGATCCAGTGAAATGGCTACTCGAATAATGTGATTCAAATCTTGAAACTAAATAAGAGAAGATGAAGACTAATAATGCTTGATAAACTAGTAGGTAGAATCGTATTGTAAAAAAGTGAGTAATATTGTTTCTTTTGGTCACTTTTGTGTCTGGGTTCTTCCTGCCAGTTCGCGGCGCACTCTTGTGTTATTCCTTGTAAGCTAAAAGTTCGTGAATGTTCCGCTTCTGTGGTAAGCGCCACAGAACCTCCTTTGAAGTCAGATTGGTAGAATATCCGTTACGTTTCAAACATGGCTGCCTCTTACACATTGCCACCACATTTAAAATTTCCATCTTCCTTAAATTCTCTAAATTTTTTTGGATGCGTTTTCGAGCAGCTCACAATGGTTTTATTCCATAAAAATAAACCCTCATTCGAAAAAAAAAAATAATGTGAGGCAAATTCCCCATTGTTTTCGTCATTCGGTGACTCATCAGCAACGCGAAGTAGCGTTGGGACGCCTTGGATTTAAACACACTGCTTGTTTTAAGCTAAAAAGCTTGTTTCCGAAGAGTTTTAAGAAAGACATTTTTGTCAAAAGACTGTTTGTCACACGACTCAGTCAAACGACATGTTTGTCAATGCAACGTTTTGTCAAACGACTTTCGTCAAACTTTTAAACTCAACCTGTCGGATTTAAGCAAACTGCTAGTTTTAAGCCTTTTTGCATCAAGAATGCTTGGGTACAGTCAAAACGTTTCAAATTGTTTGGTTCTTCGTTTCGATCTTTCGGATCTCTTCAGCTAAGCGTGCGCAAACTAGCCTTTTCAGGCTGAGTGCTAGCTTAGGACCAAGTTGAGATAACAGAGTTGACGAACGTCGTTTGACGAAAGTCGTTTGACTACGTATTCTTAAACACTTCGGTTTTAGCTTAAAACAAGCAGTTTGCTTAAATCCGACAGTTTGAGTTTAAAAAGTTTGACGAAAGTCGTTTGACAAAACGTCGCATTGACAAACATGTCGTTTGACTAGCCAAACAGGTCTACCAAACTGCATGAGTCGATTCCACAACTAATTTGCTACAAAAAAGGTCTGTTAAGGTGCGATTTCCCTAACGCGTCTGCGGCCGGCGGCTGGCGATTTTGTCATGTACCTACTCAGCCGCCCGCTGCGCTGTAGAACAACGTTTTCTCAGCGGCGTGGCGCGGCCGTCCCCCCCCCCCCCTTCCAGTTTCGATACTGTTGCAAGAGATTATTGTTGTTGCCCATTCACTGGCAGAGGCGGAACTATTGTTGATGGATAGGAAACCCATATTTTTGGCAAGAACAGAAGAGGGATTTTACAATATTCTCATCGTCTGAGAAATTATGAACAACTTTTAAGATCGTTCTTTCTGTTGAACTTCAAATAGTTTGACTGTGAAGTTACTTTCCAAATTCACATTATCCATCCGAATTCGATGAGATGTTCAGGAATTGTGGGTTCGGGACACTAGATGGTGAAAAATAACGATCATAATATGCTCGTAATATGACCATATTATGGTCCATAGTTTCCGTTCGATTTCGGTGGTACTTTCAGAGATTGTGGGGTTGAAACTCTGGTTGGTTCCCAATAAATTTAAGTGGTTGAATTTTTGAGAATAAATATTATGCATCGGATCATCTATAACAATCGGGTTATGGATGCGAAGTAGATATGAGGAGTTTGATTTCATAAGGCAGGTACTATATCCATTTTGGTCAAACGTGAGAAAAACGCAAAAAACCATAACGACCTGAAAAACGTGCTGTAAACCAATGATGTTATTCTTTATACATTTCTAAATTATAATAAATATTTTTGGAAAGAAAGGTAAATTAGTTCAGTTAAAAAAAAATTTTGAACGAGATTTGAAATATCAGGTTTATGAATATAGTACTTTTAGATTAAAAACGTGGCGTTTAGTACTTTTTTGGAATCAAAAGAAGTGGATATAGTACTTTTTAAAAACATACGAAGTGGATAAAGCACTTTTTGAAACAAAACGGATAAGAGACCGCCATTGTGCTGGATATAGTACCTTTTGAAACTATACGGAATATTCACCCTCGTGTTTCAAGGGAATAAATTATCTTTTGCTTCAAAACGATAGCATTTTTGTGAAGAACTACCTCCCTAAAAACCTGGGCAAGTGTTAACTCAATATCGATAGAAATGGTCGTTAGTACCTTCTGGAATCAAACTCCTCATATTTATGTGCAACATCCACTTAGTGGACTTTTCAGGTGTGAAATAATAGGTAGGTATATACATTTCTTAATGTATAAACATGACATATTTGTGACCGGAGAGTCCCGCCACTCCGGATCACGGTTCGCTCCACCTCTTCTTCCTCCATAAAGCGCGCGCATTCCAGATCTACGGGTTCGCCGCCGATGTCCGCACCAGCAGCCACGAAGTTACCTCCGCCACCGCCAGTCGCGCCACCAGCAGCGTCCCCACTCCGCGCGCATGCGCCCTCTCGCCGCCCTGCCCCCTCCAAAACCGAAGGACCCCCTTGAAGCTGCTCCCCTACCTCATTCCTTGAGAGACCGTGGTTGCACCGAGAGTTAAAGCCTGCCGAGACTGGGGCGCCGAGAGTTAAAGTGCCTGCCATTCAGCTAACGTGTCCACCTCCTGGTTTCACCCGACTTCGACTGCCTCCGACTGCCTTCCAACTTCAAGACTTCGATGAAGACGACGACCGAGCCTACCCATCACGAACTGTATACAACTGGTAGGAGTGCACAACATTTATTTGTATATAATAGAGTTAGAGCTGATTTTCCCTTCCTTTAGAAGTGGCGATATAGGCGCATATAATACCTACCAAAAGACAGAGACTGAGAATGGCCCTTTCCTAAATTCCCCCGTAGATTTAAGTATTAATTTCAATTGTTTAACTAATATTTCCTTGTAAAATTGTGATTGATGAAAAACTTTTGGTGTCCACCTTCAGTGACCACCTTTGGTGACCACCTTTGGTGACCACCTTCAGTGACCACCACGATAGCATACCTATTCAAGAGATAGTTCCTAATTTCCAGTCGACTACCTAGGTAGGAGAAATACCTAGACAAGTACCATTTTATTTTGTTGATGGATGCGTATTTTTGTAATACATTTCACGTACGGAAGTACTTATATTTTCTTTGACTTCTCCCACTGACCAGGTATACAACACAATTAAAGTAAACTCATTGCTATTAACTTCATTTTATTATTGCAAACATAACAGTAACGTAAATTCACTTGCTATTAAATTAATTTATTCAATCATACATTTTTCACTTAGTCTCCTGACTTAGTCCTACTTCATAAGTAGGTGGTGGCAGTACTACTCCAGAGAAGATGCTCAAGACAGCTAACGGTAAGTGTGATCCGCACTTAGCTTAATTAATATCACAAGACTTGGTTAGGATTTATCATTATATTCCTAACGTGCTCCCTTCCGAGGGTTCCCTATTAGAAAAAGGGGTTACATATTTATACATTAAGAAATGTATATACCTACCTATTATTTCACACCTGAAAAGTCTACTAAGTGGATGTTGCACATAAATATAGACAGATACATTGTCTCTCTTTTCAGAGGGTTGTATTTATGAGAAGAGAAAATGTTCGTTTGGTACTGATCTTCTTGTGAGTTTGAATTTGCCATACACGCCAGGCTCAATACTGTAACTCACAGTAAAATGTAGAAACATTGCGGGTTTGCATACCCTGGTCGCGAAGGCAGCACGGCTGGACTGCTCACTAGACCAGTCAGGTCGCAGCCGCCGCGGCTGTCATGTAGCCGCCCAGAATGGGCCATGTAACCGCCGAGACGAGCTGCCGGCCGCGGCCGCGCCAGGGAAATCGGTTCCATCTAAAAACACTGAAGCAGTGGGGAGCGTCTGGTCGCGAGCCGCGGCCGCCCGCCGCAGACGCGCCAGGGAAATCGCACCTTTAGCAATTTTTTTAACTATTGTTTTTCCAAGCTTTTTTCAATTTTAAGATTTTTCGTGACTTTGACCTTACGTTACTAAATTGGTCATAACTCCCTTAAGGGGAATAGTCCGCTTTTAGCGCCCCACGGTCGCCTTCCTTTATTTTGCTTTCACAATGGGAAATTTGCCTCACAATTTTTTGATTTTTTTTCGAAAGAGGGTTCACTGATATGTTTATTGTCTAAAATTTTGGTAGTTTTCCTATGGGGTTTTGTTTCAATTTGTCCCCTAAAGTGTACCCTTGGCCCTCTAAAAACATGATAAAAGTGAAAAAATTACTATAATGTTAGAATTTGAACAGAAAACGAGTAGTATTTTAGACTTGGCGAAGTACAGGGTTAACATCACACAGAAGATTCATAGAAGTTAAAGGGAAATCATGACGTTGCGCTAGTACTGCTTGCAGATGGAAAGAATGCGGATGGTTTGGTGAGGTGTCCTTGTGTTACAGTCCCAAAAACATTGTCCTTCTTCTACCTGCACTCAAGCTAGGGAAAATGAGACCGAGGGTTGTTGACTACCGACCGATGATGAAGTGAAAGGATCGATTTATTACAGGCAAAACAAAACAAATACAGAACACTAATAAACAGTGAACAGGTCCTTAACCTTGGGAAAGTCTTATCAATTAAGAGAATGTACATTCATTCATTAAAAAATGAAATCACACTTCCAGTGCCTAAAGGATGATGCTTCTTTCAAATTTCAAAGGCGACTGAAGGGTAAACAGAAGGGCAAGTGAACTCACTTTCGAGATAAAAATAATCCTGCCTAACAATTGGCTGAGTGGAAAGGCTCTGTACCTTATTATGACTCAAGTTGCTCGATGCCTGGAATACGATTACTGGGGCTCGGCCCTTTCCCCAGCCTGACTCAACAGGCTACCTAAGATTTTGGAACAGGTAGTCGTCTATGCTAGCAGGTATAACCTTCGGAAAATAGGCCAGCCGCATTCTTTCTATCTGCGAACAGTAATGATTACGCGTCGTAATCACGTTACTCAAGGTAGACTCATCTTCACTACAGGAGAACAAGCTTACGACTGGCACCTACCTCAAGACTTCAGCCAAATCTTCTTGGGCTTTTTCGAAATCTCTGAGCTCCTGTCGGGCCAACGCCCTTCGAAGGAGAACTTTGACGTTGTCTGGTTTCTTATCCAATACTTTGTTGGCAGCCAGAATTGCGTCTTCGTATCTAAAAATTCACGGAATTTGTTATACTCTCGAAACATTTGATTGCTATTGGGAGTCACTAACGTATATTTCATGGTTTTAAGGAACGAAAAGGTGATATGAATTGGAATAATGGAGGATTTGCATGATTTGAACGGAATTCTCTTTTGAAAGACCACTAACTGAAACTAATGAAAATTAAGACGCCATGGAGAAGTTATTCGAAGTTCCATTGAAGAGTTTTGTTGACCTGATGGAATGAAAACCTTCTCTATGGTCGCCATGGAGGCAGGATAGCTCTGAAGCACGTGTATGATAAAGACTGGCTTTAAATTAAAATGATCACAATTGCATGATTTGAACGGAATTCTCTTTTGAAAGACCACTAACTGAAACTAATGAAAATTAAGACGCCATGGAGAAGTTATTCGAAGTTCCATTGAAGAGTTTTGTTGACCTGATGGAATGAAAACCTTCTCTATGGTCGCCATGGAGGCAGGATAGCTCTGAAGCACGTGTATGATACAGACTGGCTTTAAATTAAAATGATCACAATTGCATGATTTAAACGGAATTCTCTTTTGAAAGGCCACTAACTGAAACTAATGAAAATTAATACGCCATGGAGAAGTTATTGAAAAGTTTTGTTGGCCTGATTGAATGAAAACTTTCTCTATGGTCGCCATGGAGGCCCTGAAGCAGTTGTTCATAGTTATTTCATAATTTAGAGATAGAAAATGAAATCTAATAATTCCTTATCTACGACTCTTATCAGTAAGTGTTATCACCTATTAGGCAAGGTTACTTTTCAAGCACTGATAATAAAGCCCTTACATCTTGCTTAGGGTATACTTCGGTTTCTCCCGGATCCCAGTTTTGTTTATTTTGCTTCAAACACAACTTGTAAGTCTGATAGATTTTGTTTTCCACTTATTGGTCAAGTTTTACGAGCATTAATATGAGGTACCTCTACAGAATTTTATGACAATAAAAACAATTTTTTTTTTTTAGTTTCTTACTCATGAATTTTCTCAAGTCGCAATGAAGGAGAATTTGCTTTAAACCGATTTCTTCTTCAGTTGAAACTAATAAAGTAATAACACATAAACTTCGCGATTTTGGGAAAGTTATTGGATTATCGACATTCCTGAGGCACTTCGAAACTAGTAGGTGTCAAGTTTACATTCCTCCTTTGTGGCCACGAAACTGCTTCATTGCACTTTAAATTGTAATTGAGACTGACTTTATGTACCAGTAATAGAGAATTTGTTTTCAAAAATTTCTTAATTGACAAGCCATTAACAGAAACTGATGAAAATTAAGACGCTTAGGAGAACTTATTCGAAGTTCCATTGAAGAGTTTTGTTGGCTTGATTGAATGAAAACATTCTCTATGGTCGCCATGGAGGCAGGATAGCTCTGAAGCACTAGTTCATAGTTGATTCATGTTGAACAGATTGAAAAATAAATCTGATTATTCCTTATCTACGACTCTTATCAGTCAGTGTTATCACCTATAAAGTACTGATAATAAAGCCCTTACATCTTGCTTAGGCCCACTTTCACCAAAAGTTGCTCTAAACTTGCTTAGCTAAACGCGTTAATAGTTAATCTGAAGGTATAAACCCAGCAAGATGGCGAGCGTCTTTCACCAACCCAAATCATCGTTAAACGTCGTTTAAGACAATCGAGTTTGTCTAAACTTGAAATGTTGAGCGAAACGAATGAAAGTTGGACATTATGACGTACTTGGGCAATAGAAACGTTGAACAACAACCACAACTGCGCTTGATATCAGCAGATTGCCGCCTTGTTTATCTTTATCAGTGTCAGTTTTTCGAATTCCTTGTTTTTATTTGCTGATTCCTGTGGTTTGTTTCGAGTTTTCCGGTTCCCTTCGTTTTATTTTGCTGAATATTTTCATCACCTACCTATTGAGTTATTACACATCATCACTTTGAGCCGCAACGAGCGCAATAGCTCCAGTATTTCTCCAGACTCAAGTACCTTCCTTGATGTATCCTAGTGAAACACAGTGACTGCCGCCTTGTTCTGAATGGTAGGAATTTACTTCGATAATTTGAATGATTACCGATGGATGTAAACTCGAAGATGAGGGCCCCCAATTTCACCTCAATAAAAATTTATTTTGGTCGAACTGGTCTTTTATGATGGTCAATTTGTATGATTGGTCCGAATAGAAACAACCAAGGAATGTAGGTTGCACTATAATGTTATTGAAAAAACCATTATTCATTTTAAATTAACGTGTTGAACTTATTTGTATGACGGGAACTCGAGGCGAGTGTCAATCTAGTCGAGCACTTGGATGACTGGGGGC
This sequence comes from Apolygus lucorum, assembly GCA_009739505.2. Taxonomy (NCBI): domain Eukaryota; kingdom Metazoa; phylum Arthropoda; class Insecta; order Hemiptera; family Miridae; genus Apolygus; species Apolygus lucorum. The sequence goes on from CM019174.2 coordinate 311,528, forward strand.
TTGGAAAGGCGGAAATTCAGTAACGTACATAATCTCGGAATGTGGAATCCGATCCAGGATTCCACTCGGACGTCGTCGTCATCGTCAGACGAGTCAAAAATAATTCGAAATGCAAAAATAATTCGCAATTTCATTTCGAAAACAATCACAAATCAATGCGCGGCCATATTGAATTGGTAGTTAAACGAGGTTTCCTAGTTTATTCGGCCGATTTTCGACCGTTTAAACTCGAACCCCCCAAGATGGTGTTTAAACTCGTAAATCGCTCTGGTGAAAGACGATTTTTACTGAACGTCGTTTATCTCTCGCCTCGTTTGGTTTAAATTCGTTTTGAATGTTTGGTGAAAGTGGGCCTTAGATTGTTTTCTGCTACTTTCTGACTCTAAAATCATGTATGTAATGTCAGTTGGTAAAACTCGAATTTGAACAAAACCGTAAGTTTCGACGAATTTGATCTGTCAGCTCACTGCGACAAATATGACCCGTGAAAGAGCCGCGACTACTGAAGGGTGGGTTAAGCCTTGGTGGGCAAGATATCGAGCTAATTTGTTTCCTTATTTCTTAAGACTTTTCTATCCTATTCTTTGTATCTATGATGTATTTTTGATTGCCGAATAAATAAATATCGCCAGTTTTGTCAGATTTCCCCTTCCCAGATCGGTAGATGTATTTTTATTCTGCCCTCTTCAGTGTTTCAGTATTCCAAACCCCGGTCACGCGTTACGACTGTTATATCCTCCCACATCACTAGTTTTACTCACTTTTCTAGGTTTTTCCTGATTTCTAATCGCATTTACGTCAAAACCCTTTCTGTCATTTCTACGTTATGATTCTCACCTGGAATTCTTCAAGTGGCAAAGAACTATGTTGGAGCAAACGGCAGAAAACAAGGAGGCGGCAGGTTCTTCCTCACGATCCAGGAAAATGAGGAGTTTTGCAGCTTTTTGAAACCTGAAAACAAAAAATAATGAAGGCACTGAAAATCCTTTCCTTACAGTTGACTAGTTCTTGTAAATTGGCATTGTCTTCCTAATCATAATAGTCACGAGTATTATTTATCAATAACTACATCGCTTCATTATGGTGGACGTTGTAGTTATTGACGATTGTTATACAGGGTGTCTACACTTAACCCTTAGAAAGGTAGCGTGAGTAAAATGTACTCCACCACCGTTAGCTTCTGTTGGTTGTGCCTAGCCGGATCAGGCCCCTCCACCCACCTATTCTTCCCCAGCTAGTTTTGAAGTTGATGTGACAGTACCGTCAACTGGTACAACTTTCGCCACCCCGTTCAACAATGTGCCACAAACGTTTTTCACAGTCAGCGCTACTTAGCGATTCCTGGGATGAAGCTATTAATTCAGGAAAAATCACAGGGGCAGGGCAAAAGTATAGGCACAGATTAACCAACTCAACAAGCTTATCAGTGGACATCAGCGACAGTGATAAAATTGTATCTGTTCCCGGTTTTTTTCGTAAGTTGAATTTGTCCAAAAAGTCTCCTTTGGGTACCCCACTAGCGTTTGGTTCACGTTTCTGGTAAGTTTATATTTTCAAACCTATAATATCAGCAACGAATTGCCATATTTGCCTTTTTCATGAGTGTGTTATTTCCTTTGATATTTTCAGGAAAGTAAAAAATGGGACAAACAGGGTACAACTTTGTGCCATCAACTTTTTCCCGTTTATGCATTGATATTTAAAGTGTTCTGTTCTATTTTTTGATCACGTGGACGATCCAAATGTCACAGTTCACGAATCAAACCAAATTACGGAACCCAAACCTTAAGGGGGAGATCCTAACCATTTCCCCCATATATCTCCGCATCAGATAGGCCTACAGGGACTATTTTTTGTAATTCTTCATATTTTTAGTCAAGAAATAGAGCTTCAGTTCATCCGTTCATCCATGGTTTTGGAATTACTTTTGAATTGAGCCATATAAATCAGTGTTATATTTTTGTTATAAAAAATATATTTTCTGTGTTATGCTTTCTGAATGTTATTAAAAAATGAAGAAGATAAGGTTTCGACTTGTTTTGTGATCACACACTCCCTAAAGAGTTGAAAAATATTGAAATTTTTTTTTTCAGAAACAAGCTTGTTTTTGGTTCCTTTTCAAAGTTAACATGATGAGTAACAAAGAAACCAGGGCAAGAAGTGTCCACTGCTCGATATTCGTATATTTTCAAGCTAAAAAAAATCGTGGTACATTGTTGTACCCTTATGGGGTACAAGAATGTGCCACGAAAAAACATTTCTCTCTATTCTTGCATAAGAGATAGAATTTTTTCCATGGTGGCATTTGATACTTGGAAAGTAGAGGTACGTTGGGTAAATTTTTCAATAATATACGATGAAAAGTAAAGTATTTACACGTAAAAAACCTCAAAATTGGCACAAAGTTGTACCAGTTGACGGTACATAGTAATAAAACCAAAATCTTCTAAAAAATCAAGTCAAAAAACAGGCTTTAAATTTTTTCTTTTCGAAGTTTTTACTTCGAACGCCTGCCCATTCGGATGGGAAATTCGAGTAAATTCCAAAGTTCCAACCTTTTGAAAGCATCGATGAACCGTCCATCCATGACCAGGCAGGTGCCTCGCTCCTTGTGCTCGGCCGCCAACCGGAGCTTCTCCTCGTTGTTCATCTCGAAAAGTTCTTTCCCGCGAATGAAACTCTCCAACTTGACTTTAACTGCCCCTGGAAACAACAAAGTGGGCGTATTATGTTGAAAGAAATACGATCAGGGAGAATATACCCGGACAAGTATTGGCAAAACTGGCCAAAATATGGGAAATATGAACTGACTTATCAGTAGGTTTGTTCCTACAGGGACGGCAGTTGGAAGGAAACCGACTGGCGCATGCGCAGTAGCCTAACTGCTGTTCCTACAGGACGAACCGTCCAACGGATCAAACCAACCGCAGTTCCAACAGAATAATCCGTTCAACTGCAGTTGGAATGCATTCCAACGGAAGTGGACGGCTCGAAGGGGTCCCGTCGAAAAGGAAACCTTTCACATTTGAAACCTTTTTCATAACCTGCTCATTCTAAAATTGAATTCGTGGAGTTCACTTCGCATCTCCTCCAAACAAATCGGGTTTAGTGTTGTTTTTGTGTTCGTATTTAGTTCGTTCTTCGGCCCTCTTCTCGTTATAACTTTCGTTTCATTTTTTGGATATCGGTCCACCAGGTTTTTCTTTAATGTGCTGTGTTACTTGTAAGCTATACATTAATGAATTTAATGTAATACTGTGACTGTGACTGGGAAAGTATGGATAAAGTAGGAAAAATGTTCTATGTTTAATAAATTAAAATTAAATGTTTAATTAATGCGTTAATGCAACACGGACTTCTCAATTACAACTACCCCAAAAATCAATTATTACTCCACTGTTTAAATCATTTTTATTAGTGAGTTATGCAGTTATTGGTGTATTTTTTGAGAGTTTACCCCACCCTCTAGCCAATGGTCGTCCATACACAGCATTGGTTATTTCAAATCATCCTGTTCTATTTATTAATTAATCCTGATAGAAAAAAACACTATTGAACTTTGTAGAAGTTAACCTTCCGGTGGGCGCGCCTTCGAAACTCACACGAGGAGGCGCGTGCAGCATTGAGTGCTGCCTCCAGAAAATTGGCTTTTCTGCTCATGTTTTCGAGGTAAAGAAGGTAAAATCATTTGAAACAACTCTCATAAACGATCTGAACTATATATTTGGCTCTTTGGCATAGTACAAATATAAATTTTTTATTTATTTGTTTTTTATATAAATTTTATATATATTTATTTTTTTTTAATATAAATTTTTGGCATAGGACCAATAGTAAAAGATAGGTAAATATAAATAGTAGTTGCAGTGTAGGTAGGCAATGATAATATTTTCATTACACTGCTGATATGAATAGATGAAACAGGTAACCCATCATACTGATAAAATTTTGTTGATTGCATAAAAAACAGTTGATCTACCTACTTACTTCTACTAAATAATTATGATAAAATCGTTGTACAACAATAAAACACCTTATATAGAGCCAAAGAATCTCGTAAAACAATAACCCACATCAACATTTGGAAAGTAAAATTACTTACATGAGTGAGCGCGTGCAGCACTGAGTGCTGCCAAAGTGGAGTCCTTACGTTTGGACCTTGACTAGTGACTGCTACGAGAATGGAAAATTACGTGTGGCACGTGCGTTGTGTTCCCAGTGTAGCCAACTGCAGGTACTGAAAGTCCCCAGCCGTTAAAAAAAAACTAGTACCACTTATCACATGAACTTTAGCGTGGCAGCACTCAGTGCTGCGCCCACCGGAAGGTTAAACAGGTAGACAAGGACTCCAGCAGTTGCCGAAACATAAGGGATTTGCCAAAAGTTCAAATTGGTATGCCAAAAGTTTTTATCATTTCGAAAAAACAATTAACTTTAATTTTTCACGTTTTCAGGGAAAGTCTATAAAAATTGCAAAATAGTACGCGACGTTTTCTTACAAACTGTACCTAATGGCCCATAGTTGTATAAATTTCCAGCGTTTTTTTTTCCAAACGCAGGAGAGGATTGTAAATGTAGGAAGGAATCAACAAAAATCACCTAGGTAAACGAATGGTAACATTGATTTGAATTTAGGAAAGCAAATTTAGTAAGAGTTGTACCAAATGTAAAAATGTTTTACAAATTTACCACGCAATTTCATTTAGGTAAACAAAACTTGGCTAGTAATTTTAGCAAGAGGTGAAATGACTCGTGAAACTGGAAGTAACGTGAGCTCCAGTTTGTGTAACGTTAAATAAGGGGACGGCAAAAAGTGTTCCTACAGGGAAGTTGAACAGTTCGACAGTTTTGGAATGCAATTAAGAAGGCTGTGAACTGCGGTTCGATTGCCTTCCAAATGCATTCCTCTGTTGGAACAAACCTAGTGCTTACCACTTCTGAGAGAGAACTAGACGTTATCGGCACGGTAGGTAGAACACACGGTAGGGGTCACCAAAAAGGGGCGTGGCAAGCGTGACGTCACTGCGAGACCACTGGCCGAACTCTTCCTTCGGTAAACATACAGCCAGCCCGGTTTTTTTATTTGATTTTTGAGGAATCTGGTCTATCAAATGTGAAGACTTTTCCTTATCTCAATGGATACCTCCAAAATATCTATGAGGAGCATGGACCTAGTATCCCATGGACCGGCCCTCGACCCGTTTCACCACCCATCGTAGTGAAGCCTGAAGAGTGGGGAGCGACGACCTTGAAGGCGGTAAAGAGGGGGGTTGGAAAGAGCCCTGGGGGCGTGGTCTATAGGGAGCCATGGTGGGGGGATCATCCTTCCAGTACGTCAGGAGCAAGCGTCGAGGTCACCAAGAACAGCTGGTAAGCGCACTCCTCGCCTTGTTGCTAACTAACTGAAAAACCCTACTGTTTTGGCGCCCCCACTCCTCTAACACTTTGGCCTAAAATGGTAGTGTCTCAGACTGCGAAGCAAGAGGTCTGCTGTTCAAATCCAAGTGGGAGGCCAAATTATTTTACCTGTAACTTTCATCATTTCCCAAACTATGATCGTGTTTTTTATTCATTATAACATTATTTCTACAGTTTATAATCACACTCAAATTAGGTAATTATTTTAAACCCTATTCTTGACTTTTCTGTCGCTAAAAACAATATTGCTGGAGGTCTGAAAGAATGATTTGAATGTATCCATGTACCTCTACTTGTTCCATTACTTTGTTTCCCATTGTTTTCGGAAATGTTGACTACTTATTGTTAATCTGTGTTACATGGCAAACAAAAATGTGAAAAATTAGTTCATATCTAGGTAAAATTTCTTATGTTGTACCTAATAAAGAGATTTGAGTGTATCTAGACAACATCCTTTGGTTGTAACTATGTAAAATTCAACAGTATTTAACTACCTTACCCAACTATTTAGGCAAAAAAAAATGTGACATCGAAATCAGTGGAGCCCCAGCCCCGAAAGTGAGGGGTGCACCGGGATCGCGGCACACAAGGCAAGCATCAGAGTCGCTCTTACTGACCTCGAGGCTTGCTCCTGACGTACTGGCAGGATGATCCCCCCACCACAGCTCCGTTTAGGCCACGCCCCCAGGGCTCTTTTCAACCCCCCCTCTTTGCTGCCTTCAAGGTCGTCGCTCCCCACTTTTCAGGCTTCACTGCGATCGGCTGGAGGGCCGGTCCATGGGATACTAGGTCCATGATGAGGAGGATAACTGTAAAATCTATGAGGAGGTTCCTATTCAAAGGATGAAGTTATACATGGGAAAAAGTAGAACACATTTATTGAAGGGCCGACACCAATAATTTATTAAGTAGTACTACTAAGTAAGTAAAAATGTATATAATAATATACGAGTATGAACAAAACTCTTGACTTAGGTGTGACATTATGTACATGTGTAATGAACAAAAATAGGTCAATTTACTATTCTACGATTCTTTTTACACAATTTTCTTCCATCTGACGACACACCTGCGTTTCCCTTCCCGCTGTTTCCTTAATTTTTTCTTCTTTTATTTTAATATTCAAACATTTCATGCGAAAAAAAAGTACGAGTTCGGACGAAGTAAGTTGCAAAGTACCCATCAATGTCAGGGTATGATTCATGAATTAAATCTATCAAGGTTTTGAATACCTTCGGACATTTGTTTATGGATTGGCCGTAAAAACTCGTAAATCGTCGCTGTAAGAGCAACATAGCACATCTCCATTTTCACAACTTTACAGGAGAGACAAAAAACTAATTTAAAAGTTATTGGCACCTTTAATAAACCAAAATATTATCATGTATAGTCTTGGGTAAGTTATTACACGAATTAATAAGGCTAAGTGAGAAATTGTCCTATTAATTAGACGTTTAATGGAGATGTGTGATGTTTGCGGTAACTTTCAGGTACTTGTGCGATGTTGTAGAAAAAAATTCCAACAAATTGTTTTTGAATAAAACCACTTTTATTAATTATTCTCAGAATCTATTTATAGATTCTGAGAATAATTAATAAAAGTGGTTTTATTCAAAAACAATTTGTTGGAATTTTTTTCTACAACATCGCACAAGTACCTGAAAGTTTATAAACTCGGATGCACAAATATTACATTTGTAAAAAAATATTAAATCTCATAACTCGTTTGTCCAAATCACAGTTCCATGTACAGCTATCATTCTTACATGTAAAATCGGTCTGAATCACAATAAACATTTTAATGATATCCATTACTTAGTATGCAGACGACTAGAATTATTACTTTATTGGTAAATACAATCAAAATTCCTAGTATGCAAATCTAAAATTAGTAATAGTAATTAGGAACAAAAGAATATAGCTTTACGAACTGAGTTTCATACTGAAGCCAGTGTGAATCACAAAAAATCTAAATCACAGTTGACAACCATCCATAACTTTGGATACAGAAAGACCTGAACTCAGTACTCTATAGGTACAAGATTGAGCTTTATCAAGCTAAAAATCATTACAAAATAAGGTATAAAATTAGTAATTTGGTACAGGACAACATGGCGTTATTTAAAGAACATTAAAATCAGTCTCAACCACAATACGAGTAAGCATCTTACCTAATCACAGTTTTAGGTCTCCTATTTTCATTGACTTTTTTTCTTGGTGTGGCAAGATTCGTAGAAGTGAAAACTGTCTAAGTACAGGTATTAAATCCTTCATGGGCAACAAGTCCAAGTAGGTACTTATCCTTCGGGATTGGTATCTGCTGCTGGTACAGCTTCGGAACGTCCCCCTGGGGTAGAGACTTCTTGGGTCTTCGAGGTAACTGTTGGTATCCTTCATCGTATTCAAGTTTCTACCGGATTATCCCACTTGGATCGTATTGGAGGCATCATGTGTCTGTCACCATGGGATCTCCACTCTTGGAGCCAGGGCGAATGGAGTCATACCGGCTCACGCTGGAGTCACAGTAGTTATCAAAACATATTGTTTAGTAATGCATGCATTCCAGGGGACGTCCCATTGGATAAGCATTAGATCAGTTTAACCAGTTGGTAAGCGATAAAACTGTTCACTCGATGTAATTTATTTATTACTTTAGGCAAGAAATAGTGACACCCCCCCTCCCCTTCACCATTATCCACTAAAACATTTCTAGCGGCATGGGAGCCTCGAATCTGAAGAGCATTTTAAAATCCATGATGTGGTACGATAGGTACCCAACATGCTAATTCGAGTTCACCCCCCCCCCTCCCCACCACCACCAATGGTGTCAGTCTGGCACCAAAGCGGAAATACGTGGTAACATTGAACTTTCATCTGTTAGTTTTGGTAGGCAGTCCGTCGAAGTTCACATCCGTATTCAAGGTGAAACACAAAAAAACCCACGAAATATGCGGTTTATGGTGTCCTGGCACCATGGTGGCACCACTATTAGTTTCATGGCGGTACAGAGAATAATTCATGAAAATCCGGAGGTATAGTGAGAATTTTTCCTCAATTTCAAAGCTTGGGGACAGTTAGTAAGCAGTAAAGGAACCGAAATATTGAAAATTCGAATATTTTGTGAATATAATCCCCCCTCCCCCTCTCCCCTTGCGAATTTTGATACTCTGGTGAAATCATGTAGAACTCGGGAGTTATTTGAGTCAAACAAAAAAAGAAACACGCAAATCGGTTGGAAATTGAGGCCAGGGCACAGTTTACAAGATTATGCCAACAAACGCACGTTTTTGGAGCAATAACTCCCCACATCCCCCCTTAAAAGGTAAAATTCGAAGTTCCGGCGATATGGTGCACTACTAGATAGTTTTCCGCGTCGAACAAAAAAAGAACCACGAAAATCGGTTGAGAACTAAGGCCTGGGCAGACGACACAAGATTTTGTCAGACACACACATACACAGACATACACCTATGGTTTTTTTTCGCGGATTTGGATTCAGAATGGTCTAAAACGGATAAGCGTGAGTTATATAAGTCCTAAAAAGGTGTAATCCAGGAGTGTAGCTCTGTACGGTCCATACTCGTTTTTTCTTGCATCTCTAGTAACTTTTGTATTTTGTGCAAAAAAGTTGACCTGCAAATAAAAAATAGCCTTAAATAGGTAATAATTTTTTTTAACGCGCAAAAACTTCATTGAAAATCAAAGACTGGAAGCATATTAGAGAACGGCAAAACAGCACTTGAGCACGTTATCGGTAATTCGAACATAGCACAAGTGCAAGACAACTTTTGCGAGCCAATATTTGACTGAATTATGGTGATTCTTGTGTTTCCATGACTGTCCCGCCTTCAGTAACTAATAAACTTTCATGATTATCAAAAAAACATGGTTTTTTGATCAATATTCCAACAGTAATCAACGAACTTACCTCATTGTCTCCTTCCATTACGAAGTTTGAATGAAGAAAAGTGGAGATGTGCAATGCTGGTTACCAAATCACATGTGTGATGTTGCGTTTTTCGCGTTTTTGAACGATTTGCGGTTGACCAAGCTAAGAATCAATGGCACCATAAGCTCGGGCGTGAAAAATCCTTTCCAGTAGGTAAAAAATCCGAAAATCGGTTTTTTGGCGCTTGTGCGATGTTGCCGTTACAGCGACGAAATTCTGATTCCATTTTTAAAACATTTCTCAAGCAAAAATCAGATGGCTTGATCAGGAACCTTCTAGAGATCATTTGCGTGCCTTTTCCGGATATTTCTTCTTCATTCTGAATGCTAGGTACCCTGCTAACATTTCCACGATCTCTAACTTCTCTTCTACACCTTCAACGGTGGTAGATTCCTCCGATTCGTTTTCTATTTGTAAAAGAATAAAATCCACGTCAAAGCCGAAATTTTCCTCGATAAACTCTCATTTCTTCATTCTTCGGAAATAATTGGAAGTGAAATCCGTTTTTTTTTTATTTTTTTTTTATGCCGACTGTGATTTACACATTCTGCAACAGCACAACAAACCGTTTTGATATTTATGAACACTTCAAAACACTCGATAGGATGCACACTGGGGGATGGGTATCCATACTCGATATTTCAAAATATCGATACTTTCGTACTGATACTCGATATTTTAGTATCGATAAGATGAAGAAGAAGATGAGGAATAGAATTGAAGGAGACCAGAAGTAGGAGCAGCCATTTGGCACAAAAAAAGGGCTCACCCTGAAGTAATACTGTACAAGTGGTCCCGGGGTGAGTCCTAAGCAGAGGGAGTGGGGTTTTAGTTGGTAGCCCCAATTCATGGGGAGTCCAACACTGTTGAACAACACTGGTGAACTTCCCCTTCGCTCTTAAAGAGTTTCCCCACTTCCGTAACAAAAAAAAAAAAAGTATCGATACTGCATTATCCGATATTTTTGGATATCGATACTTTGGATCCGATATTTCTAAATATCGAATATCGATACTGTTCTCGCGGAAAATTCAACATAATGACTATAAAATGAAGAAGATAGAGAGGCTGTTGGGTCATTACTCTTTGGTTGCACAAATAACGTGATGTACAGTTAACTGTAAAATTTGGAAATCTTGATCGAAACTATTTTTTTTTAAAAAGCCCCTGATTTTAAGATTGCTTCACATGAAGCAGAATGAACGCAGAAAAGAGAGACAGATCGATGGAAAAAGCAGTGGAGAGGGTCAGAGTGGTCTTCACATGGGCGGTATCTGCGTTGGAAGGAATGGACTACGCGAAAATTGGAATGTGGTCTGGTATGGAAATTTCTACTGTGCGACCACTAACAAAATGGCGGCCACCACTCTACTATTGTCCAAAACAACCAATCAGATTGCGTTGTTATCGACATTCTTTCTGCACCAAGTGAATCCAGCTTTAGTCGGCAAATTTATTACTATTAATAAATTCCGCGTTAGTTATTAGGATGAAGAATCTAGACTTGTAAAGTCAATAAGCAAGGAAAGTACCGTGGCATGTTTCAGTACTCACCTCCACCCACGTCCGCCAGCGCCTCTTCTCCGGCTACCATGGAGCAAATGATGAGCTCCAGTCGTCGCTCTGCCTCAGTGTCGGCTTGGCCGATCTTTATATCGCGGCTCCCATTTTTAATTTCTTCTGCCGTACTCTCGCTGTAACAACGAGTTACATCATTTTATTTCAAGACGAATTAAGAACCAATTACGATTCAACTTTGGCGACCAAATTACGGATGGAAGAAGGGAAAATAACTGGCTATTACACCATCAAGAAGATCTGTATCAATTTTAAAAGTACAGAAGTTAGAATTTTTGTCATTCATTTGTGTTGAAAATAATAAACAATAATGCTTGGAGCTCCCTGTGGGACGCCAACACACCACACGGTGTTACAACCGACACACCAACTGTTACAATGACGAAGATGTAACCGTTCCAAATTATTGGTAATGCCTACAAAGGGCAGTTGAATCCCTATCTTCGTCCATGCTCATGATCTCATCTCATCCCTTAAAAGGGAAGGCAGTTCAGAGGGAGGTGGAGTCTGGAAGTTGAAAACCCGTTATAAAGCATAATAAGGATTGTGGGAGAGGGAGGTAGGTTGGCAGGGGTATCTACTGTGCCTACTGTTCAGACAAATGAGAATAGGTAGGGACTCAATGGGTTCAGTGACTTCTGGATTTGGAATTTCCCAAAACCAGGAATAAACAGAAAGAATTAAAACAAGTCTTACAAAAGGGACAATTAGGGGTATTAATGGTCTGATTCGATCGTCGAATCTTCGTATATCGAATCGTCGTAAACTCGAGGGTCTCATGAGGCTCCCACATTTTCTCCCGTCGAATCTTCGAAAATCGAATTGTGCGTAGCGCTCCTTGCGGCTTCAGACGATAACCAAGTCAGTGTCAAAAGAACCGCATGTTTATTAATTTCCTTTTAGTTAAAATATGATAATACCCCAGAGGTTCCTAATAAAATCCTTTAACAAAGTTCCTAGTACCCGAACGAAAAAATCTACGGCTAGAATTAAAAAAGGATCATGCTTCAGACTTCTGAATAGGTACCTACCGATGAGGAGTGTTGTCTCAAAGAAAAACCCTTCCTACTTCCGTCACACAATTTTGAATGCATTTTGGTACATATCTCATGGCTGAAACATGTTCGATGCTAGAAAGGAGAATGTGCTAAGCTCGCTTTAATGCCAGCAAACAACATTTTTCCACTTCTCCAGCAGACCATCAGATGGTCGCGTTTTTCCTTAGCCGCTTGGGTGGCTCAGCTCCACTCATTTAATCGAGAAAAAACCCACTTCGAACAAAATAAAAAAGAAATAAACGAACGGAAAAACGGAATAAAAGTTAAAAAAGGTCGAATCTCGTAATTCGACGCCTTCAGCCCGTCGTAAATCGAATCGTCGTATTTGCCGGTGCGCATGCGCATTGACTCCCGTCGAATCTTCAAATTCGAAGATTCGACGATTCGACGTCGAATCTCCCGGACCATGAATACCCCTATTATTAATGTGCAAAACTCCAGTTTTATCCAAGCAACACGTATGATCGTTTCGTCACCAAGGATACGCATCAACGCTTATAAATTGTAGGAGCTAGAGATGGGTTGTGACAGGTTTTTCGAGTCACAGGAGCAACTTGTTCCTGTTACTTTTTGGTACCTGATACTTTTACCTGATACTTGTCACAAATGTTCCTATGAGCCAAGTCACGGTTGTGGAGCAATCCGGTGGGTGGGACTCTGCCTCTGGTCCCCTCCTCGTCCGTCTGACCCACACCGGTGAGCTGCTGCAGCCAAAGTTCTTTGAATTCCAATTGTACTCGATCTCGATAGGAAGGTACATTCTTGGAAACAGAGCAATGGGTGCACGCTTACTCTTGAAGTGTCAACGAACTTTCAGTGGCAGAAAGATGGATACAATTTCCCTTTTCTGCGACGAGTGTTTCGTCTTAAATTTTGCCCCATAATTACGTCGGTCCCATGTGAACGAGGTTTTTCAAAGACTGGGTCAATTTTGTCTGATCGTCGTTCGCGAATTTCAGCCGGCAAAGTGGAGAGTTTGGTGTTTTTAAAGTACAATCATTAAGAATTATTAAGAAAAAGAAGAATTTTCTATTCCTACCTAATTTTTTGAAAAATGTGAAGTACAAATATTTTTTTACCGAATTGAAATGAATTTTTATTTCTAATCTAATTTAATTTGTTACAGTAATTATTTTTTCTTAATTTCAACACCCATTGAAAATTGAACAAAATGATTCGGTTTCGAACTCCATACATTTCTGCGGGAAAAATTTCTGTAACTTTTTTTTGTATGTTTGTTTGAAGGGAGAATGCAGATAAATCAAAAGGAAACAAAATTAAAATGGTAAATGAGTAGGTAGGTATATTGAACGATTTAAAATGAATGGAAAAGACAATGAGTGCAATATTGGAAGATTATTTTGAAGGAACAGGAAGGGGAGAAAATCAAAAGAAGCGCTGGCAGTTGCACAGCGGAAAGGGGCAAAGAGGAAGGTGATGGTGGAGGGAGGCCCGCGAAAGAAAGGAAGGAGAAGAAGGACGGCAGCGGAAGGGGGAAGGGGGGAATGGGAGCAGGACGCAAACGCAAGGACGGTGCGAGGGTGCAGGCGCATTGGCCGAAGATGTGACTGCCCGAAGCGATTGTGACTTGATAAGTGGTTGTGACAGGAAGAGGAAACTGAAGAGCCACCAGGAAAATACCTGGGACTGGACCGAAAATGAAAGGTACGAGGGAACAGAGCAAACGGTAACACCTACACGATGTGACCGCAGTCTCTGATACTTTCGGCTTGTCACATTTGAGAGTACTTGCTACTTTCCAGTCACTGGGACAAAGTATCAGATTGATACAGAACAACCCATCTCTAGTAGGAGCATCTAGGGGAAGAAAGTGGTGGAATGGCATGACTGCTGCCTAGCGAAGATAAGATGAATCATCCAGAGCTCAAAACCCTAGGTTATCTCTCTTATCAGTTGGCTTATGTGATGTAGGTATCGTGTGTTGTGTTTCTAATCCTTTCTTAAATAATACAATGCTTTAAAAATTAATGTTGTTTACCTACGAGTGCATAGCGATGGCATCACATGATAACCTCGTATCTCACCCACCTGTAATTCAATTTTTAGTGATAAGATACTAGGTTATCAGTAACGCTCAGCCCTCTTGATCAAAACTGAGGTTATCATTTAGGCCGCTAGAGAGCAGAAAATTCAATTCCCGCTAAAAATTGAATTACAGGTGGGTGAGATTAGAGATGGGTCGCTCATTAAAGATCCGGCTCTTTGAGCCGGGTCTTTCAGAAGAGCGAGTGAACCACGGGTCAGTAAAAAAGAACCGCGGCTCTTCGGATCTTTTGAGCTCAGTGCTGGTAGTGTTTGGTGAAAATCGGTTCTTCAAAAGAGCGAGTGAACTGCGGATCAGTAAAAATGACAAATGAATCGCGGTTCTTCGATCTTTGGATCTCTTGAGATCCAGTAAAATAAATGAACGGCGGCTCTTCGATCTTCGGTCCTTTTGAGAACGGTGGCTCTTCGTTCTTTGGTTGTTTTGAGATCAGCAGTGTTCGGGAAAATTAGGACCTCCTTTTTGTCAGCTCACTGTTGCCAACCCGTACGATAATTCGGAGGGAAAATACGATATAAGTCGATCAAACAATACAATTTTGCGGAATTGTATCGTACCACCACATGCATTATTGTATTTTCAGTCGTAAACTTTACCGTATTTTTCCAGTGTTTTCTGTGACCCACTTTCTGATTCTTTCCGTTGTTTTTTCTCCCTGTTTGATTTTTACATCATGATTTTTTGTGAGGAGCTTTCTGATACAAGTTCAAAAGGCAAGCAAAAGCACAGCCTTATCTTACCAATATTATCAATATTGAAGCTTATGTACTTATTGGTTCGTTTATTCTCTTTCACCTTGGTTACCTTAATTTTCTTTGTTGAATAACACGATATAACATCAAATTGTTATATTATAAAAATGTTATACCTACTAAGAAATTTTTTTTTTAATTGTGGTTTGTCATTAGAGGCATAAAAAAATGCAGATTTCATATAAATAAATATTTTACCAAAAAACTGTATTTTTATTCATTGCTTTAATCGTGTTCATTTATTGTTTTTCGTTGATTTTTGAAGGATTTGTTGAGCATCTTTATTGAACAACATCGCTTTTTGGGTTATTATTTTCAATAATGAACCATTGGAATCGAGCAACAGAGAAATTATTCCCTCTCGCCTTCAAAATTTCATGGTTTAGGATTCAAGGTAGTGTAGAATCCAATAATCGAACCAACATTTTCGGGCAGAACTAAAATAAACCGTTGTGTAACAATTTGTAGCGTTTTTCATCGTATTTTCATCTCTACAATAAATACGAGCTCAAAAGAGCCACTGATCCGTCGAAAAGATCCGGATCTTTTGAACGAGCGGAGCGCTCAGAGCCGTTCTTCTTGGTGAACCGTTTTGCCCATCTCTAGGTGAGATACGAGGTTTTCATTCAGATAATCCAAAAAAAAACCATTTTGGCCAAAAATTGAGATACGAGGTTATCATATGATGCCATCGTTAGATTTTCATTTCAGACTGAATTCCTTTCTTATTGATGCCTCAAACAGATTTGATTGCTTTTTTCATTGAGGGCAATTTCTGGTTTCCTATAGATTAGGCAGGGATCTACAGACCTACAGATCTACACCACCGGTCAATAACAGAGGTGCATACATGTTGCCAAAAAAGAAGAGAAGATTCATTTAATTGTCGCTAGATAGCGCTCGGGCCGTTCCACCACTTTCTTTCCCTAGATGCTCCTATAAATTGTTCTCCGAGAATTCATTTCTTCGTTCGTTTCGCACTAGAGATGGGCAAAATGGTTCACCAAGAAGAACGGCTCTGAGCGCTCCGCTCATTCAAAAGAGCCGGATCTTTTAAACGGATCAGTGGCTCTTTTGCGCTCGTATTTATTGTAGACGTGAATATGCTATGAAATACAGGAAGGTCTGAAACGTAAAACGCGAGTAGAAACTTTGATTTTGGAGAACTTTTTTTTCAACCTTGAAAAGTGAAAACAAAGCTTCCGTTACCTTGGGAGACTCGGAAAAAAAATCTTGATTGTAGAAATTAGTTGTAGGAAACGCGGTCGAAGTTTTTCGCATAAAACGTGAGACACCTAGTAAAATATAGGGTGAGTAAAATTAATCAACGAAAACCTATCTGACACCACGTAAAACTTAAGTAAATGGACAATTTGACCAGTACGACTTTCATAATTGGAATTCACCACTATCTTATCACGCTTTTATCTCGCATAACTGCGGGTTACAACTGAAGCACTTGGTTTAACCCAGTCTGAACTGACGTCCTTCTGGAAGGACGGCGACCATTGCCGCAGATTTTCACTCGTGGGCGTTGTTCATGTTAATTCCCGTAAATTGTAGCATAGTATCATAAATGTTGACATCTAAACTAAGGGAGCAAAGGTCATTTGGTTCCTGTTTTTCCATTCTCATCAGATGTTTTTGCGGTTAAAAGATCCGACCCATGCACGATGAGTGAACCTCCTGATTTTTATGTTGATGGGCACGTACCGCTTCAATTTTACTTCTCAAAAACCACTGAAATTCATTGTTAGCAGGTTCTAGTAACTTAATATATCCAATTTAATCGTTTACCTGTGCTCATGAGACTTCAACGGTTCAGGAAACAGGCGATCCTTCTGGGAGGACGTCAGTCCTATGTGTACTCACTTCGGTTCCTACGGTCTTCTTTCGGATGTTTATGAATTGCTACCTGATATTGATTATTATTTCGTACTACCAATTGCTTGTATTTTAAATAAATATAAATTTTGGTGTGGAGGTTCATCACCTGGTTACATACATACTACATACATGGTGCAAACCTTGCCAGAAAAATATGCTTTCTTTGGATCGGGTTACGGAGTTGTCATGACCTATGCAGATCAGCTGCCTGAGGATTTTCCCTATAAGCTGTATTTGGACAACTTTTTTTTACGAGTTGTGACTTGCTGAGAGATCTGGAAGAAATATTTGCGCTACTGGACAATGAGAATAAATAGACTTGACAAGGCTTGACCTCTGCAAGATAGACATGCTCTAAAGAAGGAAGACAGGGGAACGCATGTCTTCTGCGGTGATAAGACTCAAAACATGCTTTTGTCCTGGAATGACAGCATCTTCACCCTTGCAACGAATTTTGATTCAGTGGAAGCTATCAATGCTGCAGCAAGATTTTCACGCCAGCTAAATAAAACGATCTCCATTGAACAATCTCATCTCATCTTAGATTATAATAGGTCCATGGGAGGAATCGATCGTGCCGATCAATACATATCTCTGTACAAGACCTCAATCACAGGAAAAAAAATGACACTTTCCCATTAAAGCTCATGTTATTGACGTTGCTGTACAAAATGCTTGGCAGCTATGTAGATATAATGGAAGAACAATGGACCACCTAGCTTTTCGCAAAAGGAACTCATCAACTATAATGGAGTCTAAAGGCCGTCCATCCAAATTTGAGAAGATTGACAGCAGATTTGATAAAATCTAATACTACGTTGCCGAACTCGAAGTTGATCAAAACACTGGAAAAGGCAGACAACTAAGCTGCAGAAATTACAATAGAAAAGGAACCACAAAATGTTTGAATTGTGAGATCCCTCTTCACGTGTCTTCTTTTTTTTTATATTATTATTATTACACGAAATTATAATATTACAAAAGTTATAGATACACTGTTTCTAAAAACACAATGCATGTGTCATCAACATGCATTGTGTTTGTATAACCAGTTGAAATACAATGTATTATTCTTGTTATTTGATAAAAATGGTTATACAAAAAAAAGGATATTCCATTCTCCCAAAATTGTCTATTATCCTAATAATCATACATATAATATTTATATGTAATTTTGTATAATTTTTTCTGGTCCTATTTGAAAACTAAAGTAAAGTTTGCGAAGAAACGGCGATTTCGTTCTAATTCTGTGACCCGTCTATTGGTGTGTGCACACAGGACTGACGTCCTTCTGGAAGGACGGGCTTCTGTGACGTCACTAAATGATGAAGATCGAAATGAATATTTTTCTCTAGTTCAGAGAGGTCCTTAGAGAGGGAAATTGTGATTAAGATGTATGAATTTCGATTTTAGATATTCAGTTTTATCTGTGTTAAAGTTTGAGGAACACTAAGTAAGTTAATGAGAAGGAATCATGAACAGTACGTTGTTCGTAACTCGAATTCGATCACGTGAGGAAGTTTAAGTTTCTACGCGATTATTCACCTGAATATGACAGAGCAGATGCTGGTGTCGGCAGGTCGCTCGCTCACAGTGCCGGAAACCAGAATCCTCTTCTTCGCCTCTCCGTCGCAAGATTGCCAATCCCAGCTCATATTTCAACCTGAATTCGAAAATTCGATCAGACATCTCGAAATTAACGTAAATCAAAGCGCATTGAGAGACCTAATTTTTCGAACTGGGACTCAAGGTTCACTGCCCCGTTCGAGGCCTTTCCAACACCCTCACAATACATTCGTGTTGTCATTCACATAATTTTGCGACCCCAACACCTGAAGATCGACGTTAGACAGCCAATAACCACTAAAACACCTCAAACGCCTCTTTAAACGCTCCGTTTCAAACGAAATTCGCAAAATTCAAAAGCATCTGTCAACAAGAATGACACCCGCGAATCTACTTCAAAGACGCTCGCAATGCCCACCGTTTACAGGATAAAACCCGACGCCCAGGGAATAAATTGCGTTCGAATCCCATCGTTAATTATTTATCGACTAAATACAATAACAATTAAACAATACTAACTGATAATAAGACGGAAAATCAGCCAAAAATCATTTCACATTTCCCAGGAATGCGACAAATTACACCACAACTGAAACCGCGAGGAAACCTACCGCCAACTCAGGTTATGCCTGACTCGTGACGTCATGAAAAAAGTACTTCTTAAGTAAATACAATTAATATAAGTAAATACAATTTAAGTAAATACAATTCAAAAGTAAGAATATCATAGTTGAGTTGGTATAATTGTAGGGCATCCCTCTCCCTCTTCAAGAGGGCAGTGTTGCCAAGTTGGGGGTTTCGCCCCCAAATTTGGGTTTTTTTTTCTAGACGGGGGATTTTGGAGGGAGAAATTTTTTGGGGGGTTTTTACCGAATACTTGTGTCAATATAGCTTCTCAACCTATATTTGGATCGGTTTCAAAGGGGTTGAACCTAGAGTCCTCAATTCAACAGTTCACCCCAAGCTTACAATAGAACGTGCCAACTCTCTTTAAATTGTTTAAAGAGAAACTCCTAAAATTAAACCAACTCTTAAAATTTAAACTCCCTTTTACATTTTCAATCCATTGTGATTTTTCAATTGCTTTTTTTCAGATTTTGAATTTGCCTATTTGGTACTTTTTATTGCTTTTTATTTTTTACATTTTATGTCTTTTCTATAGCACATAAATGAAAAATCGTCACGCACCGCGGGGAGCGTCACGCGAAGGGGAAATATGAAGGGGAAAGGGGGCGCAAAGACATAAAATGTCTCTCGTGGTTGCGTACTTGTAGGAAAGCTGTAGCCACCAGTGTGTGTGTGTGTGTTTATGATTAACTTTATACGGAAATACTTAATGATTCTATATAGATCAGTCGCCTGCAAAGAACACGGCTTTACCATTTTAATAAGAAATTCAGGAAAAATACTTTTGAAATTGTATGTCTTTACTATGGCACATAAATGAAAAATCGTCACGGGGGGAGCGGCATGCAGGGAGCGTCACGCGGGGAGCATCAGGGGGGGGGGGGGAGCGTCACGCGGGGAGCGTTTCGCGGAAATTTCTGATGATTTTCGCTTACATAAAATGTCTCTCGTGGTTGCGTACTTGTACAAAAGCTGTAGTTGTTGGAAATACTCTTTACTATGGCACATAAATGGAAAATCGTCACGCTCCGCGGGGAGCGGCACGCGGGGAGCGTTATGAGGGGAGCGTTATGAGGGGAGCGTCATGCGGGGAGCGTTATGAGGGGAGCATCACGCGGGGAGCGTTATGAGGGGAGCTTCACACGGGGGGAGCGTTATGAGGGGAGCGTCACGCGGGGAGCGTTATGAGGGGAGCGTCACGCGGGGAGTGTTATGAGGGGAGCGTCACGCGGGGAGCGTTATGAGGGGAGCTTCACACGGGGAGCGTTATGAGGGGAGCGTTATGAGGGGAGCGTCACGCGGGGAGCGTTAAGCGAAGGGGAAATATGAAGGGGAAAGGGCATAAAATGTCTCTCCTGGTTGCGTACTTGTAGGAAAGCTGTAGCCACCGATCGGGAGGAGTAGTGGGTGGGAGGAGCAATGGGTGGGAGGCGCAGGGGGCAGGAGGAGCAGGGGGCGGGAGGAGCAGGGGGCGTTTTTTGTTGAAGAGTATAGTAGTGACACTAGTTTGTACCTATTTATTCACAAGGAGGAGTATGCACACTTCCACAGAACGATGTATTCTAGCTAGGGATAGCAAAAAAGTATCGATTCTTTTTTTGAAAAACTATCGATATTTTCAGATTATTTTTCGAGAATCGGTGCATTTTTTTTCATCAGCTGATTGAGGTAAATTAATTATATTAAATATCAACCATCACAACCACAGTGGGGAAGGATAATTCATGAAGATCATAGCTTATCACCACCCAATGACCAAAAAATGGGAAACACCATCAAAATTGTATAAATTTAAACAATTTCACTATTTTATTAATAACAAAAGATTAACAGAAGTTTCATCAAATTTCAATAGGCAAGTTTGACAGATTTTTATCATAATTTTTAAATGATTTAAATTAAATTTTACTATTTCAAATCTTCAAATTTTTTTAATAAATTGAGATTTACAATTTAAAAAAAAAAGGTGAGTTACTTTAAAATGTTGTGAGAAGCCAAATAGACCTTTCAAAACAAACAATTCAGATACAACAGTTGAATGTCAAAATACTTTCCTTTTCAGTCTATTTTCATCAATTTTATAAACAAATTTTGATTTCAAAAATTAAATTTTACATTTTTAAACATAATTAATAATTTGGCGTGTTTAAAGTCAACAGGTATACGAATTTGGTTAAATTTAATTATTATTTTTGAATTTTGGCGGTAAATTGTGTTGTTAAGTTGGCAAACTTGCTCGGGAAAAAGGTGTGGCGGTTTTGCGGATTTGGAGTGACGTCAAGAATTTTCACTGATCGCGGAGGCCTTGGTTTTCGTCGATCTTTCCGTGGAGTGACCCGTCCCGAGGAACGTTCGATAAACCCGTGAAGTTTCCACCGAATTCACCCGGAATCTCCTCCAAATTCTCTCCAACATGTTTCCGTCGGCGCTGGACATCGTCAAGAATTCCGGGTTCCGCTCGCCCTTCACCGTCGCGAGCTGCGAGGATGTGAAGAAGGTGAGTTTGGTCGGGCCGAGAGCGGGCATGGCGGCGGCGATGCAGCCCGGGGATTCGTGCGAATTTGGATCGAACAAGTATTTCTTGCTGTGCGGCCTCGGGGGGATCCTGAGCTGCGGGATCACTCACACCGGAGTCGTGCCGTTGGATTTGGTCAAGTGCCGCCTCCAGGTCGACCCGGACAAATACAAGAACGTCGTCAACGGGTTCAAGGTTACCCTGAAAGAGGACGGGTTCCGAGGATTGGGCAAAGGGTGGGCGCCGACGTTCTTCGGCTACTCCATGCAGGGAGCATGCAAATTCGGGTTCTACGAGTACTTCAAAGTGATGTACTCCGGCATCATCGGGGAGGAGGCGTCCTACGTCTGGAGGACGTCCCTCTACCTCGCGGCTTCAGCCTCCGCCGAGTTCTTCGCCGACATCGCTCTGTCGCCCATGGAAGCCGTCAAAGTCAAAATCCAGACGACTCCGGGTTTCGCCAACACTTTGAGGGAAGCCGTCCCCAAGATGATGAAGGAGGAAGGCATGAACGCCTTCTTCAAGTCGCTCGTCCCACTTTGGATGAGGCAAATTCCCTACACGATGATGAAATTCGCCTGTTTCGAGAGGACCGTCGAACTCCTCTACGCTCACGTCGTCCCCAAACCGAGAGCTGACTGCACCAAAGGTGAGACACATTTCCGCATATTTTCTTCGTAGAAGGTAATTTTGATGCCGAAACGAAATTACTTCGGAGCTCATTTAGGACCCCATTTGGGACTGATTTGGGAGGTTTTTGGCTGAAGTAGAGCGTTCATAGTACGAAGTCACTTTTGCTCTACCTTAGGGCTTCATTTGGGACTGATTTGGGAGGTTTTTGGGCGAAATTGGAGCGTTCATGAAACAAAATGACTTCCATCTTAGGTCCAAATTTTGGAGTAATGCTTTTTGGGGCACAATTGGGGATTTCATGTAACGAAATCACTTTTACTGTACTTAAGGACGTCATTTTGTACTGATTTGGGAGGTTTTGGGGCACAATTGGAGCTTTTGTCTAACATAATCACTTCTGCTCTTCCTTAGGACTTCATTTGGGAGATTTTTGGGCAAAATTGGAGCGTTCATGCAACACTATCACTTCTACTCTACCTTAGTACGCCATTTTGGATTGATTTAGGAGGTTTTTGGGCACAATTGGAGCTTTTATCTAACATAATCACTTCTGCTCTTCCTTAGGACTCCATTTGGGAGGTTTTTGGGCGAAATTGGAGTGTTCATGAAACAAAATGACTTCTATTCTAAGGTTCAAATTTTGGAGTGATGCTTTTTGGGGCACAATTGGGGATTTCATGTAACGAAATCACTATTACTGTACCTAAGGACGTCATTTTGGACTGATTTGGGGCACAATTGGAGCGTTTGTGCATCAAAATCTCTTCTACTCTACCTTAGAACGACATTTTGGACTGATTTGGGAGGTTTTTGGGCACAATTGGAACTTCCATGTATCGAAAACACTTCTACTCTACTTATGGACGTCATTTTGGACTGATTTTGGGAGGTTTTTTGCTGAAGTAGAGCGTTCATAGTACGAAGTCACTTTTGCTCTACCTCAGGGCTTCATTTGGGACTGATAAGGGAGATTTTTGGGCAAAATTGGAGCGTTCATGCAACACTATCACTTCTACTCTACCTTATTACGCCATTTTGGACTGATTTAGGAGGTTTTTGGGCACAATTGGAACTTCCATGTATCGAAAACACGTCTACTCTACTTAAGGACGTCATTTTGGACTGATTTGGGAGGTTTTTGGGCACAATTGGAACTTCCATGTATCGAAAACACTTCTACTCTACTTAAGGACGTCATTTTGGACTGATTAGGGAGGTTTTTGGGTACAATTGGAGCTTTCATCTAACATAATCACTTCTGCTCTTCCTTAGGACTCCATTTGGGAGGTTTTTGGGCGAAATTGGAGCGTTCATGAAACAAAATGACTTCTATTCTAAGGTTCAAATTTTGGAGTGATGCTTTTTGGGGCACAATTGGGGATTTCATGTAACGAAATCACTTTTACTGTACTTAAGGACGTCATTTTGGACTGATTTGGGAGGTTTTGGGGCACAATTGGAGCTTTTATCTAACATAATGACTTCTATCTTAGGTCCAAATTTTGGAGTAATGCTTTTTGGGGCACAATTGGGGATTTCATGTAACGAAATCACTTTTACTGTACTTAAGGACGTCATTTTGGACTGATTTGGGAGGTTTTTGGGCGAAATCGGAGCGTTCATGAAACAAAATGACTTCTATCTTAGGTCCAAATTTTGGAGTAATGCTTTTTGGGGCACAATTGGGGATTTCATGTAACGAAATCACTTTTACTGTACTTAAGGACGTCATTTTGGACTGATTTGGGAGGTTTTGGGGCACAATTGGAGCTTTTATCTAACATAATCACTTCTGCTCTTCCTTAGGACTCCATTTGGGAGATTTTTGGGCAAAATTGGAGCGTTCATGCAAAACTATCACTTCTACTCTACCTTAGTACGTCATTTTGGACTGATTAGGGAGGTTTTTGGGTACAATTGGAGCTTTCATCTAACATAATCACTTCTGCTCTTCCTTAGGACTCCATTTGGGAGGTTTTTGGGCGAAATCGGAGCGTTCATGAAACAAAATGACTTCTATTCTAAGGTCCAAATTTTGGAGTGATGCTTTTTGGGGCACAATTGGGGATTTCATGTAACGAAATCACTTTTACTGTAACTAAGGACGTCATTTTGGACTGATTTGGGAGGTTTTTGGGCACAATTGGAGCGTTTATGCAACACTATCGCTTCTACTCTACCTTAGAACGACATTTTGGACTGATTTAGGAGGTTTTTTGCTCAAGACTTTTGCTGCTGAAGACTTTTGGTCTTCATTTGGGACTGATATGGGAGAATTTTGGGCAAAATAGGAGCACTTATGCAACAAAATCTCTTCAGCTCTACCTTAGGATGTCATTTTGGAGGTTTTTTTTGGTATGGTGTAGTCCCTGTTGGTGGTGAGCTGAGTCTTGATAGGAAACCATTTTCCCTTGGGAGTCCTCAGTACATCCTTTACTACTGTACTTGAGCAGCATTCATGATACGCAGGTTTCCTTAGTGCAACCTTGCGGAAAGTGCAGCTTGATGCAACCTTCCTTGTAACCTTGATCTGGTATCTATTTAGAGCTTGGTAGTTAACCCTTGATTTCCCACTTTTTCAAAAAAAAAAATGGTTTTTTTCGGATATTTTTCAAGATTTTGATCTATTTTGACCAACCAAATGTCATAGATTGCTAGTTTCGATTGGGATGTATGTGAATTTCCTCAATTTGATGGAAACTGGATGGTATATTTCGGGTCAAGGGGGGAAAGCTATGGTAATTTTGAAAATAGATACTTAGAATACGTTCTATCCAATTTTGACTGGACGGAACCAGCAGCTTTTTATTCTAAATCAAATAAATAAACGAAAATACACAACTGAAATTTGCAAGGCCAATAAGACCTCCCCCTTCAGTATCTTAATGGAATATTGATGCTGTGGCCCCCACATCCTGAGGTTCCCAATAATACACCATCCGACC
Source organism: Apolygus lucorum (assembly GCA_009739505.2). NCBI lineage: Eukaryota > Metazoa > Arthropoda > Insecta > Hemiptera > Miridae > Apolygus > Apolygus lucorum. The sequence goes on from CM019174.2 coordinate 336,521, forward strand.
CCTCTGTTCCTAAGGTATCCTAAAACACACCATTGGAAAATCAAAATTTTCTGCTATTCTTGGACACTTCCAGCCACAACTTTCATTTCCTCAACATCTTGGGTGTTTTTCTGTAATATTTAAAATTCAATCTGGCCGAATAGTTGTTATACTTACTTGTTATATATCTGAACTAATTCATGACACTGACCTTTACTGTTCCCCAGTTCAAGGTAGAGGTAGGTCTGATCTTAACACGATATTATCTCAAGGATGATTTTTCTGGGTTTTTTTACACATCAGTTGAAGAAGGTAGCTAAATGATATCGGTTTTGACTTAAAAGTGGGTAAACAGTGTTGCAGAATGCTTGAAAAATTGGACTTCTATAAAGATACTTCAGGACATTAAGGGTTAAAACAGCGTTTTGTAGCAAAATAACGTTGAAGTTCTGTTCCTTAGTGTAGGAGATGCCTTAGAGCGTCTTAAGTTTTGAACAGTCATCCTTTGGAGATGATTTTGGAGTCATAGTTATGGAGAGTTCCATAAGTTTTGGAACAGTTGATGAGGAGGTTCTTGGGCATAAGCAGAGTTCATGAAGCTAAGGTTTCCTTGGTGCTTCCTTGGTTCATAGCAAGGATGTTAGACTACAAGGTAGGGGTCACGAGCCGCGACGCTTGAGGTGATGACGTAGCTCGGTAACCACCCGCCCGCTAAAGGCCCTTCTTTCCCCATGCTACACAACACTATTTTCTCTTTTACTTCTAATTGAAGGGTTTCATTGAACTCCAAAGTTTTTCAATAATCAGTTTTATTTATTTTATGCTTACATTATGACATTAGAAATTGATTAGAATGGATATAACTTTTGAAAGTATGTATGTAAGTAATTTCTTCTTTTTGTTAAGTGATAATTTTTTTCATCTTCTTGGAATTCTGGCGGTTTCCACTGGAGGATCGTTTTTTGAAGAGTTTTTTCTCCCGAGCTTCTCTATTTAAATTTTTCATTCTGATGAAGGTTCGTGTTCTGACATAACACAGAACCAAAAAATCGTCTATGTGAGGGTTGGACTCCTGGATGCGAGATTTCAACGTTGAGAAAATGTTTGCATTTTTGTTGATTCCTTTTCCATGGTATTTAATGAACTCCTCCTCCATTGCCTTTACGTCCTTCATGAAGCTCTCATTTGGTCGGATAAGCCAACCCCTAGATAAGGTACCCACCCACGTTTTTTTGGAGGATGTTGGCACATCTTTCGAATAACTTCCATAAAGGGCTGATTTTTCCGGTTGTTTCTTTTTGAACCGGTATATCAGATATCCCGCTAGCATTTCGAGTAGTTCTTCGCTTTTTTTGTCTGGATATTCGTCAAAATTTTCTTCGAACTCGTTTTCAAGTTCAATTTGTTCTATTTCGTGTCCTTTCAAAATTAATTCACCCATCTCGTCGGCATCCGATGCACTAGGTCCGTCTTTGTTGTTATAATTATTTGAGGTTTCGTGATGACCAAAGCTGTCGGAACGTACTAGTGGCTCAATAACGCTTACACTCAGCGTTTCGACATCTTTCTCTCAAGGGCAGTTCAGATTATTAAACACTATCCCGGCACGGCGGCTCAGAATCAACGACTTAACCCTTTGTGACACCGTGTTAGGAAGTGGGTGATCATAAAATCTTCCCAAACCTCTCAATTGAGAGAAAAAGCTTTCGAGAACATCCTGATTACATCTCGAAGGTAATACGTAGAAGTATCCTTCTTTTTTCAATTCATCAAACAAACCTCGAAGACTGTTGATTGATATCAAAAAACCCTGTTGAAAGGGAAGGTGGGCTGGTTTTTTGAGCTCAATTGTAGGTTTTTTGGGCATAAGTGTACCATTCTTTTTTGGTTTCTTGATGAGTTTCATCGATGTTATGAAGTGCTCCAGTTTGTGAAGGGCTTCATTTTGCTTTTCCAGGGAATTTCCATATGCACTCTTCAAGACATTCGACTCGCATATCGGAAATCGGGCATTAAGAACGTCGAAGCCATTATTTATAGTTTTCACGGTTTCTCCAACGTGTTGCCACTCAGGAAAATTATGCGAAATAGCTTGCCCAACGGTGTTTGACAAAAGTTCGGCTGCTTTCCTCACATTTTGTCTCTCCGAACCGGAGACAAGAAGGTGACTCGATGAAATCTTGTGGGCGTATTTGAGGTCTCCTTCCGATTGGTGTTCAATGAGAGATATAAAAGCGTCTTTCGTTACCAGCTGACCGGTTTCAAGTTGAAATCCGTCATCTAATAAATGGTTTCTTAATAATTTGAGCGCATGCGGTACGTCACAGAATACCCAAATTTTTCGGCTGTCACAGCAAGGATTTTTCATTGAGGGATTCTCCTTGGATATTCCCAATTCTCTTGTTAGCTTCCTATTTGAAGGACCCATATCACTCACAAACGCTCTCAATTTGAATCCTGTTTTCTCGACCATTTCAATAGCTATGAAAAGCAATTCTTTCGTCACTGGAGTATCAAAATCATAAAAAATGGGCTGGATCCATTTACCCACCAAACTTCTGATGATCATTACCTGTACGTAGTTGTATGGTCCCATTACAATTTCCCGACTTGCATCAAAACACAGGTCACTGTTTATCTTCATTTCATCGAAGCTGAGCACTACATCTCTCTCAAACTCAGTCATGACAGAAGACTGAGCTTTTAGGATGTCAATACTCAACTCAATAAAGCCAGGATGTACTCGAATTAGTTGAAGTCGTCGCTTGATGGTGCTTTCACTGGGCAGAGGATATTCCAATACATCTCTCACAAAAGCGAGTGATTTATATGAAATACATCTCAACGTAATCGCCTTAGCTATGTCATCGCTGGTCCACTGGGAACATCTTCCTTGCATGAACGACTGCTGTTGTGAAACTGTAAATTTCTTCTCGAGAATTCGAGCGAATTCATTCAGTCTCAAAATTTCACTTTTCGCCTCATTTAGTTGCTGCCGAAGCAACTCATTTTCCTCTCGTAAACTCTTATTTTCAGCCAACAAAAATAACTCCTCCTGAGGCCGTTCAGCTATACTGTCAAGGGGTGATCTGGCTTCACTTTCGGGTTCTATTTCTAAATTACCATTAGAGTTTCGATCAGAATGGAAGACCGAAATTTTCAACAATTCATCAGCTTGTCGTCGATCTCGTTTTTCCGCTTTTTTTCGGCGACCATGATCTGACATACACTCGTCTTTATCCTGACCAGACGAAGAAAAGGTAGTTGTAGCGATCGGTAAAAATAAATGAGGTACTGCAGCAGGCTTGCGTTTTTTCCGTTTAGGTGTTATGTTCAGTAGCTCACTTTTCAAATCCCGTTCATAGTCACTTTCATCAAAGTGTTTAGAGCAAACCCGGGCATTTGATACCGAAAAAGTATCAGCCCTTTCGCACAAGAAAATCCATTTTTCTTGAAGAACTTTCTCTTTCGGGAACCGGAGCAGTTGAATCCCGCGTTCTTCTTGATTTCTTTGATGGTTGCTGCAACCAAAAATGGCACAAATAACCATTCTGGGGCTGCCGGGATACCGGCGATTGAAAAAGAAATGATAAACAAAACAGAATAGAACGAACTTGACAACGTACTAAAACGGAACGGAATATAGCGAACTTGACCACTGGAAGCCTGGAATATGAATGTAAGGATGAATGAAAGGTCTCTCGGTGGTTACCGAGTGACGTCACGTCCCTGGGGATTCCCCAGTTTCCATTTTCGCGACCCCTACCTTGTAGTCCAATGCCCTTGGTTCATAGCACCTTCCTTAGCATAGAAGATGCCTTGCAGCGTCATATTTCCCTGGTGGACCCCCACTAAAGGCCATATCACACGAGCGATTTTTCAGCTTTTTTCCGCAGAAAAATCGCTGGAACGTGAAGAGGAAGAAGTACAGTGATTCAAGTATCCATGCAAGGGAAGAAGTACAGTGTTTCAAGTATCCATGCAGCGGGTTTTTAATTCCATTTCCCCACCCCCCCATAGCACAGCCTGCACCCTGGTGGAGCGATTTTTCTAGCTTTGGAATATTTAGAACGCGTTCTAATTTTTCTAGTCCGCCATTTTGTGCGGGAAAAAAAGCTGGAAGGAAACCATTCGAAGGTTCTCCATCGATAATCGTTATTCTTCTTCAACTTCGCCTAACTTATTCTAACTTCCTCTTCACGTTCCAGCGATTTTCCAGTGGAAAAAAAGCCAAAAAATCGCTCGTGTGATATGGCCTTTAGAACCTGACCTGAGCTGCCAGGTTGGAGGGTGTCCTTAAAACTTCCTTTGGAGAACCCGACCGAAACCCTGATGAAGCATTAGAAGGCTGACGAAATCACACAGGAGCTCCCTTTGGTTTTCTGAGCAGCACTGAGAAGCTTCCTTAAGGCCATATCACACGAGCGATTTTTCAGCTTTTTTCCGCAGAAAAATCGCTGGAACGTGAAGAGGAAGTTAGAATAAGTTAGGCGAAGTTGAAGAAGAATAACCGCAGAAAACTGCGAATAGAGCGCATTCTGGCGGCCAGCGATTTTCACTCTACAAGTTTTGGATCAGGTTATAGTAGTGTGGAATTTTGAAGCAACGTTTTAGCGTCGCTCCCACTCCCAGAAAAAGTAATCACTTTTTTTAAAGATGGGTGATAGCAGAGGTATTAGTCAGAATAGGACCTAAATCTACAATTATTATTTTTAAATAAAAAATAAGTGTGTTGAGCAAAAGTCACGAGAAGAATGTATTTTCCTATTCAACAATAAATTGTAAAATAGGAATCACCTGTTGTTTAGGTAATTGATGGGTGGGAAACTAAACTTGATTTTCGGTCCTGGTAGGTAATTAATTAATTGAAAACTTGGCTTCTTTATTTTTTTCACTCGCCAACAACTTTACTTGTCTCCGTGGCGTCACTACGATCTCGTTTTCTTCAGTTTTTGTGCTCCTGCCATATTATTCTTCAAAATGGACCCTATTTCCTTGATCATTAGTGGTGAGTACCTACCAACTACAATATCTTAACTTAAGTATATAAATTATGTACCACTGTCCAGTATTTTGTCTGTCAAACATGTAAGTATTTGTACAGAAAGAATTACTGAAATCTGATGGTTCATTGTTAAAAATCGTCATTGTAAAAATGAACGAAGAACTGATTAATTTTTCTCTCGGAAAACTGCAGAAAACTGAACAGACGTCGACTAGTAGATCAAGGAATGCTACAACCACAAATTACTTATCGATGGAGAACCTTCGAATGGTTTCCTTCCAGCTTTTTTTCCCGCACAAAATGGCGGACTAGAAAAATTAGAACGCGTTCTAAATATTCCAAAGCTAGAAAAATCGCTCCACCAGGGTGCAGGCTGGGCTATGGGGGGGTGGGGAAGTGGAATTAAAAACCCGCTGCATGGATACTTGAAACACTGTACTTCTTCCCTTGCATGGATACTTGAATCACTGTACTTCTTCCTCTTCACGTTCCAGCGATTTTTCTGCGGAAAAAAGCTGAAAAATCGCTCGTGTGATATGGCCTTTAGCATAGAAGATGCCTTGCAGCGTCATATTTCCCTGGTGGACCCCCACTTAGAACCTGACCTGAGCTGCCAGGTTGGAGGGTTTCCTTAAAACTTCCTTTGGAGAACCCGACCGAAACCCTGATGAAGCATTAGAAGGCTGACGAAATCACACAGGAGCTCCCTTTGGTTTTCTGAGCAGCACTGAGAAGCTTCCTTAGCACAGGATACTTTCAGGACCCAAAATGCCATTTTGAAACTCAACATTTAGACATTTTGCAATAATTAACCAAAATTAGTTCTCAGGTGCCATTCAAACCCACCCCCAGACTACCTCATAATGGAAATTGATGAAGTTTATTATGAGATCCGATTAAAAACAAGTTTATTACGCTGCGTGGCGAGTCAAAGTGGTTGAAGGCAATTTCAATTCTTCTACTTCAAAGTTCTGTACGAATGTTCCGTGAAAGAAAAAAATATGGAAATAACGAAAATAGTTCATTGTTTACTATTTAATTATAATAGCAGGTAAATACTACAGTGTCACATCTCAGGGAGGTCTAGACGATATTTTTCAACTCGACTGACTATTCTCGACATTGAATAGATAAAAATAAGGTTTTCAATTGAGAAGCGATAACTCGTCTGCAAGATAAGGGATTGTGAGACGTTGAGAGCTTCCGAGGGTCGTCAGGCTCCTACCGAATGGCTAAAAACCGTAATATTGGATGGCAAAAGTTGTTTCGACACGTTCAACAATAGGTACATGAGAAATCAGTTGCTACTACCTACAGGGTGTCCAGCGATTCCCCGAAGAAAAATTCCCTGAGTTTTATAGGGTCAATTTTCGTCTTTTTCCAGGGTTTTAAAAAAACTATAACGTAAACAAACTTGCTGAAAAGCCTGCTAAAAACAGGCAAAAACAAATCGTTACTTGAAAAAAAAAATTTTTGATGTCGCGGCCTGGAATCGAACTCGGGTTTTCCAAACGATCGGCAAAGTCACGTACGGTTGGGATTTCACGTACCGTAAAGATTTCACGTACCGTAAAAGTAGGTGACTTTGCACCACTTTTTGGTTTATTATTAGGTTTGTTCCAGCGCAAAAAGTTCATGAACTCGCTGGTTGTGAGAACCCGAAAAAGTTGAAGAGTTCATGAACTTTTTAGGTTCAGGAACCCGTGCGCTGGAACGTTTTTGGTTTATTATTTTCAATAATAAACCTTTGGAATCGACCAAGAAAGAAAAAAAAAATTTTAACACCCCTCTAAATTTGATGGTTTACGTTTCAAGGTACGTAGAATCCAAAAATCGAATAAAAATTTGGCCGTCCGTACGCGGCACTTTTGCCACTTAGCATTGACCGATTTTGATGAAATTTGGGATGTAGGCTCCATTTGGGGTCTAGTTGTGCCCCGAAGCTTTTGGTTGAGGTAGGTCACTTCTAAGGGTTCCAAAATCAATTTTAAAATTTTGAAAACGCCCTAACTCAAAAAATTTTGATATTAAGGTATTGTTTTTCCTTCAATTTAAGATTCTATAGAATTTTTAGAATTTTTTGAGACCACGCGAAGCTCTGTAGGACAAACCGTTCGCTCCCTACGAAAATTTAAGGGTTTATATTGAAATATATATATATATAAATCAAAACACGAGTGTGAATCGCAAAAGAGGCCTAATCTCCGTTCAAATTAGAGCTGACCGAAATGCGATCGATGGTTGGTGATTTTGATTTTTTTAAAATTTTTTATTATTTTTTTTATTATTTTTTTATATTTTTTTTCCCCTTCATATTGGATGGTTGGTGATTTTGTAGACGAGTGATCTATATAGAAAAATAATAAACCATTGTGTAATAATTTGCAGCGTTTAGTAGTTAACATGAAATTCGGCAGGGAGCGCGGAACTCGACTTTCAACAAACCTTGAATAACCACCTCTCATCTTAATCTTTAGCGGGATTTTTAAGTTCAACATTGAACGATTCTTCACAATTTTTAACAAACACTGTCTCCTAGCTATTTTGTTTCACCCCCTTGTTTTTTCAAGCTTTCTCAATTTAAACATTTTTTTTTCGTGTTTACTGACTTACGTCATTAAAACTGTTGTAACTCCTGATATTTACCAAGTAAACTCAAATTTGAGGATATTGTTTAAAAGAGCGTTAGATTTCCAAGCTAACAAGTGCGAAGCTAGAATCTTTTAATCTATAAAACATGTTTCCTTGTTTTAAAAAAATCAAGTCAAAAAGCAAACTTCAAAGTTTTTACTCTGAATCCCTGCCTATTTCGATGGGCGCTCTTCGAAAAAAACATGCTCAAATTGTCAGTTTTCCAATGGTCCATCAATTTTTCTTTTTAAAATTCATATTGGAAGAGTAGGTACCTAAATCAAGTTTTAGGTACAAGTTTTTGGTATCATTAATTTCCTATGCATAGGAATTACAAGTAATTTCATGCTGAATCCAATGGTGATAGGTACTTCTTGACTGCAAAATAGTGGTTCTTTCCATGAAATACTTCATTTTTCGTTCAAAGATGAATTGATGTGTTCTTTGCAGACGAGTGATCTGTATAGAAAAATAATAAACCTTCGTGTAATAATTTGCAGCGTTTTCTATTTTTCTGGAAAATATGAATTTTTAGTCCATTCTAAAAATCCGAAAAAGTCCATTTTAAAAATTTTGAGGCCATTGCAATACCTTCGTTTTCTTTGAAAATTCGCTAAAAGAGGAAACTGGTCATTCTGGAATGAATCCCTGATTATAATGGGGAAAAAAAACAAGTAGAAAGCGGTGCGGGGTTAGAGGGGAATCCCGGTGCCGCCCGGGTCCATCCACCATGGTGGCGTCCTAAAACCAAAAACGCAAACAACTCACAAAAGAATCGTCGACGATCTGGCGTATGTGCGCTCCAGATGTTTTTATTAAATTGTGATCTTCGATTTGAAGGTCAGTGCGGAGAACAGGGCGACTGCCTAATCAATAACTCGAACGTAAAACTACCTTGGAAAATGTCCGATATAAAAGGCGATGAATCGCTCAAATGCCTCTGAGGTGGATTTTCATTTCGAAAAGCAGTTTTCGAAAATACTCTGGGAGTCGGTGATTTTCAAGGGTTTTCTCCGGTGGGTTATTTTTTGGCAGGCTGAGAGGTGGCGGCCACGCCAGCGGCGCATGGCGATGCAGGGAGAGTTCAATTTAACTGACCCAGTTTCTGGCCACCTCAGAACCGAACTGATCCAGTCGAGGTACCGTCGACCCAGTGGCCGTCACCGGCGTGCCAAATCACATAAAATTGCTCGTAATATGATGAAAACTATAATTTCCCTGTTCTCTTGTGGAACTTAGCGGAAAGTTTCCCCCTCGTACGATTCAGGCAATAAATAAATCGTCCCTATACCTGGTAAACCATGTAAGTCGAGTTTGTCAAATTTTACAGGGGACACTATAAACTAAATAATTAAGTTTCCATTCCACATGCAATAAGTTTTTTCGTTCCATTCCTTAAAACAGGTGGTAACAGTAGTATTTCAAAGAGCCTGAGACTAATTTCATCAAAATTTACTTTAGCGAACGAAAAAATGGACGTACATGCTTTTACCCTGCCTTTGACACCCGACTTACATGGTTTTCAATTTGATTTTCATGAAAATATACCCAGCTTGGGTTATTTAATTATTAGGAATATTATTCAATTTTTTCTCTCCAGGTTTCAAGGTCACACAAAATACCCAAAAGGAAAATATTTAAATGAAAATTCATAGGCGTTGACTAATACACAGTCAAACTTTAAGGCTCCTTGAGTCAAAATGATAGTCTTCACTCTTAATATTACTAGAGTTGAGCAATAAATTATTATACTACCAATTCCTCAATTACCATTATATGGTAATTTAATAAATAAATAATAAAATTTAAATAAAATAATAAAATTTAAGACATTTTCGTAAATTTAAACCATTACTTATAGGAACACTTTACCTATCACAACCGTAACTAGGTAGGTAATTTAAGTGTTAGGTAACTAGGTACTTTTGTTTCATTAAAACAAGGGATGAGTTAGGTATGTTAGGGACATGTTAGTTAGGGATGTAGTTAGGGACATGTTAGGGATGGGCTGGGTATAAGTTAGGGGTTGGGATAGGTTAGGGACATGTTGGGGATGGGTTAGGGGTTGGAGATAGCTCAGGGTAAGAGGTGGACTAGGGATGGGTTAGGTATGAGTTAGGTTAGGGATGGGATAGGGGTTAAGGATAGGTTGGAGATGGGCTAGGGACGGATTAGGGGTTGGGATAGGTCCGGGCTGGGTAGGGTAAGAACTGAGGATGGATCAGGAATGGACTAGGGATAAGTTAGGTATGGGTTATGGATGGGTTGGGTGTGGGTTAGGGATAGGAGGGTCATTCTCATATAATTTGACCATTCGGCTTTTCTGGACCCTGCAAGTTGGGGAAAAAAATAAAGCAACTTTTTGAATAAAATTTGATCTGGAATGTTACTATAGATGTTCAGAATAACAAATTTGAGCATCAGTTGTCAGTTTTTTCAGTATTACTTTCTTTTTATCAATTTTGAACGTTTGAACTCGAAAGGAAGTTTTGTCACGAGTGTTACCGTACAAAAAAAGGCTGAATGGAGCAAAATGCTACATGGTACACGTTTTCGAGCTCTGAAAACCATTCAGCAAACTATGAATTTCTAAACTAAATTTAGAATAAGAAGACAAGCTGTCGCAAATTGATTTAAATCTATTTATTGTACCCAAAAACTGTTATGGGGACCTATTCACGGTAACACTCGTGACAGGTGCAGTAGATCGAAGAAAACAATTCTTGATTGCGAACGTTTTTTAATAAAAGTAGGTAACACAGGCCGAAAACTTGAAACAAGTCGTATGACTAATTATACAGGAACTCATTACTAATACATTAAAAATCTCCTTAGGTATTCATCACTATTCATATGACTAATTATACAGGAACTCATTATCAATCACATTAAAAATCTCCTTAGGTATTCATCACAAATTCAGTAAAATAAAAAATAAAAATAATAAAAAATAAAAAATAAAAAATAAAAAAAAATAAATAAAAAATATTAAAACACTAAATAAGTTGTTTTCTCTAAATAATTATAATTTGAAATCAATATCATTTAAGAATTAGGTAAAGGTAAAATTACAACTAATGATAGTGAAGTAAAACAGCACATCACGAGTGTTACTAATGCATCATGAGTGTTACTTTTTCAGTAGAAACACTCATGATGGTAACACTCGTGATGGTAACACTCGTGATGTTTTTACACAAAAAGGTTAATCTTAACCTAACAAAGTGCTGGACAGATATGAGGGGTCACCCACAAATAAATGTCCCTAAACTACGTCTTTTGCAATTAGCACTCGCATGTTTAGTTGAACTATGTTAAATACAATAGTGGTAACACTCATGATGAATAATTTTTGTGACATACCATGTTTTTCGATGAAAAATCCTGAAATAGCCTGCTAGCTCCTTCCTGGGCAAGGGCTGCACGTGGACTGATAGCTGGTTGCACAAACAAACATAACCTGACTCTTTCCCGCCATTTTCAATGAACAGAGTTGCCCAGAACTGATGGTAACACTCGTGATTATTATTTTTCTCCAAACAGTGGGACACTCCTGTTTTTCTGCTTTACATTTAAAGTATTAGAGGTAACTGAAATAAACCTTCATAATTCGAAACAGCATCATATATTAGTGAAATCCCTCTTGGTTCAATTTTTTTCATCAACGAGTGCTTCATTTCAGATGGTGATGAACTTCACACCCACCCCCTTGGGACAGTAACACTCGTGACGTTTTCAAACTTTACATTGAAATAGTTTTTCTTGAGGATGTGCTAGGTTCTTTTCAACGATACCACTGCATTCCTCTCCAAAAAACCTACAAATTGATACCAAAAACTTTTTTTTTGAAGCTGAAAACCCATGTAAAAAATTATGTTAAAGACTGCGGACATCAAATGGTCAAATAATATGAGAATGACCCAGGACAGGGCTGGGTTGGAGATGAGCTGTGGATGGGTTAGGGATGGGTAAGGGGTTAGGGATTGGTCAGAGATGGATTTCCTCAATTATTATCTCTTGTATAGTTAATTTTACAGAGTTTCCTATAAAACATAAGCAGACCAATAGCACACTACTAATCTCTTTTTGTTCTTTCTAACATCAGCATTACAGCTAGGTCAAACAGCCAACAAATCAATCAATTCATCTAAAAATATCCTCCTAAATAATGTAAAAATAATTTAGAAACAATGCGGAATAACACGTAGGTAGGTCGTGATCTTAAGGTTGGCCACAGTATGGAAAATCACTTGTCTGCAGAACACAAGGAGTGGAATTTATTGCTGAAATTGAGACTAATAAAAAGGTTTCTGTTTATGATCACTTTCTCCGAACTCCATTTAGGATTTTGTAAACTTTTACATGGAAAAAAGTTTAAAAAAAACTGACTATCTTTGATGGAAACTTGCCACCAGCGTGGGCTGCTCACTCTTATGAAGGCGTACACAGGACTTACATGGTTTTCCGGCGAAAAAATAGATAACCAACTTACACGTTTTTTCAATGCCTTCTGGGTAAAAAACTATTCATCAGATTGGAAAACGGCTTCTCTAAATGAATCAAACGACCCTAATTTACCCGAAAAGCCCAAAACCTTATTTTCGAAAAAATACCGACTTACATGGTTTACCAGGTATAGGGACGAAATGCAGGATTGCCATCCACCTCCTGTATTTCCATCAGAAAGTCAGTCAACACCCAATATACACACTTTCTCCTGCAAAGTCTATCGTTAAATTTAATAACGTATGCCGAGTGTGTGGCACATAGCCTCCCCGCATCCTCAACTCTCTCCGAGTGTCACCCACTGAATGGAAACTACGGAAGTTATATCGAGGTTTTCACGTTGGCGCATGCGCAGTGGCTACTCTCAGTCATAGAGGACCGTCAACACGCCAACCCGCATAATCCTTGGAAATTTCATCGAATTCGCGCAATAACTTCGTATAGTTTTCTCGTTTGTGGAAGGATTTGTGGAAGATCTTACTCGAAACCAAAATTGTTCAAGATGATTCTAACACCTAAAACGCGAGAGGAAATTTTGATTTTGGAGGACTTTTTTTGTCTTCGAAAAGTGGGTTTCGCTACTTTGGTCGACTCGGAAGCAAAAACGCTGCAAATTATTACCAAAGGTTTACTATATTTCTATGAAGATCACTCGTCTGCAAAGAACACGGCTTTGCCATTGTCACTACCTACCTATAAAAAAACTACCTATATAAACCACAACCTACCTATGTATAAAAAAAACTACTACTCATACCTACTTCACAGTCAAGTTTAATTTGATGAAATAAAAGCTTCACAGTTCGAAGAAACAGGGAGTTGTGGGTGCCTTCATGAGGAAATTTGATAGGGTACTGGTTGCTAAGGACGCAAAACTGAGCTCAAGAAACGAACAACTTTATAACATACTAGCTGAAAAGCCTCCTAAAAGTAGGCAAAAACGATTCCTCCGACTCTCTTCGCCACTCACTCCCTCCGACTCCTCCGCCCTCGACTCCTCCCGCCCCAGCCCCTCCCGCCACCAACTCCTCCCGTCTCCGATTCAACGACTCTCCCCACTCCCACGACCCCCAACCCCTCCGAGCATACGTACGTACGTACGTACGGTTGGCGTTTTATGTATATAGATAGGTACAATTATATACGATACAACATAACAGTATATTATAAAGGGTGTTTCACGAAAAGGTTACACCCCCCTTCATTTTCGCAAAATACAGCGTAAAAAATTCCGACCAACGCAATTCTTCATGATTTTTTGTGAGGATCTCAGGAAAAATACTTTCGCGCAAAAAAGTTGCGCGCAATCGTGCGCAATTGACACTAACTTCATTTTTTCAAATGGAACCCCCCCTTTTTTATTATAGATTCGGATTATACGTCAAATTTCATGAAAAATTCTTACCCGAACCGATTTTTTTATTGCGTGCAACTTGACTTTTAGAACGCTCTAAGTTGCGCAACTCCACAATGGGGTAGTTGCATGGGTCGGAATTTCGTGTTTTTGACTTCAAATTCGAATTTAGCGCACTTAAAAACGTGCCTGCACCAGTTTTCAGTTCGAAATTCTATTTAGTTTAGCCGTATTCCAATAAAGAAGTACCGTCCTTTTTGGTGTTGGTGGGCCACTCCTCTTACGTCATCCCTAAACGAGAATCTCACGATAGAGTGCGTTGAGATCACTGCCATCAAGGACAATTCGAGTCAGAAACATTGAAATATAGTTAGAAAATAATGGTGATGATTAAAAAAACTTTGAAATATATTTTTCAGGCTTTACATGTATGAATTAATCGTTTAAATTGAAAGCTTTGAAGCATATTTTGGTTGTTTTATGAAAACACAACCTTGCGTCAGGGTAACAGTGGTGTAGCGGTCTCTTGGCCCCCTTCTCACCCGTGACGTGGCCCCCACCCCGCAGCGTCCTAGCCGTGTGTAGGTTTTCCCGCCTGAATCCGAGAATCCCGTTCTTTGAAAAAACTCTAAATTTTTAGGAAGCGTTTCTGGGAGTTTTATTTGCAGATTCGTACTTCGATAGAGATTCACTACACAGAAAAAATACAAAAAAATATCATGCAACTACCCCATTGCACAAATATTAGGTTTTGGGGAACCCTAAGTGTGGCACATGTTTTTTCATCATTTTTTTACGCTAAATCACATAGTGTCATCCGTTTTTCAATTTGACTGGAATTTTTCTAAATGGCGGCCAAAAATTCGGTTGTTATTAGTGAAAAAATCGCTCTTTTTAAATCTTTACGAGTTTTTAGGCAATTTTATTCAGTTCAAGCATGATCGTGCTGCCAGTTTTTATTTTTAACTCCACCGTAGACGTCCCCAAGCCCGTGGTTCAAAAGGAGGGGAGAAAATAAAAATAAACATGATTTCGACCTCAAAACTGATGTTTTCGTGAAAGAAATGTTAATTTTTCCTCTTAAAATCTTGGTCTTCCTCAAAACGGATGACACCATGTGATTCAGCGTCAAAAAATGATGAAAAAACATGTGCCACACTTAGGGTTCTCCAAAACCTAATATTTGTGCAATTGTGGAGTTGCGCAACTTAGAGCGTCCAAACAGCCAGGTTGCGCGCAATAAAAAAATCGGTTCGGGTATGAATTTTTCATGAAATTTGACGTAGAATCCGAATCTGTAATAAAAAAGGGAGGGTTCCATTTGAAAACATGAAGTTAGTGTCAATTGCGCACGATTGCGCGCAACTTTTTGCGCAAAAGTATTTTTCCTGAGATCCTCACAAAAATCATGAAGAATCGCGTTGATTGGAATTTTTTACGCTGTATTTTGCGGAAATGAAGGGGGTGTAACCTTTTCGTGAATCTCCTGTATACAATATCATATACAATTATAACATTTTGGTTAGATAAAATTTGAAAAATCAGAAACACGAGTGAGAATCGCAAAAGAGCCCTGATCTCTGAAGTTTAGCTGACCAAAATCCGATTGCTGTTCGTTTCTTCAAACAGTTTGTTGTACTCAGATTTGCGTCCTTAGCAACCAGTAATCAAATTTCTTCATGAAGGCACCCACAACTCCCTGTTTCTTTGAACTGAATGTGAAGCGTTCATTTCTTCCAAATGAACTTGATTGTGAAGTAGGTACGTGGTAGGTAGGTAGTTGGTCTGTTCAGAGAGGCAGTCCTGAACAGTTCAGAGGGGTTTGGAGGAGTCCATTCGCCTCTATCCCCTCCCCATTTCAGTTCCTGTTTGGTTCTGAAATGGTTGCAGACTGCCTCTCCGAACAGATCCAGTATCTATGGTTGGTTGGTGGTATCAACGGCAAATCTACACAGAAAAATAATAAACCCCAGTACAGCAAAATTGTTATTTGATTTTCGGATTGTTCGTACCTTGAAACGTAAACCAACAAACTTTGAAGGGGGTTAAACAATTTTTTTCTTGGTCGATTCCAAAGGTTCATTATTGAAAATAATAAACCGAAATTGATTGTGGATGCCTGCTGAAATATAATAACAATAGCCGGCAGGTAAGTGCTGCCCCTATCGTGCTATAGTAAAACCATCATATATTAGTTTCTTAAGGCTCCGATAGACGTCAGAATGGAGGAAACTCGTGGGTCAAGTTTGCACCAGTCGCGTTTTACGAACCCGAGTAAACTCAGGTGTACAAGTTTAGTAAGTCAGTCACAATTTTCTGGCCCTAGGTTATTATTATCTCTTGCGTAGTAGAGAAAGGTTTAACACCTTCCACGCAGGTCCCAAAACGGCGATTTTATCACCAACGCGGATCCCAAACAGGGTGGTCTTCCTGACAGCGCGGGGTGCCTACCGGTAGGCACTTTTCGCCGCTCTACTGCCATCTGTTTCTTCTTAGATGAACCAGTTCGTAATTTTTTTTCAACGGGATTTCTCCATGTGATTTTGCTTAGTAATACCCTTCTCCACTAGGTTGCGTTCCGGGTGCAAAACGGGTTGCAATCTCGCCCGAAATTAGTAGTTCATACAATGTACAGAAAGCGCTCGAAACGTCAGCCGCTCAGGGAGTGGGATTTTGTTTGCCTACCGGTAGGCAATCCGCGCTGGCGAGAGAATTACGTTTGCCTGCCGGTAGGCAATCCGCGTGGAACGTGTTAAGGGACACTGAAAGGGGATGTAGCCTGTTGATGACTTCGGTAGGGTGCGTCATTGCTGCTCATTTAAAAAAATTTTCGCAATCCCAGGCTTCATACCTTAACGTTTGTAACGAAGTTAGAAGGTATAACATTGTAAAATACTTCAGCTTACTAACATTTTAGCATGGAACATGCTTTAGCCTTGGAGTAACCACTCGAAAGTGTCCACCCCATCCCTACTCCACCAAAAAGCGTGGCTAAAGCATGTTCCATGTTTCTTGAATTTTAACCAAAGGCTTTAAGCATTGATTTTTGAATAATGTTATTTAAAATGTGTATGTATTGTTTTGTTTCTCTTTCCAATCTGTATCATTCATGCGGGTTTTCTTTGATGTGTGCAGGTGAACAGCTCGTCGTTACGTTCGCGGCAGGTTACATCGCCGGTGTCTTCTGCGCCATCGTCTCTCACCCCGCCGACACAGTCGTCTCCAAACTCAACCAAGAGAAGGGAGCTTCCGCCATGGATGTCGCCAAGAAACTAGGATTCGGTGGTAAGCAGCAATTTCATAGTTGGAGTTGATATTTCAGAGGCTGCGGTGATGCCGTCACCTATAAGCATGGATTTTGAACAATCAGGATAATTGTGTTGCGCAGGAATATTACGGAATTTTACACAAAATTTCTCAAAAAACCTTTTGGTCATGTGGGTAGTACGCGGTCTGTACCAGGCTCTACGCTTGCCGGAGCACAGCGGTATGAAGATGAGGTTGTTCCACCAAACTGTCTAACCTTGAGTGAAACTTCCTCTCATTCCGTGGCTGAGCTCATACCGAAGATGAGAGTCGGTTGCTTGAAGCGACCCCTGGAACCTCTTCACAAAGCTCAGAGTTCGTGGGTGACGATGAATTTGCCTCCTGACAACAGCAGGTGACGATGAAAGGGTTCCCCCAGACAGTCACCCGTTTCTAGAGCCCCCCCCCCCCCCCCTGGCCGTAGTTAACTAACGGGCTTCCTCCTTCAACTGGGTAGCATTCTGTGTTGCTCGCGCTAGTCTCCTCCTAACGAAGGTCAGATTTTGGCACCAAAAACTTCTTATTCTTCCTTGTAGAACTTAGAGTGAAAATGAATGATGGCTCGAAGACATTACAATTTCTATTAGTTGCGAATAATAATTTTTCTGTTCTTCCGCCGGCCCGTACGTTGCACTTTGCCCAGTTCCCATCAATCAATTTTGATGAAATTTGGTATGTGGGCTCCATTTGGGATCTAGTTGTGCCCAGAAGCTTTCGGTTATCGTACATCCCTTCTAAGAGGGGAAAAGTGAGGGTTGCAATTTTCAAAATGCCCTAACTCAAAAACTTTTGGTACCGTAAAACCGTCAAACTTTACCCCAATATTTACTCCAAAACATTTCCAAATACAATTTCTCCCCACTCGAAATGGGTTAAATTGATTTTTTTAATAAGTGAATTGATCTTCAGGGCTTCCAGAACATTTTGAGTGGTCGAGCTCTTTGATCAGATAATTGTAACCCCCAGATTTAATTGTTTAAATGTTGGAGTGCAGTTACCTACGAGTGCGTCTATCTTTACTCCACTCAGAAAAACTCACGGTTATCGCTACAGAAACGGGCAGTGGTGCAATGTTACTAGTCGGGATTGAATTCATTACCCCAGAAATTCTTGATAATATCAGGTATTTACAATATTATTATAAATATATTCTCAAAAATTGAACTTTTTAGCTTGAAAAATACAAGTTATACCTAAGAAAAATATAAATTCCAATGATCATTTATTCATCATTTATTTCAACGAATTTGCTTGAAATGCAATATTTCTGGTTAAGAGATCACAATTTCAGTCTTCCAGTATAGACAGACTTATGTAGGTAATCGAGCAAAACTTTTTACAAGTAAAGAAATATTGAAGGACAATAAACGATAAACGAATGACTTAACAAAATCACAGAAAAAGTCTGTTTCACATTCGATAACTTTCGAATGAATTTCAATGGTAAATTTCAAAGTTAACCCACGAGTAAATAATATTGGAAATCACAACTTATGAGACCAAAGCACGTTTATGTTCATATCATAATGCAGGTGTTCAGTTGTAAAGTTTCGGTAGGGGCGCGTACCAAGCTTTTTCTCATTTCTTCTCCCCATCTCTAACTTCTGACATGAGATACACTAGGAACCTTACATTCAACACTGCGAAAATTATAAAACTCAAATATTTTTCGAGATTAAATAAGAAAAATATGAGTGAGGCTACCTTTATCCCAACCTTTATAGTGGAGTAAAGATACCCGGTTTTTGGAGTAAAGTTACCATCAAATTTTTGGTAAACAAAGACATAACTAAGAAAACACTTTTTTGAGAATTCGATTAGTGTATTTTGTTCAGAATAAGATACTGAAAGTGATATGATGAGGGCTTGCCTGGTAAATCCACTCCAAACACCTGATATGGAAGAAATTTTGGAGCACAAGAAAAAGGACAAAAACAGCTGAACAGGAAACTATGACTGATAACAGCTGATAACATGGATAAAGGAGCCATCACAAGCCACATCGATTCTCTGGGATATGGAGAATAACGAAAACACAATAGCTAACTTTTATCTAAGTCCTACCACGTTTACGTCACAATTGAAGATTCTCACTTTTTGGGGTAAAGTTACCCCTGGTGGGGTAAAGATTGACGGTTTTACGGTATTACGGTATTATTTTGACGGCAATTTAAAATAGAATGAGGAATTTCACCATGTTGGAATTTCATTTTTTTGACCCTAAAATCGGATTCAGCACCTCGAGTAAACCTCCTATGGCAAACTTTCAGCCCGAACTTCCTAATTTACGAATAAATAAAACAGTGTATAAAATACGAACGTTTAAAAAAACCGGGAAAATGACGTCATCCTGGAATAGTTCATTTATGGACGCTTGAAGCGCTGAGTTCGAGAAATCTATAGTCCCCAGATGCAAAATTTCACGAAACAGTAAAGTTCGAAATCGAAAAACTGAAGAAAAAAATAGAAAAAGCAAGATGGGGAAAATTAGGTTTCCCCTGTTTTTGTTTGATAACTTTCCTCTTAGAAAAACGATTTCGTCGTCCCAATGGGCAACACTGGGAGGAGACGGCGATCCAAACAGCCCAATCAGCGAGCGTTCCCGCTTCACGTCCGTTTTCCTGGTTAGTTTTGAAATCTAAAATTTTGATTGTCTCCCAAAAATAACAGGAAAAATGCAAACAGAATTCGGTGAAATTCCTCATTGAATTTTTTGAATCGAATGAGACCGCCCAGAGGTAAGTTCAACTGTTGAGGTTGGGTTGATCCGTTCAGTTGGGCAGGAATTATAAATTTCGTCCATTATCTATTAGTTAAAAAATGAGAGAGAAAAAACACTTTATTGAACATTGTAGAAGGAATGAAGGTGGACAAAGACTCCAGTAGTTGTCGAAACGTCATGGATTTGCCGAAAGTTCAACATGGTATGCCAAAAACTTCAAATTGATTTATGCCAAAGGTTTTTTTAAACCCTTTTCAGAGTTAGTTAAAAAATTAACTAGCTAGTAAATTACTTAGCTAATGGCCAACTCACTTGTGTTCTCAGGTCTGTGGAAGGGTCTCGGCCCCAGGATCATCATGATCGGCACCCTCACCGCCGCCCAATGGTTCATCTACGACTTCGTCAAGGTCACCCTCGGAATCCCAAGGCCTCCCCCGCCAGAGATGCCCGCTTCCCTCAAGGCCAAGCTCGCCCTCGAAGGCCAGTAAGACAGTTTTTGTTTTCGAAAATTCGATTTTCCCCATCGCGAAAACCTCGTCTTACGAGATCAACATCCTCCCCTTTTCATGATAGACTCACTAGAAATGTACAGTAATTAATTATTGTACAGTAACGAAAAAAATACCAAGATACTCCTTTAAGCTAAGCTTAAAAAACGCCTATTGTATCACAATCCTTAGATGAGATACTTCACACGTCGTCACCTCAATTTGTTTCTCTTTTACATCTCGTTCTCCTTAGAATTCAAATTTTGAACCCTCGAGGACGTTCGGAAAACTCGTACATATTGAGAAATGACGTGTCGAACTTGTTTTTCCCTCCCATTAAAATTCCTCAATATTCGTCACATAGGTAATTTACCACTTTCGCAATTTTTGTTAAAACCGATTTGCTGTATTTATTTGTTTTCGCCGTTCGAATTATGTAATAGACGTCATTCCTATGTGTTATTAAAAATAAATTATGGAAAAAATAAAAATTGTAAAATAGAAGACAAAAATTTGTTTTTTTCCCCTGATTTTACCTCATAAATTGGGTGTCTTGAGATAGATGAATGGATGGATAATCTCTTTATTCGCTGTAATGAATGAACAAGGATATGCGTCAAATTACAGGAATAACAGAGAGTTTTCAACACGTCAGGCGCAACGACTTGAGATCGTGACGACTCGAGACAGATGGGGCCAGCAGATGCAGATGCTAACTTTTTTGGTGAATTTTGAGTCTTCACAAAACAAGGTGCGGACTCTGAAAGTCACGCTAAATAGCTACCGACCCGCGAAGTCACTCAAAAATGGCCAATAGCGAACAACTGATACAGACTGGGGGTCTCGAAATAAGTTTTTCAGAATGAAATTTGGAATGTTCGGCGATTCGCTGTATTGAACAAATCTATTACTACCTGGATACCTATTTACAGCCTTTTCTGACCCAACATTGCGATGTAAAAAAAAACCGCCCTACTAATGATTTTGATCGTATTCACCTAGTTTAAATGGGTAGTTACCTATGTAGTGAACACCACAAACCTACGTTTTCTGGAGTTTGTACTGCATTTTTCTGGGTCTCAAATACCAACTACTTAACTACAGATTTTGCAGTAGCTACCTATTCAATTTACAAGTACGATGATCACAGCAAACGGAACTATCAGTTGAAATCTTAAATGGTACCTGCTTACGGGAACTGACTCCAATTGCCTGTTTATTGTAGATCTGTAGTTAGGTGTGTTGGTGGATGAATAAATAATATACAACATTAAATGAAAAACAAGGGTGCATTTATTCCAAAAGCCGGCATTTGGCTGCGTCCAAGATGTCTGAGTCGTCACACATGCGCAGTCACCACTTTCAGACGGTTGCATGGATATTACACGCGGACGGTTGTCACAAAAGACGTGGCGAAAACTCACTAACATGTAGGTAAAATGTAGGTAGGTGTATACAGTAAATCTTGATTGAAAATGGAAACTCGTGTGTTTTATCTATTCCAATAAGTACAGCCTGATAAAAAAATCAGAGAAAAAGTGAAGGCCGGACCGGACCCACCCACCCTGGCAGCTCCCGAGGCCACCTCCTATCACTAGGAGACAACCCTAAAGTTTTTTTTTTCCTCTGTTGGCGTCACATGTAAACTGTATTTAGCCACCATAATATATAATTATTTTCATATAATATATGAAAATAATTATATATTATGATGGCTAAATACTAATTGTAATATTATTATAATTGAGGGGTTTCCTACAAGAACAATATAAGTCCGAAATTGAAAATTCTAAACCTGCTGAATTTTGTGAAAGGCCTTTTCCTGAATTTTCCCCCTTCTGTTGCAAAACGTTGTTTGTTTCTTGCTGAATTTTCATTGAAGCCTAAGTACTGCATGTTTATGACGTGAACACGTTTTGCATGTTTATGACGGTAATCAAATTTTCTGTTTTTATAATAATAATGAAGCTATTTCCGAACTGTGTTTAAAAACTGACAACTAGAACATTTAAAATGTTTTTTTAGATGCCTATGTTGCTGGTTCAGTTTCCATGTTTTCTTTGTTTCACCATCAGTAACATGAAGGAGAAAATAATAGTTCCTACTATCTTAAGGATTTGAAAAATGAATGAATAGATAAGTAGACAAGCAGTCGTTTCATCAAAAACCTTTATTAGGGAAAAAATAAAATGTTCAGAAACTCCAAATATTTTGGTTTGAGAGAAAAAATAACTGAAAATTTACACAATATAAGAGAGAAAAAAAATATACAAGAGAAAGAAATATACAAAAAAAAAGAAGAAATATACACATGGGAATAACATCAGAAATATAAAACAACAATGAACAAAATAATAATACACATGGGAATAACATCTTCACACAATAGTTGAAAACTGAAAAGGACGAAAACCCATAATTCTCACACCTGGTAGTGTTGCCACGCGCGCGCGGCCTTATTTCGTTCTTGCGGAAATAGAGAGGACTAGAATTCTCCTACAAAATGCGCACATTTTGAAGCCTCCCATAGACTTGGACCTGTTCGGTTCTTGCCGAAATGAACTTGTTACTAGATATCGCACACATTCAGGAACAAAATGGCGCCTTTTCAAAATGGCGGGTTTTTTCAAACTTTGGACTTATCTTGTTCTTGTAGGAAACCCCTCAATTATTTTAGAGATTTTAATGAATCTAACTATAGCTTTAAACGTATTTTTATTGTTCAGTAAGCACTGCACTCTCGTAGGAAATTCAATGCTTTTTTGGATGAGTTAATTGTATTCTTGGCTGCTGGAAACTGGGGCATTTGAAGAGAATCTCCTTCTGGTTCGTCGCAGCTTAAGCAGTTAGGGTTGTCCAAAATTCTTACTTAGTAGAGATGGGAGGGGAGGTGTATAAACCCTTAAGTGTTTATACACTATAACGTCAGACCACCTGGACTGAAGCCATCGATTATCGGACAACAAATACATCGATGCCAAAATAAAATTAATAATTCAGTGACAATCTTCAACAAATTAAGCTTAAATCACACGTACATCACAGTTGGTTAATATACAGGGTGTCTACAACTTAAGTTGGGCATAACTTCAGGGTATTTCCAACAAAAACGTCTCTTAGCAATTTTTTTTCACTTCGAAGTTTTTTTGTCGCGTTTTTGACCTAACGTCACTAAAACTGTCATAACGCCATGTTGTTTACCAAGTAAATTCAATTTTGAGGATACCGTTGGAAAGAGAGTTAAGTTTCCAAGCTATCTAACCATTTCTAAAACGCTGCAAATTAATACACGATGGTTTATTATTTTTCAATATAGATCACTCGTCTGCAAAGAACGGCTTTGCCATTGTTACCACCAACCATGATGAAGAAAAACATCGATCGCAAGTAGATATAAAAATAATAAACCAACAGTCGATGTGATGGGACTAAAAAATTTCTCGACGAGAGTACGATTTGAACCCAGAACGCGCAACCACTAAGCCAGCGAAATACGAAATTTTTATTTACAGAAAAGTAGTACATTATAGAATGTGACAGGAATTTGATAGGTAACATTTCCAACCAGTATAGGTTTCCTATGTCTAAACAGTGATTTTAAGTAATTTAATAAGGATAAGTAAAGTTTGTAAGATAAGAGAGTGGCTTAGCTTGAAGGAAAATTTTAGGAAGAAAAACCTTACAACATATTTTATAATTTCAAAATGACTACCTAACTTAAAGTACTGGGGGGGGGATTATATACAATTTACACTACTGGGCTATTTATACTATTTACAGTCTTACAATATTTACAGGCATTTACAGGAAGGAGAGTTAGGGGGTCCTAACTCGCCATGACCCCCAACGGGGTTTTATTGAAGTTTGAACATGGTGTATAGGAGGGGGTTTTGATGTACTGGTAAGGAAGAACGGAATTTGTCGGCAAATTTTTGAATGTGAATGTGAAGTGGATCAATCTGGAGGTGTGAGTGAAGGGTTTCAAGGTTGGTGCGGAGGGGGGGCTATTTGTTGCTAAGCGGATACATTTGTTTTGGGTAATCTATAGTTTATAGAGATGAGTGTGGGCTGTTGTGTGCCGTACTGGTGAGGCGTAAGTTATGGTCGGGCGGATGATTGTTTTATAAATTAAATGTTTCATTTTCTGATTTAGGGAGTGGGATTTGAAAAGGGGGTAGAATCTACTTAGTTGGCTTAAGGCTTTGTTGTTAGTCTGCTGTATGTGTTCTCTGAATGTTAGAAGTTTGTCAAGGTTTAGTCCGAGGTACGAGTATTTTATTGAGGGGGAAAAATTTATGGTGTCTGATTTAATTTTGATGGCTTTGGGTATGTTACGTTTTTGGGTAAAAAGGATGGCGGGATCCACCCCATCCCGCGTTTGGTGGTTTGGGATGTTTTTGGGTTTTGGATGAGTTTACTTTAATTTTCCATTTGTTGAGATTCTATAATGAGGGTGGCCGCGTTTTTAAGTCTATTGCCTTAAGCCAGTACTAAGTACTAAGCCAGCGAGTCCCGTTTAAAGTGTGATAGTTTAAGGTTCTCCCATCGCAAGGGAGAGAATTGATTAGACAACAGATTCTCCCTTACATTCTCGTAGGGAGCGAACGGTTTGTCCTACAGGGCTCCGCGTGGTCTCTAAAAATTCTATACTATCTTAAATTGATGGAAAAACAATACCTTTATACAGGGTGTAAGCCTAACTAGTCTGCCATACGGTACCAGTCGATTCTATTACTAATTTGCAACAAAAAATGTCTTACTCCCTTCGTTTTCGAGTTATTTTAACTCTAAACATTTTTTTTTCGTGATTTTGACCTTATGTCATTAAATCGGTCATAACTCCTTTGATTTGCTGTGTAAATGACAATTTGAGGATACCGTTGGAAAGAGCATTAAATTTCCTATCGGATAGATGCCTTCACTTTGGTTTTAGTCAAGGTTTGAGACATGAAAACGTCCTCTAAAAAGAGAATTTTACGTAATTTTGGAAACCTCGCTTTTCTTCAATCGCAAATTGAACTACGAGAACCTATAATTTTTCAAGATGTTAGAACAGTAAAAACTGCGCTAAAATCTCATTTCCAATGGTACAATTAAAAAATATTTAAAATCAAATTTAGGGAAGAAATTTGTGTTTGAACGAGGAAAAACGTGCATTTTTTTTCAACGAAACCCCCACTCCCATCATCCGATCACCTCAAATCTGCTAGGCGGAGCGCTGATTTCGTTGAAAAAATGCACGTTTTTCCTCGTCCTAATACAAATTTCGCCCCTAAATTTGGTTGTAAAATACTTTTTGATTATACCATAGGAAAGCTGAGATTTTGGCGCAGTTTTTACTGTTCTTGCATCTTGAAAAAATATTGGTTCTCGTAGTTCAATTTGCGATTGAAAAAATGCGAGGTTTCCCAAATTACGTAAAGTTTTCTTTTCAGAGGGCTTTGTCATGTCTTAAGCCTTGACTTAAAGAAGAGGTAAGAGACCTATCCGATAGGAAATTTAATGCTCTTTCCAAAGGTATCCTCAAATTGTAATTATCGTAGCTAATTAAAGGAGTTATGATCAATTTTATGACATAAGGTCAAAATCACGAAAAAAAGTTTAAAATTGAAATAACTCGGAAACGAAGCCTTTTAAACGAAATTGCTAAGAGACATTTTTTGTTGCAAATTAGTAGTAGAAACGACTCGTACAGTATGGTAGACCAGTTAGGCTTACACCCTGTATATTTCAAGAAAACCGGGTTTATGCCGATTCATTGGTTAGTTTCCTCTTCATGTAAAGCAACTAATTAGCCTAAATGTTCACCCTTGTTCCAATAGACGATTCATCATCGACTTTCACCGATCGGAAGCGATAAGTTTTGAATACGAAAAAGAGACACGTTTTTTTATGTGACGTAACTCGTGTGCCAAAGTGAATGGGATTTGGCAGGCTGAGCTGAGCTATTATTGGAGGAGGTCAGCTGAGTTGAGAAACAACGCCAAGGCTTCCAAGGTTTTCTTCACAGATGACAAGTCCATTGTGACAACATCCACTAAAATTAACTTGTAGGAGTGGAAAATAGCCACAAACTTAGGACAATTTTCGTGGTATTAAAAAAAAATTCTCCTAAAAAAAAACTTTTTGGTTTATTATTTATTAAATAATGAACTTTTGGAATCGATCTAGAAAAAATGTTTTCAACCCCCTCAAAATTTGTTGGTTTACGTTTCAAGGTACGTAGAATCCGAAAGTCGAATAAAATTTTTCCGTCCGTGGCAGTTTATTTATTTATTTAATCATGTAAGGGCAAGCCCAATTCAATACAATAGTATACAAAATGTTGAACGTTAATTATAGGAAATAAGACATGAGATGTGACATGAGAGGTGAGTTTAATACTGCGAGATACTTAATACTGACTTAATACTAGTGAATTTAATACTGCGAGGGAGGAGTTAAAAAAGTCAAAATTTGGGTGAAGGGACAAAAAAAGATTAGCACTGCGTGGTAGACGGTAGAGAGGGCGATTTCGCTGGTAATTGTAGGGGGAAAACGGAACATAGAAGAGAGGAGATGAGCGGGCAGCTTCGCGAGGAACATGGAAGTAGATCCTTGAGAGCAATGAAGGGCAGTTCGTTCCATTTATGACCCTGTACAGCATGGCGAGATCAGCGGATGCACGACGGGCCTCAAGAGTACTCAGCTTACACCGCTCCAGCAGGGAAACATAGTCGACCTCCGCAGATTGGATACCCAATATGAAGGCAACGTAGCGGAGGAACTTATGCTGGACCCTCTCCAAACGATCTCTGTGCACGGCATAATGGGGCGACCAGACAGTAGATGCGTACTCCATAATTGGGAGAATGAGCGCTTTGTACAGGGAAACGATGGCTGGAATACTAGTAAATTCCCTTGTGTTCCGCTTCAGGAAACCCAATGTGCGCATAGCTCTACCCGCAACCACCTCAATGTGCTCTATGAAGCCGAGCTGCTCATCACACCAAATACCAAGGTCTTTGATCTGGTGGAACGCTGAAGAGGGGAGCCGCAGAGAATGTACGGGAAGATTGTGGGCCCAGTCAGCCGATGGAAGGTCACCACCGTGCATTTACCAGGATTCAAGTACAAGTGATTGGCGACACACCAGTCCTCCAGCCTACCAATCGCTATCTGCAGAGCCGCACAGTCAGACTGAGTCCTGACATGAGTCCTGACATGGCAGAATAGCTTGAGGTCGTCCGCGAACAGCTGACACCCAACCGTGGGACTGAACACCTCTGTGACGCTGTTATACAACAGAAGAAAACAAAGAGGTCCAAGATGGCTGCCCTGCGGTATGCCCGATGTTGGTGAGATAGGTGGCGACAGGGTTCCTCTTGCACACACAACAAGCCAGCGATCGCACAGGTAGCTCTCCATCCACCGCAGAAGGGGCCCGTGGACACCCAAGGAGCACAGCAGCGACAAAAGGTGGGCGTGGGACAATTTGTCGAAGGCCTTGGCGAAGTCAGTCGATATCATGTCGGTCTGGAGACCCCCTGCAAAGCCGTCCATGACAAAGTCCTGAAAAAGCAGCATGTTAGTTACAGTTGATCGACCTCGAAGGAATCCATGTTGCTCAGGTGCAATGAACGTCGAAAAGGAGAGTGTGAGCTGTTCAACCACCAACTTCTCAAAGAGCTTTGGTACGGTCGAAAGTGAGCATATAGGGCGATAAGGATCAATATGGCTCCTGTCCCTGGCTTTGTGTATTGGCGTAACATAGGCAGTCTTCCACCTCTCCGGGAAAATACCGTGCTGTAGAGATCGGTTGAAGAGTGATGAGAGCGGAGATGAAAGGCTCTCTGAACACGACTTTAGAAGGATCGGTGGAACGCCATCTGGCCCCATACCCTTCGCCTCATCAAGACAAGTGAGGCCTCAAAGCACATCGCTCTCCGCCACATACAGAGACCCCAGGGATACCACATTTCTACACGGGTAGACAGGGACATCCAGCCCAGGAGGATCGAAAACAGCTGAAAACACACATTTCATTAGTTAGCATGGACCGATTTTGATGAAAATTGGTATGTAGGCTCCTTTGGGGTCTAGTTGTGCCCCGAAGCTTTTGGTTGCTGTAGGTCACTTCTAAGGGTTGACATTTTGAAAACGCCCTAGCTCAAAAAATTTAGATATTAAGCCTATTGTTTTTTCATCAATTTAAGATAGTATTGAATTTTTAGAGACCACGCGGAGCTCTGTAGGACCAACCGTTCGCTCCTTACGAGAACTTAAGGGTTGGACTTACGATAAATCAGAAACACGAGTGAGAACCGCAAAAGAGGCCTAATCTCCGTTCAAATTTTAGCTGACCGAAATGCGATCGATGTTTTTCAAGTAACAATGGCAAAGCCGTGTTCTTTGCAGACGAGTGATCTATATAGAAAAATAATAAACCTTTGCGTAATAATTTGCAGCGTTTTTACCCCAGCAGGAGTAGCCGTAACGTGGGTCTCTCGTAACAAGGACTGTCGCTCTCTCAACCGTAAAAGCGGAATATTTGAGCATTTCTGACGCCGTAAAGGAAGCGCTGTATTTGAGTAGAATGTCCGGTGATATGGGATTCCCCATAGGTGGCCCAACAAGAGTATACAGTGACAACCAGGGGGCACAGAAGCTGATCGCCAATCCTGTGAACCACTCGAAGACCAAAAACACAGATGTTAGAGAGTTCCTAAAGATGATTTTGGCATAACGGCAAAGCTAACGGCGACCGTAGATCACCTTCTGCGCACGTGCAGAAAATTACGGCGATCAAAATTTGATAATTTATTTAATAACGTCCGAGCAAATAACGGCGAACGTTCTGGCCACTAATTTACGGCCATCTTGCTAACGTCCATGTGACTAATGGGCTGCCGTTAGAGCAGAGTGAACCTGACATGCCGGTAACAGTTTTGAAACCACCAAAATCAATTTCAAAACAAAGCAAATAAATTTAAGTAAATTTTAGATGTTTTTTTTTTAGATATTTTTTGTACTCTGTTAACAGAATCTGATGATGCATGTCAGTGGGGAGTTAGGTGTGAAATTAAACGCACCTTGGTAGCTTGCAAGATGACATCTTCGCACACATGTGTGGTGTGGTACCCGTCCTGCGGTTTTCATCAAATACCTGCCTATCCACATTAGTGTTCACCCCCTCCCCTCCTATGACCCATGACGTCTTCAAATCTTCATCATCATCGTGCACCCCTGTGAGTTGAAGTAAGTTGAAGTAAACACGACCTACGGAATGCTGCTGTAGATTTCCGGCAGATTGGTCTTTCGATTTGAAATTTATACTGATGTGTTCCTCAAGGAATGAAAAACGTCCCCACAAAGTTTCTTCAAATGCCCTAGCTGAGAGGCTCTGTGATCACACTTATCACAGGCATGGGGTAACCCCATGGGGTTTCATCCCGGTGTGTGTCATGTGACTCTTCAAATGCCCTGAGAGGCTCTGTAATCACACTTGTCACAGGCAGTAAGAACAACTGACCACGGAATCGGTTTAGTTTGGCAGCAGCGAGCTTAGGAAACTACAAAATTTGTGTTTGGACTGCTGGCCAAGTGGGTGTGGTACATAGCTTCCTCGTATCCATCACACGGAAGTCCGAAATTTCGTCCAGCGAGAAACTCCCGTACTCCGAGAGCCGCCGTCTTCGTGGAACGTTTTCGACGTACGTCTCCAGCACGGTGATCATATCTTCAGCGGAAAGTAGACCCGCAACTTACAAATTCATAAAATGATCCATCTCGAACAAACACCTTGACAAGATGTACTTGAAATAGCGAACAACAAACTTGAAAAACGAAGGCAGTCAACAATAGAGAACTGAGGATCTAACGGCGAAGCCAGAAATTCCTGTCCCTTCAACTTTCGCGTCACTTTTGTCATCGCCGTACAATTGTTCAACATCGCCGTTATTTTTGCTAACGTTCATCTAGGGTTAGCATCCGATTTGACTCGCCCTAGACAGATTCATAACGGCGATGCCTGTAACGTTCGCCGTTAAGCAAGATGCAGTTTAGGAACTCTCTATTAGGAACCATTTCATCAAGCAAACGGTGGACTACAAGTAAGTCGAAATCAAGTGCCTGAAAACTGAAGAAACGCCGGCTGGTTTCTTGACAACATCGTTAAACAAGACGAAGAATGTTCTGTTCCAAATGTCCGGGATAATTTAAGTTTTACTTGAGGGGGCGTATTGAAGATGTTGGATCAAGTTCAAACGTTATTATTAACTATCATCCATTGTCAATCACATACGTAACCTAAGTTATTGAAAGTGTTTACATCGTTGAATAAAATATTCCTTCCATTGTGAGACCAAACCTGTCTCATTTATATTACGTACAACACAAAACCCATTTCAGTTAAACGACCAGTGATCGATAATTTGAACGAAGAATAGGCCTATTTCTTTCGAAGAAATACTTGCAGAAAGTTATGCGGTCCTCAACTTGGGATACCATCTGTATCAAAGTAGTCCTACGTGTGATTTATTTCTTATTTCCTAAAAATTTGAATCTGAATGTGGCTTTAGGCTTTAACCCATTTGTCACCGTCAATTAGCTCTCAAGGGCACCTTTTTGACAAAACCGGATAAGCATTTCAGCAGCCTTGAGGTAACGAGACGGTATGAATAATTAAATTAACGTTATCTGTCATCGCAATAACTTGAAGCTCGCCAAACCCCCTTGGAAAAGTTTACACTCTCTCGGACAAAAATGACAAATTATTGAAACGACAAAAAGAAAGAAAAAACTTGAGCAATCCATGCTTTTTTGTTGATTTTTCAGTATCAATCAGTAAACGATAAAAGAATCTTTTTTATTTTAGCATTTTTTGGGCAACCTAACCAAATGCCAGTGACCGCTGCGCTGCCAGCCAGAGAGGCCTGGCCTGAGCCCATCCTCCGGGGTGGCATCCCGAAACAAAATCTTAAAATCCCCTGTGAGTATTTTATACTCAGGTCAGACATATTAATTGAAGAAGAAATTGCAGATTGACCAGAGCAATTTCCAGGTGAAGGAAAGTCGCAAACCTTAGGGCCAAACTGGCAGTTTGGCCCCTTGTCGCTCACAAATCTCAAGGTCAAATTATGCCCATAGGGCCAAACAGGACCTCTTCCCAGTTTATCTTTTTTTCTTAATATTACGAATTGCGGATGATTCAAAAAACGGTTTGGAATTCAATCTTACGTAGATTTTGGACCAATTACAAAAAAAACCTAGTTGACTTCATGTACACTGGCCTCGCTACAATCGCTTGCGTTTCAGAAATAGTAGTTCCAGAAGCAGTTTGGCCCTTTGGGCGCACAGGTGTCGATATCGTCTAAGTCATGCAAATCCCAGGGTTCCTGTGGCAGACTGCATCAATGTCACGCAAACACCTTTCACAAAAGGTTCAAAAATATCTGCTCCTGTTCTTTCGTTCTCAGTTCCGCTCTTTTCTAGCTGTTTTTTTTATAGATGAACTGTTTATGAGACAAACGGTTCAATCCAGAAATGAATCAGTCGAGGTTGAAGGTCATCAAGGTGACATTTTATCTTTGCGCTTCGCGTAAAAAATTTCTCCGCCAGTGGAAAAACGCGTTTTTTTTCCGCTTTCAACGTGTGAGGGGTGTGCACATGATTTTTTAAACGATTTTTAATCGAGAGTAGACCTTATCCTGAGAATTTTGACACCAGCCGCTTTCTTTTTGGGTGAGAAGATTTTTTTCTATGATTTTTTCGAATTATTTTGACAATCATGCGCTTCTCTCGTCTGGGAGGGACCCCCAGCCCACTGTGACGTCATAAATATTCGAAAATTTGAAAAATCATAGAAAAAGGTCTTCTCACGCTAGAAGGTCACGGTTGGTGTCGAAATTCTCAGAATGAGGTCTAGTTTAGATTATAAATAACCATTAACCATTTGTCCGACCCATGCGCACGCCCCATTCCCCGGAAAAGGCAGGCTGAAAAAAACACATCTTTTCAAATTTAAACAACGTTTATTTCACGTACTGAAAACAAGTGGATAAAAACTTGACTAGAAGAGTAGTTCACTCGTTGGTACAATAACTTTTATTCAACGAGAAACAAAACGAACAATTGACAACGAGTAAGAGAAAAAATTCTCATAAAAGCTGAGTTTGGTTGAATCAAGCTCAAGATCAAAATACAGTCTTCTAAAATGTCCATAATTAACGTTAACAGCCGTTTTAAACACTCTTTAATTACCTATTTTTGTTAAAGATCTTTGAAAAACAGTCATTCGTTGGTAGTAATAAATTAAAAAACTAACAAGGGTAGATAGAAATAAAGGATAATGTGATATAGACTAGTTATTATCTACATGGTTTATACTGGTGATTTTGGATGATGACGTCACAGCAGGTGGGACTTTTTGCACGGCTGACTTGATCTGGCAGGCTATTGCTCTTACAGGCCTCTTTGAATACCGTTCTTTGGTGTAAATTTCTTTTTACCTTTATAATAAAACCAGTTTGAGACTGATATTTATTCAAATCTTCACACTGAGGTACGTCATAAACGGCAATATTCAAATATATTTATTTAGGTAATGGATGTTACAAAGTGATCAATCAGTCAGAGTTTTGAATTCCACAGAGTCTGTGCAAAAGACATGCAATTAAATTTAAATACTCATACATTATTTGGGGGAATTTGACTTGTAAACACTTCTCAACACAATCTGAAATTTGGCTTGAGTTCTCTAAGTACCAATAGTCCTTCCCGCTTCACAGATGGTCAAGCAATTGGGGATGCTTGACAGCCATCACCTCATTGATGTGGATATTACTGAAGGAAATTCAAATGGTTCAGGTATTCGTCACATGGGTGCGCTTCCACCATCAGAAAGCTCCATTTCCAGGCTGGAGGGAACGAATGGGGCGTGGCCTAAGTCCTACTTTCAGATAGATTGGTAGTAACGGATTAGGAGGAAACAATAGGGCGGGGCCGGAGTCCTGGATTCTGATAGGCTGAAAGGAAAGTATAGGGAAGTCCTGCATTCTGATAGGTTGGAAAGAATACAGAAGTTCTACATTCTGATAGGAACGAAAAAGAGTGGCAAAAATTCGCGAGGAAGAACCATCAACATCAATTTTTTGACAAAATGAGATTTTCATGCCATCTACTAGCTTGTTCCAGTACCAATCGCAACGTGAGTTGAAACCGGGGAAAAAGATCATGGTATCCGAGAAAATGAAGGAAGAAAAAACCCTGTGACGGCAAAGAAAGATCAAGGTCTGCTCAGTGACAGGGAGAAGGGATCAACGTCAAAATTCAAAGCTCTGCGTAGCTTTCCACCTCAGTCAATTCATTGTTTCTAATTTTTCTTTGCTTTTTTTACGCGTTGACTGTATGAAAGTCGTTTTTGCTATTCGAGGAGTAGGATAAAGATGGGGAAAATCAATGCCAAGTCGTAGGCCTACTTTAAGATTCCTGATGACTGGAGGAAAATTTTCGAAGAGAGCCAACTTCAGCCCTCACCTTTGACTAAGTTTCTAGCAGGTACATATCCAACGAAATATCCTGTTGCAACAAGACCAGATCCTTACACCGTAAATCCATACATCAACTCTGCTGTTATTACACCGACTACACAGCAGTTAAGAAGAAAAAGGAACCAAAACTATCTTGATGCCGCTTATAGCGGCCCCCTTCCAATAAAAAAGGCAAAACTTGATGACTTCCTGCTCCTGAAGCAATTTTTGCTGAAACCAGATGCTCGACATTTTCATGAAAAACTTGCTACTGACGAGAACGACACAAGAGACTCCGAAGTGGAGTACTTGGATGAAAACAGCGACGGTGACGGAAAATAGGTACGGATGAAGAAGAGCTGGTAGCATTGACAGGAAATACTGATCGAGGACAAGGACCTTTTCCGGTTACACATTTTTTACAACTGAACTAACATAAGTTTCTGTTTATTTCTTTGTTAAACCTTGAATACAGATAGTTGAACACTTTTTTCTTAACTCAAATTCCTGACCCATCATTATATAAGTAAATATCTTTGAAATTTGAAATTCCCAAAAATTATGAAAATTGACATTGATCGTCTTTGCCACGATCCTTCAATAGGGAGTCCTGGATTCTGATAGACTGGAAGGAAAGTATAGGGAAGTCCTGCATTCTGTTAGGTTGGAAAGAATATGGAAGTTCTACATTCTGAGAGGAACGAAAAAGAGTGTCGAAAATTCGTGCATTATGATTGGTGGATAACTCGACACCCATTCATCGACTTCTCTGATAGGAATGAGGGCGACGAGGGGAGGTACATTCCAGGCTGTCTCTCTGCTAGACTAAACCACAATCACTTATAAATAGGCATCTTATATTCAACCAAACTCAATCTGCAACTAAGCAACAGCCATTTAGCCCGAATCGGACTGCGGCGTCACTCGTGTCACCGAAAACGCCTCACAAACTCCACAGATGTCCCAAGGTGTCACCAGAGTAACCACAATTAAATTGAAATTTAAATTTAATGAACAACAGAATTTTCTTGGGCTATTGGAAGTCTCAGAACAAAGTTAAGACAGAAATTTCCAAAAAAATCAATGAACAGATTTTCAAAATTAAATTTTTAAAAAAATCGAAAAAATGTTCCAAAATTTCCAAAAATTAATAAAAAAACTCAAAATTTTGAGAAAAATAAAACATAATTTCCTGATTTCAATAGTTTACAAAAAGTCGTTGAAAAAATTCAGCTCTGTACATTAATTTTTTTAATTGCAATGTAAATTTGGTTACTCTGCTGACACCTTGGGACATCTGTGGAGTTCGTGAGGTGTAATCGGTGACACGAGTGACACCACGGTTCAATCAGGGTTAGTAATAAAAAAAATGTTAAAATTATCAACAACAAGCTAACGTCAACACTGTGTAATATTCTGTTAGCTGGAAAATGCAGATAATTATACATCGATTGACTAATATACCGTCTACTAAAAACCTGGAATACGTAGGCGTAACATCGAGAATGAAAAAGGAAACGTGATTCGTGTCAACAATCAACATTATTGTCTGTTTTGGCTCGGTAAGACGAACCAAAACCTATTTTCGCATAAAAATATGTTATTCTTTCATCTTGATTAAGGATCTACAGCATTCTTAGAAGGCAAGAGCGTATTAGGAAGAAAACACGTACCAAACAGTCAACATCGCAATAATAACTTAAGTTTAGGTAGAAAATAATAAATCTTTGGAAATTTCGCAAAATATTGTTATTTGCATAAGAATTCCGAAGCACCACGAACACCGTAGACGTTCAGTTATAAAATAGGTGTGTATTTGCGTCAAAGTAGACTTAAAAAAGAGAAAAGGCAAGATTTTCTTGACGGTTCAAAAAAATTGAGTGGTTTGTTCCATTCTTTACAATTTTGAAATGCATCACTGGAAGATTCATTTTAGTCATAAAATCACAATTAAACATTTCCACTTACTAGCCGTGGGAGTTGAAACCACCGACTCAACAACATTTCAAAATGGGTGGATAAAATTGGAATTTTAAAGAACAGTCGATTTTTCAGAATAAATTTCTGCATATTTTGGAAGAACTCTGTAATTTTGGATTGAAATTAACACTCTCAGCGCGGGCGTTGCCGTGGCAAGGCGCTCAGCTCTTGTCTCTGATGGCTGTATCCTCAAGAAGGGTTCACAAGAGTCCGACTCTGCGATTCCAACTCGCTTTTCTGCCCGCTGATTGGCCAGAAAGAGTCGGAGAGAGGGTGGCAATAGTGGGTGGTGAGAGGAGGGGGTGGGGGTCGGTTTTCCCGCCATAATATCCCGTCAGAGAAACCGGACACCTGTGAACACCCAACGGTTATCGGAAAGAGTTGGACGCTTGTGAACCCACCTTTATGGCAACGCTATGCTAGGAAGCTCTCCCCAAGTGATTTTTGACCATGGTGGGATTCGGTAGGTCTAAAAGGGTCCCATTAAGGTCGGTCTACACGGGGACACTTATTGCCATAGAGCGAGAGCAGAGAGCACTCGAGAGCAGTGTGGACACCTCCTAGAGCAGTTGCGCTTGCTCTCGTAGAGTGCTCTAGTGCTCTCGCGTTCCCTCTCGACTCTCGACGTGGAGACACCTGTGCAACCACTCTCGGCAACTAGTGAGTTTCAACAACGTGCAACTAGTGCCTAGAGCAGGATGGCGAGTTCCGGCCGTCAATGGACAAAAGAAGAAACCGAGAGCTTCATAAGCCACCTAGAAGCTATGCCAGAGCTGTGGGATGCGTCATGCGAAAATCACAAAATTTGTAATCAAGTACCTTAGATTTACTTACCAAATTACATGTTGTTGAATCTTCTATTTGGTTAGAAGGGACCATGAATTTCAGGGCTTCAAAAAACTGCCATCCACTTGAATATACGTTGTCAGCCCCACTCCCACTGTATTAAATACAGGAACAAAAGAACTGTTTCCCTCACAGCCCTGGCAAATGAATTTGCCACCGACATCAAGGGGGTTACGAGGAAACTCCATAACATGAGGAACCAACTAAATTCCGAGTTGAGAAAAATTAAGAAGAGGAAGAGTGGAAGTGGGGCTAACAACGTATATTCAAGTGGATGGCAGTTTTTTGACGCCCTGAAATTCATGGTCCCTTCTAACAGAATAGAAGATTCAACTACATGTAATTTGGTAAGTAAATCTAAGGTACTTGATTCATTCACAACATTGAATTCAAATTACTATAATTATATCAATTCACAGAAACAATTTAAAAGATAGGTAAGTTATCATAAAAACCCAATCTACAAGTTTACAAATCTACGTTAAAAATAATTCTAAAGCAGAGAAAAACGGGTTACTGCTAATCTTTCTCCGGGTTGTATGGATTCCCTCATTGTACCTAGTATCTTGTTTTTTGATTAGTGGAGAAATGTTGCTCAACAGTTCCTGAAAATTTGTGGCCGACATTCGTACGAAGTCATCCTCATATACCTACATCTTTGGATCACTTGCTGTCAGCTCAGGAAGTAGAGTCGTGTACACACCGAATTGCTTTCGTTGTAGAACCCATTCTTTCGCCCAAATACGACTGGAGAAATCTCGCGCAAGTGCAACAAAGCGAGACCGTGTAGGCAGACCTGAGACTGCTCTCGCGAGATCAACAGCGAGAGCGGTCTCAGACACTCGTCTCTAGGCTCTCAGGGATCATAGTGTAGAATCAGCTGACACTGCTCTACGCAATTAGTGTCGCTCTAGCTCTCACCGTGTAGACCGGCCTTTAGGGTTCACTGGGTTCAGTATGAGCTGACCAAACAAAGGGTACCTCTCGTTTTCATGTAGTGGTTTAGTAACCTATGTAAGTCGGTATTCTCTCTTTCAAAAGGTTAGAACAATATCAATAATGACGTGCATAATAATTTATGCAAAATACAGTACTAAGTTATCTACCCTAGAAAACCAGTAAAATCCCCAGAAATGTCGGAACTGGTCAACAGAAAAAAGGTGCTATCTATGTTTCATGTCCCTGGCATGGCGTTGCCATATGGCAACATTCTTGGGAATTGATCAAATTTAGTTTTTCCTAGTCTACACGCATCTAAATACCTACCTCGTAGAAAATTAGGAGACTAATGTTTAATTTCAAGTAATTAAAAATCCCGTCAGAGGAGTTATTTTTTTAATATGCTGCCGCGCTGAAAGTGTTGTGTAATGTCCACAAACTACAGACATTTTGGGTGAGGGTTGGTAAGCCTGAAGCCCCCCCCCCTCACTATCCACTCACCCTCGAGTTTTCATGCCTACCTCTCCTCTGTCTCGAGTCTTCAATGTATTGTATGAATAAACCCAGTAAATTCTATTATATATTTTGTTTTCAATTTATCTTTCCCCTCCTTGGAACTTAACATTAAGGAAGAGTATCGAGCTGATAACGTCGTTACGATTCACAAGTAGATATTGATAGTTAACCATAGCTAGACATTGAACACATTCATGTTATGAAAATAATAATGAAGAATTAAACATCGGAGTGTCGGGAATTTGTAATTCATTGGCAAAATTCTTATCTAGAGTGGTTTGAGAACATAATTCGAAGAAGATAGAAAAAATTGTCCACATTTCATTCCACTGTTGGCAGACCTGTGTGCTTGCATGTCTTCTGTCACAATGTGTCCCTCAAGTTTGTTTTCTGGTTTTAGTGCATTTTAGCATGGAATGTGCTTTAGCCTTGGACTAACTTCGAACTTTGTTTTTGTAAATGAGGGCACTATTCATTTCCATATTGAAAATACATCCCTCCCCCACTCACACTCACTGCTGCCAACTGGTGAGTGGTGGCACGAGAATTGGCTCTCAATAGCCAATAATACGCTTGTACCTCCACTCAAGAATGATCATATTTGATCGTGAACTTCAATCTTTTACTGTTTTTTGTTTGTTTTATCATGGAACATGTTTTAGCCTAGGACTAACCACCCGAAAACGTTATGGGAGAGAGTGATGGTCGAGAGTCCTCCCATCCCTACTCCACAAAAAGCGGGGCTAAAGCATGTTCCATGTTTCTTGAAATTTAGCGAAAGCGCTAAGCAGTAAGACGTGGCCTGAAGAGCAGAATTCTTCATTATTATTCGCATATCTTGAATCTGTTCAATGTCTAGTTATATCTAACTTGTGAATCATTGAGATGTTTCAGAATGAGAAACTGTCTTATTTGTCGTACCAACAAGATGCAGTGGACATGGTCAATTACATATACATAAATATATTTATCAAGGTTCTTTCCAAAATTGCTGGAGTGTGAGGGGAAAACTACCTCCTGCGTGCCGGCCGGATGCCACCTGACCAAAACCCGGGTTCCACCCACCACGGCGGCGTCCCAGCAACCAAGAAGGGAAAGAGGTGTCAAAGACACCCCCCCACCAAACCGGATACCGAGCCACACCCAAACACGCCAATGGATTTCTCAGCTCGATACTCATCCTTCCGATTAGGTTTGATGAAGGTCAAATATCAGGTAAACACTGACGAATCCAGATTGACTCATAAGCCAACCACCAGAAATTTAGACTAGATAATCTGGAATTATCGTAATATTCTTTCTAATCCGAAAAAAATGTTGAAAAAAATTACCCACTTAGTTTTTGCTCAAAACTACCAATTTTTGAGTAAACAAATTTTGGTAAATTGATACGAACTGAAATAACTTTCATGAAACTGGAAAGAGGCGAAAAAACGCAAAAATTAAGCCCACAGACTTTAATAATAATAATTCTTAAATATTGGAACTTTGAAGTCGAGTTTTTAAACCAAAATATGAAGGTCAAATATCAGGTAAACGTGAATCTAGATTGACTCTGAAGCCAACCACCACATGTTCAAACTGGACTTTACAGTTGAAAGGAAATTTAGACTAGACAATCAGGAATTATCGTAAAATTCTTTCTAATCCGAAAAGATTAATGAAAAAAAAAGCTTGAAAAAAGTTACCCATTTTTAGTTTTTGCTCAAAAACTAAAAATTTTATTGTACACAAATTTAGTAAAACTGGAGTATTTGGAAAACTGAAAAGAGCAGTCGGCCTGAAGGGACCAAAGAAAGAGTTTTGGCGATTTTTTGAATGATGAAATCACTTTCAAGAAACTGGAAAGTGGCGAAAAACGTAATAAGTCCACAGTCCACAGACTTCGATAATAATTCTTGAAATTAAAAAATTTTTTCAAATTAATAAATTTGAATTGAAATTTTGAAAAATTTATCTAAAGTCGAGTTTTTGAACAAAATATGAAGGTCAAATATCAGGTAAACGTGAATCTAGATTGACTCTGAAGCCAATCATCGGCCTCTTCAATCCGCAGATGTACCAACTAGATTTTTCAGTTGGAATGAGATTTTAGACTAGATAATCAGGAATTATCGAAATATTCTTTGTAATCAGAAAAAATGTCGAAAAAAATTACCCACTTTTAGTTTTAGCTCAAAAACCAGCAATTTTTGAGTAAACAAATTTAGTAAGACCAAAGAAAGATTTTTGACGATTTTGTAATCGCTGAAATGACTCATGAAACTGGAAATTGACGGGAAAATGTAATAATTAATTTCACAGGAAATGTTTGCTAAATACATGTGGTAGTTGAGATAAAGCGGCGGAGGGAGGTTTTGAAGCTAGCATTTCAATGCTACCAACCACCCAATACAAACGAAAAATTCGCAATATAAAATAACTAGTAAACAACAAAAAAAAATATTTTTCTACCGCCACGCCTGTTGTGTCAAAACCACAAGGGTGCTGTAAAACAATACCAATCACCACTATAAGTCAGCGCCAAAGTACAACTGCGTACTCAAGTTCAACCTTATTCTCATATAATTTCCCAAAATTTAGGTTTGTTTACTTTACTGCCCTATTCAACGGTAGATACCCCTTACAGAAACTTCCACAAAGTTATTACCTGCGTGGATTCGTCGTAATATTCTTCACTCCAAAATAGTTTTAAGTGAAACTATCGTAAACTTATTCGAAGAGTCGGATGCTGAGAGCGGTGCGCCACGAAAAATGAGTGCCCTGAAGAAGAAAGTTTGGTTATTGCAGCGAGTGTGGCAGAAGTGGGGCCCTGGCCGAGGGCTAGGGGTGGAGCAGAGGCTCGTCTACGTTGTCGTTCAAGTTCGAATGGGACCACGGCTCGTTCCTCCGCATGTCCCGTCGGTTACAGTAGTCCTGAAAACAAGGAACATATGACGTAAATATGGGAAAAAACAGTAGCAATGGAGTTTTCAAAGCACCATAATCGATCCAAAGTACAACACTTTTAAAAATCAAAAGTCCCATATAAAGAAACGAACATTGGACTTGAAATATC
This sequence comes from Apolygus lucorum, assembly GCA_009739505.2. Lineage (NCBI taxonomy): Eukaryota > Metazoa > Arthropoda > Insecta > Hemiptera > Miridae > Apolygus > Apolygus lucorum. Next base: position 377,359 of record CM019174.2, read on the forward strand.
TATCAAGGGTCAATACAAGGACACCAAGAACCATACATTTAGTACAAAAGGGTCGAAAATTGGACTCAAATAACCCAAAACTTTTTCAATTAAAACCCAATTTTATGAAAAAGCAATATTGACTTTTCAAAATATTACAATAGATCCATAGAATCGAAATTTTCAACATTTAAAAAAAAATCAAAAGCAAATTTTATGAATAAGCAACACCATAGATACTAGATAGATAATAAGCAATACCAGATAGATAACACAAGATTACAAAATTTAGGGGTGGTCTGGCTGCCTCGTTCTTTCACCACTTTTCTTATGGTATTTGGTGCGCTGAATCCGAATCTGACGTCAGTTTTTTTTTGTTTATGTCGGATTTCCAAGATATAGCTAGTTTTAAGATTTTTTTAGTTCTCACTTTTCTTCATTTTTTAGTGAGCACTCATCTTGCTCAAATCTCCTCAAAAAGTTCTCAGACTTATACGAAATTTCATGTAGAATCCGAATATGTACTTAGTTTTTAAGTAAACTTGTGTTAAACCCCCTATTTTCCACAAAATGTATCAAAAAACACCGGTTCTCAACGTTTTTTCTTCGGGTTTTCCCTTACATTTTGCCACTTGAAAAAAAAATTAAGGCTAAAAAAAATTTTCTCGGGCTTTTACTTTGTAGGGGGGACACCCAAGAAAATTTTTTTTAGCCTTATTGCTTCCGAGTCTACCAAGGTAGCGGAAGCTTTGTTTTCACTTTTCAAGGTCGAAAAAAAAAGTTCTCCAAAATCAAAATTTTCACTCGCGTTTTGCGTTTTAGACCTTTCTGAACAATTTTGGTTCAGTGTCTGTGTGTCTGTCTGTCTGTGTGTCTGTCATGAATTCCTTGTAACTCGCATAACTATACGAAGTTATTGTCCGATTTCAATGAAATTTTCAGGGATTGTGCGGGTTGGTGTGTAGACGGTCCCCTATGAAAATCATCATCCCCGGACTGATAGAAGCGACTGCGCATGCGCAAACGTGAATTCCTTGTAGCGGCCATAACTTCCACTTCTTCTACCCGATTTCGATGAAATTTTCAGGGATTATGCGGATTAGGTTGTAGACGGTCCCCTATGAAAATCATCACCTTCGGACTGATAGTAGCCACTGCGCATGCGCAAACGTGAATTTCCTTGTAACGTCCATAATTTCTAACCATAACTAACACCATAACTTCTACATTTTCCATCCGATTTCAATGAAATTTTCAGGGATGTTACAAATTAACTTGTTTTGATGTTTTGAGATTAATTACTATGCATCGGATCATCTATACAATCGGGTTATGGATACGAGGAAGCTATGTGCCACACCCACTTGGCAGACGTTTTTTTTTCAAGTGGCAAAATGTAAGGGAAAACGCCGAAGAAAAAACGTTGAGAACCGGTGTTTTTTGATACGTTTTGTGGAAAATAGGGGGTTTAACACAAGTTTACTTAAAAACTAAGTACATATTCGGATTCTACATGAAATTTCCTGTAAGTCTGAGTACTTTTTGAGGAGATTTGAGCAAGATGAGTGCTCAATAAGAAATGAAGAAAAGTGAGAACTAGAAAAATCTTAAAACTAGCTATATCTTGAAAATCCGACATAAACAAAAAAAACTGACGTCAGATTCGGATTCAGCGCACCAAATACCATAAGAAAAGTGGTGAAAGAACGAGGCAGCCAGGCCACCCCTAAATTTTGTAATCTAGTGTAATAGATTGTTGACTTTTCAAAGTACCTTATTCGATTCAAAGACTCGAAAATTGACAGATATTTTATCTGTCAAGGGTTAAAGGGTCAAAGACAAATGAAAGCAGTATTCGATTCCAATTACCATAAACAAACAAAAAACCGCACGTTTTACCCAAAATGACATTTTTCAAAGAACCATACATTCAATCCAAAAGGATCGAAAATTGAACTCATAATTCCAAATTAAACTCAAAATTTTTTTTTCCATCAAATGCTAATTTTATGAAAAAACAATATCAACCTAATAGATTTTAGACTTTTCAAAGCACCATATTCGAGTCAATACAAGGACAAATGAAAGCAGTATTCGATTCTAAGTACCATAAACAAACCAAAGAATCAACAATTTTACCAAAAACTCCCAACATTTTAATCAAAATTTGAGAGTTTTCAAAGAACCATACATTTAAACCAAAAAACTACCGCGGTACTACTATTAAACTCAAAATTCCCAACACTTTTTTAATTAAAAACCAATTTTATGAAAAAGCAGTATTGACTTTTCAAAGTACCACAATCGACCCAAAGAATCGAAAATTAAACTCAAAATGGCCACAATTTGTATCGTAAGTTAATTTTAAGGAAATTTGAAAGCAATAATCGATCTTTCAATGCAAAAATCGAAAATTGGACCAAAATACCCAACATTTATTATAAACGCTAATTTCAAAGAAGTTGGAGAAATGAAACGAGAGGAAGAAGAAGAGGTTATGGGGACTCGGCGACTGCACCACGTTGGCTTTGAAGTCCCTGTTGTTAGATGGGCAGAGGTTGTCAAGCAAAACCGAATTAGACAAAGCAGAGTGAGCAACCAACACGAGCTTTTTGTGAAGTTATAATCCAGCGAGCTCAAGCTGAAAAACAAGCTGTATCGTCGTACATCAGGTTGTACAAAAGGGTAAGAACTGAGTGCCAATTTCTTGAATACGTCTAATCGAATTCTCTGAAGAGCTTGACATCAAGAGACCTACTGCTTCCAAGAGGTTAGCATTCTTTAGTACAACGAGATATAACGACACCGGTTAGTTAGTATTGTCATCAGTAAATACCTTGCGTCGGATTTTCACCTCCTTACAAAAGCAAGTCTCCTCGGCGGGCCTACATCATTCAAAAATGTCATGGAAGTACATCGAAAAACTAATCTAAAATACCATCAGGTAGCAAAATGGCGAGACTGAAGCAGTCAACATTTACAGTTATCTAGGCTATAATATAATTGATTGAGTAGTTAAACCTTTTGTGGCCATCAGAAAGAGATGTACTGTACACTGTTAGGTACATTTACAACTGTAATTTCATTCTCATATCCAATTTGTTAATTCTGTCATTAACTGTAAGTAGCTAAATTTACTTTTCAATATAGTAATATTGTATTTACAATGGACTTAATCAACAAATAAACATTTTAAAAAACACTAGCAAGAACGGTTTTGCCATAGTAAACCCGGTTATTGGATGAAACCCTCAAAACAAAGTGTAAACGCATGAAAACTAGGCGTTAGATGAGAGACTATCAGCCATGATGGCTGATGCTCGCGTATCAGCGCTCATCACTGCCTCAAACGCCATTACTTCTCAGTGCATATCTTGCCTGCGCTCCCTTCACCCACTTGTGATCCGCACTGCCCTTATTGAACTTGAAATTTTTAATTGTATTGATGTTTGTATTGCCTATTATTAGGATTTGCAAATAAAAACTTTTGAATTTGAATTTGAGCTCATCTCTGCCTTAAACGCAATTACTTCTCGGTGCATATCAGAGCTCATCCCTGCCTTAAACGCCATTACTTCTCAGTGCATATGAGAGCTCATCACTGCCTTAAACGCAATTACTTCTCGGTGCATATCAGAGCTCATCATTGCCTTAAACGCTATTACTTCTCGGTGCACAATAATCGATTTATCGTTAGTTGTTATTACATGATGGAATAACCGTTATAACTTTTTTGTTTTATTATTTTCAATAATAAAGCTTTGGAATCGACCAAGAAATTTTTTTTAACCCCCCCCCTCAAAATTTGTTGGTTTATGTTTCAAGGTATGTAGAATCCGAAAATCGAATAAAAATTTGGTCATCCGGCGGCACTTTCCTCGGTTAGCATTGACCGATTTTTTCATATTTGAAAATATATTCTGGAATCTGAAGATATAACTCTGATGACCTAGGTTTATCAACAAACTCGAGATGACATATCACTGCCTAAAACGCTATCACTTCTCAGTGCACAATAATCGATTATCATTAATATCGATCAACATGATGGAATAACCATTATAACTAGTTTTTTACAAGCTTTTATTTAGCTTCACCTGTCCCGTTGTCTGTCTGTAATCAATCTTACAAGTTAAATTTGATCCACTTCCTGGTTGAAGGTGGCCATAGGAACTCCGTGATTAAACGACGACACCCCCATCGAGTTTGGGCTCATTTGATTCGATTATTGATGAATATCTTGGTTGGCGTTTGATTATTTATTAATAATTATACATATTTGAAAACACCTTGATGTAATTTGACAAATTTCCCCTATTTTTTCAATAATTAGGATCAATTTAGTTTTTTCTTAATTGAAAAGATGTTTTCGAATTTCAATAGAATTTTGAGTTGTGGATCATTGTTTTGACACCAGAGTGCAGTTGGTGTGACAATAAAACTTGCGTGAAGACTTAAGAAACACCGTATGAGTTAAAATACATTTTCCTTCCAAAAGAATGAGCGTATTGACTTTGGGTCAATCGAAGTGAGCGGAGCATCGGAAGATCGTTGTTTCAGCCATGTGTTCGGGCCTGCTATCGAAGAATTGAATACAAAAGAGAACTTGGGAATCATCACGTCAAAAAGACTGAAAAGGGTTTGTGGATGAAATTTTTTTTTAATCTGCTTCCTCCCTACATTGCTTTCAGTTTTCTTTGTTGGCCCAAACTCATTACTTCTTCACCTAGAATGTGGCCCAAACCCATGGCTGTTTTGGCCCAAACCCATCGCGTTTTCCAGTGATTGGCCCAAACTCAAACCGCCCAAAAGAATGTACCTACCGATCCTGTGGAAGTCGGTCATGTATGAGTACAGTGTTACCAACCTCTGTCCTCCTGAGGGAACATTAATTTACGAAATTACCAGAAGTGAGGAAATTCTTAATAACAACTTTCTAAACCAATAATTCGAGTAGTAAATCTCGAATTAAATAAATAAATAATAACAACTTCTTTTTAAAAACGGGTTTCATACGACACTTGTTATAATTACATATTTTGATCTCAATAACATCAAGAATCACTTCTCGGTGCACAATAATCGATTATCATTAGTATCGATTGATATGATGGAATAACCAATATAACCAGTTTTTTCAATTACATATTTTGATCTCAATAACTTTAAGAGTCACGTTATTCTTACTTCTGTTCAAACCGCATATATTTTATTGTCACATTTAATTTCATGTCAGACAGGCTTTTTCTTTGAATTTCTATTAATAGATAATATCTCAAGTCCCGATTATTCATTAACGTTCCACCCTATTTCTCATTCTGTTTCTATCTAACTTCTGTAGAGTCTTAGTTGCTGCCACGATTTCTCAGTAAATTACACGAGTTTCTTTTATTTATGACCAACTCCATCACATTTCAAGTCAGCCTCGTCAGTTTGTTGGCACGCTTGGCGCGCCTCCAGCTATTGACCCAAATGACCCTTTGAAGCCTTCGATTGGTGGAGCATGTAGGATTGTTTTAAACCCCCACAAATCCCCCTGAGTAGGCAGCTTACAATGAAAAATTCACCTCAAATAAAAAATAAAAAAAATTTCGAAAGAGGGTTCCCTGATATGGAAGAAAACCATGTGCTGCTCAAAAAAAGCACCCAAAAAATTTAGAGAAATTAACCTTTGGGCGGCAATTTGGCCGCCCTCTCACTAAAAACGATCTTGCATAGACAAAAACAATTCACAGCGCAATGGAACGCACAGGTATTCTCTAATTACAACAAGACACCAGATGGCAGGCAGGAGCTACGTCAGATTTGCGAACGACGCTTGTAAATCAGTGAAAGTTGACAATAGGAGTATTCATGGTCCAGGAGATTCGTCGTCGAATCTTCGAATTTGGAGATTCGACGGGAGTCAATGCGCATGCGCACCAGCAAATACGACGATTCGATTTACGACGGGCTGAAGGCGTCGAATTACGAGATTTGGCGTCGAATTACAAAATGTGATCCTAGCGCTAGCGGCCGTTGTGCGAAGCAACTATCATAACAACAACAAACAGATCTTCTCGTCCTTTCATTTTGAGTTTTTCTTTTAACAACACCTTTTTTAATTTTTATTCTGTTTTTCCGTTCGTTTATTTCTTTTTTATTCTGTTCGAAGTGGGTTTTTTCTCGATTAAATGAGTGGAGCTGAGCCATCTAATGGTCTGCTGGAGAAGTGGAAAAATGTTGCTTGCTGGCATTAAAACGAGCTTAGCACATTCTCATTTCTAGCATCGAACATGTTTCAGCCATGAACTAAGTACCAAAATGCATTCAAAATTGCGTGACGGAAGTAGCAAGGGTTTTTCTTTGAGACAAGACTCCTCATCGGTAGGTACCCATTCAGAAGTCTGAAGCATGATCCTTTTTTAATTCTAGCCGTAGATTTTTTCGTTCGTGTACTAGGAACTTTTTTAAAGGATTTTATTAGGAACCTCTGGGGTATTCTCATATTTTAACTAAAAGGAAATTAATGAACATGCGGTTCTTTTGACACTGACTTGGTTATCGTCTGATGCCGCAAGGAGCGCTACTCACAATTCGATTTTCGACGATTCGACGGGAGAAAATGTGGGAGCCTCATGAGACCCTCGAGTTTACGACGATTCGATATACGACGATTCGACGATCGAATCAGACCATGAATACCCCTAATGTCGACGTTGGATCTGAGTAAACATGGGTAGGTAGGTGCTCAAGTACACTAATAACTCACTTTATTGCGTTACCAATATTATAGTGCGATATTGCATTATAAAACTTTATGCTGTAGTACTAGAAGAAAGATTAAATACCTACTTTTTAAGTCTGATTTGGTCATATTTTCAAATTACCTACGTTTTTATTAATACCCACCAAGTTTAAATTATTTTCAATAAAATGTATTTCTTTTACCTAATATTCATGGTTGTGAACCTAATGTGAAAGTCAGTGATCAATGGTGTACACTTGCACTTGAGTTGGGTTCACTTAGGTGCTTAAAGTCCGCAAAAAGCGAGGTGGGGGGGTTCCGTAATGCAGAAAGTGCGTAAAGCAGAAAAGAGCGTTCACATGGCTGAATGATTACGCGATCACGCAGAAGTGCGCAGTACGTTCTATACAGAATTGTTTCCAAATCAAAACAATGATTCTGGTCGTTTTGTCAATAAACTTTCTGTGAACAAATGAGAGTTTGTTACGAAGTTTACTGAAGATTGTCGAAGTTCATCCGTAATGCGTAAAAGATCCAATTTTTCAAAACGATACACTCCGCTCCAAAAGTCGACATCCGCAAAGATCAGTCCCACCCCCTCAATTGGCTCCAGCCAATAGCATCCAATTATGCACTACGGATTATGGACATTATGCACCTATGAGAACCATGCTAAAAAACATGACATGCTAAAAATATGCTATGCATGAGTTGACATGTTAAAAATATTATATTATTCGAAGGTGGCCAAAATGCCGCCCTGCGCCCATTGCTGTGAGCTCAGATGGTGCGCCTGCCCGAAGGTTAACACTCTCCGTGCGGACTCAGAAAACTCGTTTTCGCCTGTGACGGGAGACCTTTTTGTCAGGAATTCGGTAGTGCAAACCCGCAAATCTTAGAGATAACAGAATCCCCCGAAGTGAAAACGGCGCACTCTGGTGGCAACAAGAGGACCTATTAAGCATGAAAAAAATCCGAAAGAGCTTCTTAAGTCATCCACTAGGTAGCAGAACAATGAACAGCTCGGAGATATGCTTAGAGCTGTGATAGTATAAACCATCACACGCCACTCGCGAAACTCGGCATGATGGTTATTACCATCATCCGCACGGAGAGTGTTAAGGAAGATGGAAATTTGAGATGTAGTGGCAATCTGCATGAGGGCAGCCATGTTGTGACGTATCCGCCTGCCTAACCAATCTGATGCCGTTGCTCGGTCATCCCCTTTTCTTAGGGGTTATCCTTGGGAAGGTTATGTAAACGAAGAATAAACATGAGACTGTTCATTCAAGTGTATTCAGCTGCGATTCAAGTAAAGCTCGCCATACCCATTCACATTCATGGATTTTTTTTTAAATTTTGGAGGAAAGTAGTGAGATGTTTACCTCCCCGGTACACGCCTGCCTCCCTTCTCCCACCTGTCATATCTTCTCTTATTAAAACCAGTTGATGTTCAAACCTCGACGTTGTTGTTTCAACTTATCCTTCCTCCCGAATCATCTCACTGGTGTTAAACGTAATTCTAGGGCCCTGTTATAGGATTTGACTTGAAATTTCCCCGTTTTCGAACCATAACTTACAAGTTACAACTCTCGATAACTTACTCTAGTGTAGCCGCAAGGGTCTCTCCAAAAGTCGTAGTTGGGAACCTGTTCAAGCCCTTTGGCGCCAAGGACGAATCTGCGGTACGCCATCCCGATCACCAAGTAACAAATTCCTGCCGTGATAATCCTGAAATACGAAAGGAGAACCTTTGAAATAAGATGAAAATTGTTGTGTATTTATTGCTGTCAAATTTAGAGTAAAGCTATTACTTGAGAAATCCACTTTTGTCGATCTGACTGACTGAATTTACTGAATTTGGCTGATTTATTAATTTATCTGACGCTAAAATTGAAGGTTTCTGGTTGCACCCAACCACGTTACCAGGTAGATATATTGAGGTATTATAATGAGGAATTTCACCATGTCGGAATTTCCTATTTTTGACCCCAAAATCGGATTTAGCATCTCGAAAAACCCCCTATGCCAAACTTTCAGCCCGTACTTCCTAATTTACGAATAAAAAAAAACAGTGAAGAAAACATGAACGTTTAAAAAAACCGGGAGGATGACGTCAACCTGCAACAGTTCATTTACGGCTGCTTGAAGCGCTGAGATCGAGAAATCTATAGTACCCAGATGCAACATTTCACGAAAACAGTAAAGTTCGAAATCGAAAAACTGAAGAAAAAAATAGGAAAAGCAAGATGGGGAAAATTAGGTTTCCCCTGTTTTTGTTTGATAACTTTCTTCTTAGATAACACAATTTCGTTATACCATCGGGCAACACTGGGAGGAGACAGTGATCCGAACAGCCAATCAGCGAGTGTTCCCGCTTCATGCTGAAGAGGTCCGTTTTCCCGGTTAGTTTTTGAAATCATAAATTTTGATTGTCTCCCAAAAATAAAAGGAGACTTATTTTTTAAGATCTACCCGATTTTCATCTATCCCACACCATTAACTATTCAGGAAAAATGCAAACAGAATTCGGTGAAATTCCTCATTATTTTCATCCTACTGCCCAATCAAAAACTATTAATTTTAACTACTTGTCCACAACACTGAGTACCAATTCCCATTCGAATACCTAGATATTCAAGTGAGGTAGAATGAGTAGCTTACAGCATGAAGAATACAGTCCATTTGCTCGTGTGCTCAGGAGGAACTGGCGCTGGTGTAGGTGTGGGTGTAGGTCCAGGTCTAGGCGTAGTTACAGGTGGCAGACAGACTAAATTCGAGTAGAGTTGAAACCACACGAAACCGGCTGCGTTCACAGGTTGGAGCACGGAGAAGTTCTAAAGAGAGAAAATAGAAAATGTAGCCAAGACAACCACACATACGACTGCTACTAAATGGCTCCTTGGCCTCCATCACGAACTTAATTTGGAAAAATAAGCGTTTGGTGCTATTTACCCATTTAAACTTGGCGTCTTCAACAGCTTTGAACATTTCTAAGCCGAATCCCACCAATTCGAAGGAGTTACTTGGGAGGTTCACTGTGCGAAAACGTGTTAAAGTTAGTGTGTTCCAGACTTCCACCTGTGCTATTGTTTCTCGTAAGGAGGTAAGTGAACATTTTGCTGTCTCTCTCCTGTATTCTTGAAAATATCATTGTTTTCTAATGTTATTCTAGTTAGTTATACTTGAAGGAATGTGTTCCTTTCTTTGCATGCTTTAAAATGGGTTTTATAGAGCGAAATATGGGGTGTCGGAAACTGGGTACTCGAAAATCGTTGTTTACCAGTTATCGACGCAAGTGTCGAATACTGGGGTTCAGAGTAATTTTTAGTTTTGATTGCAGCGTGAACCGTTGGTGAACGGTGATTCCAATGGTGTTTGAGATTATACTTTATAATAACTGGATCCAGTGTTCGACAGGGGGTGTCGGAAACTGGTTTATCTGATGTCGAAAACTGAGAAATGAATTATCCAGTAATCGACACCTTGATGATCCAGTCACCGACAGGCTTCATGAATTTACTTTAGAATGACACTTTTGTTTGTTCCAGTGATCTTATTAAGAATAGCAGTCAAGCGAAGGAGCGAGGCTTTAGGAAACTGCAAGGCGAAAAAGAAAAAAACCACGGAAATTTCCATATTATGGAAATCTTAAGATTTCTGACAAAATTGGCAAAATGTTATCATCTAGAGGTTTCAAAGTAGGGTTTAAAAATGAAAATAATCTTAAAGCTTCGTTGGCCTCTATTAAAGATAAAATTAGCGTTCAAGATAAAAGTGGGGTTTATAAGCTGAAATGTTCTTGTGGGCTTGAGTATTGTGGTCAAACTGGTGGGAAATTTAGGGAACGAATAAAAGAGCATGAAAAGGATTTCAGGGATGACAAAGGTGATTCTGCTTTTGCGAATCACCTAAGAGAATCCAATCATAACTTTAGTTTTGATCTAACAAACGGATAGTACATAGAATTTCCTCATTTTTGCCCGAAGGGAGATTTGTTGGATGTGCTTGAAATGTTCGAGATTCTTAAGAGTGATAGGTCTGGTAAATGTCTGAATGAGGTGGTCCCTCAACATGTTTCACCGTTGATGGGTTCCTTCCTACAATAGCTTGGTCTCCCCTTCACAATGTTACCCTCACCAATGTTTGAGCTCCCTTTCACTTTGTCTGCCTTGATGGGCATTTGATTATCCTCCCAGGTCCCTTCACTTCTCTGAGCCAATAGGATTCTCCTTTCACTTATCTGATTGGGTATGACTTTCACTTTCTCGACCAATGGCACTTGTAACTATATAGTCACAAGTGCCATTGGTCGAGAAAGTGAAAGTCATACCCAATCAGATAAGTGAAAGGAGAATCCTATTGGCTCAGAGAAGTGAAGGGACCTGGGAGCTATGTGCTCTGTGATGTATCTTCAGTTATTGTTTGTTACTGATGATGACCTAACCGTTGAAATCGATTTAACTTGTAACACATTATTTTTGTGGAAATAGACAACGTTCTACTCAACTCCGTTTTGATTAAAATGGTTTTCCACAATCTCATCGCGAGTGATTTTATTCACACAAATTTCTAGTCTGATTCCAAGACTAATGCGTAATACTTGAAAGACTGTTAGCTGATATATTATGTATGGGTTAAAAAAAATGTATGAAAATGAGGCTGTCTTTTTATGTGAGTAGTTTTAAGTTCAATATTTCCATTCTGAAAAATGATCTCTAATAGTGTAATTTAAATTTTTATAACAGTTGAGTTTCTTAAATGATTAAAAATGTTTTTAAAGTTGTTGCCTTGGACTATTATTTGTATGTACCTGATAGGTACTACCTATTTGCATGTACCTGTTAGGTACTACCTCATAAACCATGGAAAAATGGTGGGTGTCGAATACAGGGTCTAACCCCTGTCGGAAACTGGGCATCGCATGTCGACAACTGGTACAAAAAACCACATTCAGTTTTGAAGGTTTTAAAGCTTAAATTCTTGTTTATTAATGAAAATTGAATTGGTTTCCGATTCCTGAGATGTTGGCCCATTAGAAAAGTGGTGAAATCATAAAATTGGTTGGATACTAGGTAGAGGTGCTGTGATTAAAAAGCTAGGAAAAAATCGTTAAGACGTCGAACACTGGTGCACTTACCCTAAGCCTTGCTGTGTCTTCTTCTAAATTGTCTCTCCTTCTCAATCGTGACCTTCCTCTCTTCCTTGTACCATTCGGGCACGCTAACAGGAGGTGCTTAGCAGGATTTATATCATCCATTCGGAGAATATGGCCGGCCCACCTTAATCTCCCCAACTTCACGAATTTGACAACCTCAAAACCATTGTACTGCTGGTAGAGCTCTTCATTGTGTTCTAACACAGGACCAAGTATTCTCCGAAGGATTTTTCTTTCAAATGTTCTAAGAACATTCTCAGATTGCTTACCCGACCCACGTTTCTTTCGGGAATTGCTAAACTTCAAATGTTTATAGTTAATCAAAAGGCCGCTAGGGTACATCACCACTCAGGTAAGAACCATTCGTAGTCCCCCCCCCAGGGTTCGTCATCCTTTGAAGACCATTGAAACGAAGCTTCTGATTGGCGCTCCGTGCAGTGTTCCGAAATCATCCGCCAATGGGATACGAGATAACTTTACCCTATTCTGAATCGGAGCTGGGTCAGCTTGTATGTGACACACATTCCAGCGTTAGTTCATGTCTAGAGCATTAAAATAAAACTCTTACGAATCTCTCTTTCATTTAAAAGGGTTTTTTTATTTACCAATCAACTTAATTCTAAAAGCATTTATGTCGAGATAGGGCGAAGCAGCGACTGTGCAAGGTAAGTTTAACTCTCCTGGAGAGTACTCGGGATTTCAAGGAGTGGCAATAGTCCAAAATAGCCAATCAACCCTTTCGAAGCTCTACGAACCCAGGAGAATGTCTGGCGTTGTTATTTCATCGGAGTTCTTACTGGAGATCATGTACTTTGTTTTACTTTGATTAATGGTTGACCCGATATTTGCCACTGCCAACATGAGCGAAGGGAGAACCCACCCCAGACTTCCTCATAGTCCTAGCCATGAGATTGATGTCATCTGCGTGAGCCAGAAGCTGGACAGGACCATGGAATATAGTATCATCAAACAAACCACATATACCCTAGGTAATACAGAACGAACAGCACCTTGACAACCAGGCAATCTGTAATTTCATACATCTACGTTCGTTAGTTCTCCAATAAAGTGACGTGTAGGAAAACCCAGTGGCATGAGTCATCACCAACAAGGACGAGGCCAAATAAATGTTGAAAAAATTATATTGACGTCCTCTGCTTCCTTCTCCACAACAACCAAGAAGACAAGGAAGAGGTGAGGAAGGGAAAGAACACGTCATTTGACGTCACCTCTTTTCCACTCTCCCCTCACCATAACAGCTTCAGTATAAAAGCCACACTCAGGGGTGTTCCTACATGCATTCGTACCTAGTCAATCCGACTTATCATTTCTTGTCTTACCTACAGCCCAGTTCCTCAGAGGGAATGGTTTGCCCCACAAAGGCGCCAAACCTCTATCTCACCTTAGGGACCTCTTCAGAACACTAGGCTTCATTAGGTAAATGCTCTGCTTCCCGCTGGTAGGTCTGGGTCCAGACGCCGAGGTTTGCGGATAGATATTTCAAGCACTTATCTGGACAGTCAGCCGTGAGGCGCCGCAGATGTAGTGCCAAAGCTGTAGGCTTAGGGATCAATCTCTCCGTTGAGTAGTGTTCAGGCTAGTTTACAATTCAGCGCATCGAGAGGACCATCGCCCTCACTCGAATACACGCAGAACACAACACAATCCTATTTCATTGTAAACTGATGTCCCCCTCTCTCATACCAGGGAAAGCGAGAAAAAACTGATTTCTAAAGAAAGAATCAAAAATAACTTGTCTGTTTTAAACATTGCCTAATTTTCCAACTCCTAGTAATTGATGTTACTATAATTAATATGAAACATGCTTTAGCCTTGGACTAACCACCCAAAAACTTTATGAGGGAGGGGTGACGCAAATAGGGTGATAAGTGAGTCACATAGGGGTCCTTCTCATCCCTACTCCGTGAAAAAGTGCGGGTAAAGCATTTTCCATGTTTCTTGAATTTTAGTCAAAGGCTCTAAGCAGCAGTAAGGTGAGGCCTGAAAGGGAATTTTCAGCATGGAATATGCTTTGGCCTTGGACAAACTGCCCATAAAATTTCACGTGGGATGGGTGATGTAAAAGGGTCTGTTCGGAGAGGCAGACCGGAACAGTTCAGAACCAAACCAGAACTGAAAAGGGGAGGGGATAGAGGCGAATGGGCTCCTCTGAACCCCTCCGGGCTCCTCCAAGCCCCTCTGAACCGTTCAGGACTGCCTCTCCGAACAGACCTACAGTGTCATGCTGTGTTCTCCAGCCATCCACTCCATCTCTACTCCACTGAAAAGCGTGGCTAAAGCATGTTCCAGGTTTCATGAATCATAGCCAAGGGCTCTGAGCAGTTAGCTTCCTGCCTATGCCTGGAGGGGCTAGTTTTTTTTCATTTTTTTATACATGTTAAGAAATTTTTGAATATTTTGTTCATATACCTGGAAAACCATGTAAGTCGAGTTTATCAAATTTTACAGGGGACAGTAAAAACTAAATAATTCAGTTTTCATTCCACATGCACTAAGTTTTTTCGTTCCATTCCTTAAAACTGGTGGTAACAGTAGTATTTCAAAGAGCCTGAGACTAATTTCATCAAAATTTACTTCAGCGAACGAAAAAATGGACTTACATACGTTAACCCAGTCTTTGACACCCGACTTACATGGTTTTCAATTTGATTTTTATGAAAATATACCCAGCTTGGGTTATTTAATTATTAGGAATATTATTCAATTTTTTTCTCCAGGTTTCAAGGTTACACAAAATACCCAAATCGATGCAAAAGAAAAATATTTAAATGAAAATTCATAGGCGTTGACTAATACGCAGTCCAACTTTAAGGCTCCTTGAGTCGAAATGGCAGTCTTCAGTCTTAATATTACTATAGTTGAGCAATAAATTATTATACTACCAATTCCTCAATTACCATTTCTCAAATTACAACCATTACGGTCAAACCGTCAAACTTTACCCCGACGAGGGTAACTTTACCCCCGTGTAATTTTTTTGGGGTAAAGTTTGACGGTACTTATAGGAACACTTTACCTATCACAACCATAACTAGGTAGGTATGCATTGAATTTAAGTGTTAGGCTACTAGGTACTTTTGTTTCATTAAAACAAGGGATGAGTTAGGTATGGGTTAGGGATGGGTTAGAGATGAACTGTATATGAGTTAGGGATGGGATAGGGGTTAGGGAAAAATTGGAGATGGGCTAGGGATGGGTTGGGTGTGGGTTAGGGGTTGGGATAGGTCAGGGCTGGGTTGGGTTAGAGATGGGATAGGGGTTAGGAATAGGTTGGAGATGGGCAAGGGATGGGTTGAGTGTGGGTTAGGGGTTGGGATAGGTCAGGGCTGGGTTGGGTTAGAGATGGGATAGGGGTTAGGAATAGGTTGGAGATGGGCAAGGGATGGGTTGAGTGTGGGTTAGGGGTTGGGATAGGTCAAGGTTGGATTGGGGATGAGCTGTGGATGGGTTGGATACGGGTTAGGTAAGGGATAGGTATGGGTTGGATAGGGGTAAGGGGTTAGGGATTGGTCAGAGATGGATTTCCTTAATTATTATCTCTTGTATCATTAATTTTACAGAGTTTCCTGTAAAACATAAGCAGACCAATAGCACACTACTAATCTCTTTTTGTTCTTTCTAACATCAGCATTACAGCTACGTCAAACAGCCAACAAATCATCAATTCATCTAAAATTATCCTCCTAAATAATGTAAAAATAATTTAGAAACAATGCGGAATAACACGTAGGCAGGTCGTGATCTTAAGGTTGGCCAAAGTATGGAAAATCACGTGTCTGCAGAACACAAGGAGTGGAATTTATTGCTGAAATTGAGACTTATAAAAAGGTTTCTATTTATGATCACTTTATCCGAACTCCATTTATGATTTTGTAAACTTTAACATGAAAAAAAAGAAAAAACTGACTATGGAAACTTGCTACCAGCGTGAGCTGCTCACTTTTATGAAGGCATACACAGGACTTACATGGTTTTCCGGCGAAAAAAGAGGTAGGTAGGTAACCGACTTACACGTTTTTTCTATGCCTACTGGGTAAAAAACTATTCTTCAGATTGGGAAACGGCTTCACTAAATTGATCAAGCGACCCTAATTTACCTAGAGTGCTCAAAACCTTATTTTCGAAAAAAAACCCGACTTATATGGTTTCCCAGGTATATGAACGATTTATACATAAAACTGTACGAGAAGAGTATTCGACGCATACAACAGGGCAGAAACGGGTCTTGGGGAAGGTTACCTCATATTTTTCTTGGCACTGCACTTCTACGAAAGCTTTCCACGTCTCGTTGTGGCCATCTGCGAGGTTGCGGTCGCCATCGCCAAAAGTCACATACCAAGCATTCCCTGAAAATACAAACGGTGGAACATCGTTCTTTCAATTTTCAATTATTTATTTTAATACGCTTGTATGTTCTTTGTTAATTTCCTTATATTTTACTTCCTGTTTTTCTTCATCGGTTCAACGAAAACAAAAACAAGTGGGTGTGGCACATAGCTTCCTCGTACCCATAACCCGATTATACAGGGTGTAAGCCTAACTGGTCTGCCATACGGTACCAGTTGATTCTACAACTAATTTGCAACAAAAAATGTCTCATAGCGATTTTTTTGAACCCTTTGTTTTCGAGTTATTTTAACTTTAAACTTTTTTTTCATGATTTTGACCTTATGTCATCAAATTGGTCATAACTCCTTTAATTTGCTGTGTAAATTACAATTTGAGGATACCGTTGGAAAGAGCATTAAATTTCCTATTGGATAGATGCCTTCACTTTGGTTTTAGTCAAGGTTTGAGACATGAAAACGTCCTCTAAAAAGAGAATTTTACGTAATTTTGGAAAACTCGCATTTTTTCAATCTCAAACTGAATTACGAGAACCCATACTTTTTCAAGATGCAAGAACAGTGAAAACTGCGCCAGAATCTCAGCTTTCCAATGGTATAATCAAAACATATTCTACAACCAAATTTAGGGGAGAAATTCGTGTTTGAACGCGGAAAAACGTGCATTTTTTCAACGAAATCGGCGCTCCGCCTAGTCGATCTGAGGGGTCGGACGATAGCAGTGGGTGGGTGGGCGCCGCAGTAAACCGCGAGGCCTCCGGAAACAGGAGGCCAGAGCGCTGATTTCGTCGAAAAAAATGCACGTTTTTCCGCGTTCAAACACGAATTTCTCCCCTAAATTCGGATGTAGAATATGTTTTGATTATACTGTGATGATTGGTGCTTATTTTATATAATGTTATAAAAATATGACCGCGTTGTACGAATTGGAAAACTCAAGTGAAGTTTTATTGATGCTAGTTACCAAAACTAGACACATGATAATAATTATGAATTATTAGGTTGATGTAGTGTCCTTTACATCATCCCCCTTCTCCTCTTTCGCGTATGGAACCAATCTGTCGGCATGAACAACTCGTGGCCGGCCATTCGGAGGTCGAATCCGAAACACGACGTCAGATATGGGTTTCATCACGACGCAGGGTCCAACCCATGGGCACTGAAGCTTTGGACAGCGTCCCACTGCACGTCGAGGCCAGAAAAACCAGACACGATCTCCAATCTTGTATCGGGGTGACACAGCTTTCACGTCGTACCTTCTTTTTGCTTCATTGGATGCAGCCAATAGCTTTTGTCTAGCTAACTCATGCGTTTGTACTAGATGTTCTTGAAGTTGCTTGGCATAGTCAGCTTTTGACTTCATTCCTGGGACATAGCCAGAGAGTAAATGGACTGGCAGTGTCAGTGCCCTACCGAAGTTCAGCTCGGCAGGAGTAAATCCCGTTGTTGAGTGTTCTGTAGCCCGATATGCCAGTAGGACACAAGGCAGCCACTTGTCCCAGTCCCTTTGATTTTGACCAACCATTTTTGAGAGCATACTCCACAGCGTGCGATTGAAACGTTCCACTAAACCGTTGCTTTGTGGGTGCAGTGGGCTTGTCCGAGTCTTTTGTACCTGCAAAAGCGCCATAACCTCCTGGAAAACTGCAGCCTCGAACCCAGTCCCCTGATCACTGTGAATTTCTCGTGGGACTCCAAAACGAGAAATTACAGTTTCAACCAATCCTTGTGCAATGGTTTCTGCCTTGACATCCGGAACAGGAAACGCTTCCGGCCACTTAGTAAAATAATCAATGGCTACAATAATAAACTTGTTTCCTCGATCAGTCTGTGGTAAGGGGCCCACTATGTCTATAGCTACCCTCTCAAAAGGTACTCCAGACACATAATTTTGTAGTGGTGCTTTCACCCGGAGACCTTTCCCTCCTCGCCTACCACAGACCTCACAAGTTAAACAATGCAACTTGACATCCTTGTGTAGACCAGGCCAATAGTAGTGTTCCCTGATGGCACTAAGAGTTCGACGGCGACCAAAATGACCAAAGTCATGTGCCTTTTGCAAAATCTCCTTCCTTAGTGCCATAGGAACTACTACTTGATGAACTGTCTTCGTTCCTTTATCATTTTCCCATATCCGCACAAGTACTCCATTTTTCAGTGAAAGAGCATCAAACGTTGTCCATAGAGATTTTAAAGACGTGTTGTGAACAGCTATACTTTCCCAAGAAGGCCGCTTCTTGCTGACCACCCAGGAGCTTACCATGCTGAGCTCTTGATCTGTTCCTTGGGCTTCTGCCCAATCAGGTTTAGAAGCATCCAACTGGACCCGCATAGCTAGCTGTTTGGGCAACCCATGCTTCTGTTCTGCTCTTAAGCAGTAACGGCAGTCCTGATCCACACATGGTCTTCGTGACAATCGGCATCGGCATTTTGATGTGTCTTTCCTGATCTGTAAACTATCTTATAGTTGTAAGGAGACAAGAAATCAAGCCAACGGGCCAACTGGCCATCTGGGTCCTTGAAGTTCTGCAACCACTGAAGTGCAGAATGATCAGTGCGCACAATGAACAACTCTCCACTGCCTATTCCGAATGAATGAAAATGCTTTACAGCCTTGATAATGCTCAGCAGTTCCTTCCTAGTAGCACAGTAATTTCGTTCGGGCTTTGATAGGCACTTACTAAAGTATGACAGTACTTTCTCCTGGCCATCATCGTGCACCTGCGACAAGACTGCGCCTACTGCTTTGTCACTTGCATCGGTATCAAGGATAAACTTACATCCAGGAATGGGGTGTCCCAACACAGGCGGTTCTGTTAATGCAGACTTGACGTCTTCAAATGATGCTGCACACGCTGGTGTCCATTCAAATGTAGCATTTTTATTCTGCAGAGCATAGAGTGGCGCCATTCTCTCTGCAAAGTTACGAATAAAACACCGATAATACGAGCACATACCTACAAATGTTCGGACTTGCTTACAGTCCGTGGGGACTGGCCATTCTCTAACCTTGGCTGTCTTTACAGGATCTGCTTCTATCCCTTGGCCAGAGATGACAAAGCCCAAATACGTCACTTTCGTCTCAAACAAGTGACATTTTTTAGGGTTCAATTTCACACCCTTCTCCCGAAAAACAGTAAAGACCCGCCTTAACCACTCGACATGCTCATCAAATCTTTTGTTGTCAACTAAGACATCGTCCAGATAAACTTTCACCCTACCTAATCGAATTAGGTCTCTCAGTATTCCATGCATTGCACGCTGAAAGGTTGCTGGGGCATTGCAAAGACCAAAGGGCATGGTTTTGAACTGCCATAATCCACGGGGTGTGCAAAAAGCGGTCTTTTCTTTGTCAGCTTCTGCCATGGGTATCTGCCAATACCCTGACTGCAAGTCTAGTGTGGAGAACCAATGGCTCCCTGCCAGGGCCCCTGTAAGCTCATCAATCTTCGGTAATGGGTGTGAATCTTTTTTTGTAACGTCATTCAAGCGCCGGAAGTCAATGCAAAACCTGGTTGACCCATCCTTTTTTGGAACCAGTACTATAGGACTTGCCCAGGGACTTTGAGATGACTCGATAACACCAGTTTCCTCCATATCTCGAACTAGTTTGTCAACCTCCTCGAGCCGGTGTGGAGCAATCCTACGGGGTGCCTGGCGTATTGGAGAATGGTCACCAACGTTCACGGTATGTGTATAGCCAGAAATACAACCAAGGTCCTTTCCTCCTTTGGCAAAGACATCACTGAACTCCTTGAGCAAACCAGAGACAACAATTCCTTCTGAATCGGTTAGGTTAGCCTTAGCTGCTATAGCTAGATTTTGGATATGGCCCGGCATTTCACCATCTTGTGGTACTTCTCTCGTTGATTCCTCCAATGGACTGATTTCCTGAAAGCCATCCTCATCTTCAACTGAAACACTATAAGCTAACTCCATGGTAGTTCCTAGCGACTTTCCATTAACAACTACAACTTTTTCAGCGGGGTTAATCAGGCACTTATGTTCTTCTAGGAAGTCAAGTCCAAGAATACAGTCCTCGTGAATCTCAGCTACCAGAACTGAGTGTTGGCGGGAAACCCCATCCCCAAGGTTCAGTGAAATCACTGCCTGACCCTTTACTGGAATCAGCTCACCAGACACTGATCGTAACGACTGTGCTCGTTTCGAGGGTTGGACATTCAGTTTCATCACATTCGTGAGAGTTGAGTTTATTATGGTCTTTGTTGCTCCTGTATCAACAATAAAATCACATGGGACATCATTGGCCCGGCCTCTCAACACCAGAGACGTGTCAGTTGCAGTCCGGTATATCAGTAACTCTGTCTGATCATTTGAAGTCTGGGGCCAATCAGGATTAGTCGGAGTGTGCCCCTTCATTCCGACCTCCACAAGTTTTCCGACATCGGAAGAGGATAGGCTACTGGCTGTGGTACCCAATTGGCATTAGTATTGAGCATGTTCTGTGCCAATACGTTTATAGGTGGAGAAGGACATTGCCAAGTAGCATGTCCAGGGATTGAGCACCTCCAACATAGCAACTTCTCATTTGGATATATCTGACGAAGTCGAATCTTGCCTGACTGATGTTTTTGAACTTTCTTGGCTGCCTCGTTTGGTTGCATCTGCCTGTTTGTCCCAGATACTTCCAGGGCCTCAACAGGTCGCACTGGAATTGACGCTTGGGAAACCTGAGCAGCAGTTTCAAATCGAAGGGCAACATTCAATGCCTCGTCTAATGTTTTTGGCCATTCACCAAGAACCTTCTCTTTCAATGACTGGTCCCGTAGTCCTTGAACGAAGTTGTACACTACCATTTCTTCTACAGGACCTGCTCTGTAATTTGCACCCCAAGAACGATGTGCGAGCATTTGAACTGCGTGGTGGTATGAAGGAACATCTTCCTTGGGTTGTTGTTTCCTGGTCATCAACATCGTCATATACCGTTGGGTTTGATTTCCGTGACCAAAACGTTTTTCAAGGGTTTCAATAATGTTGGCATACGAGCGGGGCTCTTGTATTAGCGGCAGGACTTCAAGAGCTGGACCAGTCAGGCTTTGCACAAGTGCCAGAGCCTTGGTATCGTCATTCCAATCATTTTTCTGGGCTACGCACTCAAACTGCAGTTTATAGGCTTCCCAGTCAACTTTTCCATCATACAACTTAGGAGTAAATAATTTTGCCTCAACATAGTTTGACTTGCCACAATTACAAGAACCTCTATCTCTTGTTTGTAAGTCCATCGAAGTCTTGAATTCATTCAAGTAATTGAGAAAATCCTCCCACATTGTATGTCGAAATTCAGTAAGTGACACAAACCATTCTTCTCGGAGCTGTTCTATCAAATCAGCTTTTTCATCATTCAAGCTATCTCGAACACCTTCCCCCTCACCAAACTCTCTGGAGCGTGGGATGACCATTGCTGCCACCAGTGTGATGATTGGTGCTTATTTTATATAATGTTATAAAAATATGACCGCGTTGTACGAATTGGAAAACTCAAGTGAAGTTTTATTGATGCTAGTTACCAAAACTAGACACATGATAATAATTATGAATTATTAGGTTGATGTAGTGTCCTTTACAATACTATCGGAAAGCTGACATTTTGGCGCCGTTTTCACTGTTCTTGCATCTTGAAAAAGTATGGGTTCTCGTAGTTCAATTTGAGATTGAAAAAATGCGAAGTTTCCAAAATTACGTAAAATTCTCTTTTTAGAGGACTTTTTCATGTCTTAAACCTTGATTAAAAAAAAGATAAGGCATCTATCCGATAGAAAATTTAATGCTCTTTCCAACGGTATCCTCAAATTGTAATTTACACAGCAAATTGAAGGAGTTATGACCAATTTAGTGACATAAAGTCAAAATCACGAAAAAAAGTTTAAAGTTAAAAAAACTCGAAAACAAAGGGTTTAAAAAAAATCGCTACGTGACATTTTTTGTTGCAAATTAGTTGTAGAATCGACTGGTACAGTATGGCAGACCAGTTAGGCTTACACCCTGTATAGATGATCCGATGCATACCTAGTAGTTAATCTCAAAGCACCAATCTTTAAGTACCTTTCACTACCCTCATAGGGGACCATCTACACGCTAATCTGGACAATCCTAGAAAATTTTATCAAATTCGGATGAAAAATGTAAATGTTATGGCTGTTACAAGGATTTTACGTATGCGCATGCGCAGTGGCTACTATCAGTCCGAAGTTGACGATATTCATAGGGGACCATCTAAATACTAATCTGTAACATGAAAATTTGAATCCCTGAAAATTTCATTGAAATCGGATGGAAAATGTAGAAGTTATGGCCTACAAGGAATTCACGTTTGCGCATGCGCAGCGACTACTATCAGTCCGGGGGTGATGATCTTCATTGGGGACCATTTGCAACCTAATCCGCATAATCCCTGAAAATTTCATCGAAATCGGGTAGAAAATGTGGAAGTTATGGCCGTTACAAGGAAATTCACGTTTGCGCATGCGCAGTGGCTACTATCAGTCCGAAGGTAATGATTTTCATAGGGGACCATCTAAATACTAATCTGTAACATCCCTGAAAATTTCATTGAAATCGGATGGAAAATGTAGAAGTTATGGCCGTTACAAGGAATTTACGTTTGCGCATGCGCAGTCGCTTCTATCAGTCCGGGGATGATGATTTTCATAGGGGACCGTCTACACACCAACCCGCACAATCCCAGAAAATTTCATAGAAATCGGACAATAACTTCGTATAGTTATGCGCGTTACAAGGAATTCATGACAGACGGACAGACACACAGACAGACAGACAGACATGGAACCAAACTTGTTCAGAGTGAAAATTTTGATTTTGGAGAACCTTTTTTTCGTCCTTGAAAAGTGAAAACAAAGCTTCCGCTACCTTGGTAGACTCGGAAGCAAAACCAGAGATTGAGTTGATGCAATCTAAAGCAACGTAAATCCCGTGAGCCTCACGTCAGAAAAATAGGATCCACTCGATGCTCGCCCTTAAATGTAGTTGATTTAGTGACACCTTGAGACAACTAAATTTCTTCCTTAGACGTTTTCGGTGACACTAGTGACACCATGGTCCAAATAGAGTTACAGGAGCAACTAAAGAATGGACTGTTTAAGGGGGCGCGGGACTCAGTGGTTTCCCTTATCTTCACGTTTTCTCTGTGAGTGTTCATTTTTTCCTCTCAAAAAAAATTTCTAAATTCATTAAATAATTAATACTTCATACATACGGGCCAAAATGTCAAAAAAATTGAAATTTGAAAAAAATAGAAAATTTATTTTTTAATTAAAATTTGTTTTTTATAAAAACTCTTCATAGGGAAGATTTTGGGAGACTAAAACCTCTGAAAATTCAAAAAGGACAATTCTAACTTGTAAAATCACGGAGATTACGTGAGGACAAAGTTCCGTGATTTTGAAAGAAGTGCGTTAAAAGAGGCCCTGGTTTCATGCGCTACCTGCAGGCGTAAGGAGAACTACAGTGCACCTCTGACCCACCGGGAAACGGGTGACCAAGAAGGCGGTTATTTTTCTACCCCTTCAATCTCAATATCGTAGTAAACATTCATGGACTCCTGGACCCTGTATCCCTGGACCGGGCCTCCACCCCTTTCACCACCCATCGCCATGCAAACATTAGCGTGGATCTGGCAACGTCGTACCGTACGACCTCACTGATGTGCTTGTCCTCTGAATCGCGTCTCCCGTGAGGGTGCGGCACATAGCTTTCTCGAATTCATAAAAACATTGTAAGGATGATACTGTGCGTAGTACTTGATTAAAGTTTCAACCTTCAAATATCTATCTCAACAATTCAACCTTAACCATCAAAAGAATGATTTTTTTTAATTAAATTTTTTTTATTTTTATGTAAAATTTATGGTATATATAACCTTTCTATTATTTTGATATAATTAAAAGGTCAGTATGTGTACAAAAAAAATTAAATTAAAAATGTAGGTACCAATACAATGTCAACAAGATTTTCATTGATTTTATTGCATTTCTTGGTTATTTGAGGTGCAAGGAGGATAAAAATGACGGCGAAATAATTTTCAGGTAGTGGAGTCACCGAGTGAACTATAAAGTGTTAACGGTACCTGTCTAAAATTGGCGTCTAAGTGCGATTTTCACTTTTTTTCTACCTTATAATAAAATTGATCTACCGCGACATTACCTATGCGTACGATGTCCGTTTTGGTGAGGCGTCCAACCACTTGAATTTTCTTATCTTCCGTCTTCAGCACAGTGGCGTTGGGTTGCGTGCTGTTAACTTCGTCACACCACCTCAGCTGGTACGTGACATTTCCTTGTGTGACGGAGTAACTGCAATCAATGAGTCATAAGTTTTTCCGTCGACAATTAGCTCCATTTAAAAGGGAAATAATGTTGTAGTCATACAGCTATTTAGAAGTATCATTGTTTGACTGCCACCTTTCTATAGCATTTTCCGATCAAATTGAACCTTTGTACAAGCTTCTATTTCTTTATAAAGATAACGCTACATCACAGTCCCACTTTTATAAATAAAAAGGAAAAATGTGGAAGTTATGGCAGCTACAGGGGAATTCAGGTCTGAGCAATGCACAGTGACTATAATCATTCCAGGGGTGATGATTTTCATAGGGGACCATCAACACAACAATGCGCATGATCTCTAAAAATGTCATCAATATCGGATGGAAAATGAACAAGTTATGGCAGCTACAAGAGAATTCACATTAGCGCATGCGCAGTGGCTATTATTTAGTTTTTTATTTTCATAGAGAACCATCTACACAATTCGCATGGTTCCTGAAAATGTTATCAAAATCGGACAATAACTTTCCTGAGTTTTGTCAATTGCAACATATATCTGATGACGAGGAGGCTATGTGCTACACCCACTTGGTAGATTTCCCGAATTTTCTGGTTATCGGAACCCCCTCATATAGCATCTCATTTTAAAGCTTGGAATCAGACCTTTAATTTGAAAATACACAAATGGTCCGTCAACCACTCAGTCGGAGGTTTCAGGGGAAATTACGTGAATATGGACCAACCTTCCCGAAATCAAAAACCACGTTTTTTAAACATTAAATGTTTTAATGTGAAAATGTTTCACATTTTTTCGACACTTTTAACAAAGCAAAGTGAAATCCGATTGAAACGGGACTACCACGGATACTGGTAAAACATACTTCGAAAAGAATCAGGCAGATTGGTACCGGAATAAGAAAATGCAGCGTGTCCGAACACACAAAAAAACAACCGCACAAAAAAACACCGAACTGTATGCCTCCTCCGTCGCGCGCCTACGGTGCTATTGACAGACGATTCAGTTAATCAACTAAATCAATCAAATTGCATTGAATCAATTGAGTTCAAGTCTGAACACCAGAAAGATAGGTAACTTGTCAAGTGTAATGATAATTTTCTTGCCGTCCAGTTGTGTCACTGTGACCACTCCTGCTTTTTCCTTCAGTTTGTGTACCAAAGGGGCGATTCCTCACCAGTACCACGCAGAATACTTCCAGATGAAGAATAAGCTCAACATACGTGATGAGCTCATTGAGACAAATGAAAAGGACAATGCTGAATAGATGACGATATCTTACTATTCATCAATGATTATTAGATTTGTTTCAAATGCTATGGTGTTCATTTACTATTGGAATAATTAAAATTTCGTTATCCGTGTTTCAGAAATTACTTAATTGCTGTTTTTTGGTAATAGAATGGCACTATTCAACCATACCTACGTGAGTTAAAATCGGGGTTTCAAAGAAAGACGAAAACATAAGTGATTGGACGGGTACCAAATACCCAGAGAGTTGTAAAAATGGGTAGTTAATTATAATAATTTATTAACGTTTAATTTAAACTGATGTATTAATTGAAGAAGAAATTGCAGATTGACCAGAGCAATTTCCAGGTGAAGGAAAGTCGCAAACCTTAGGGCCAAACTGGCAGTTTGGCCCCTTGTCGCTCACAAATCTCAAGGTCAAATTATGCCCATAGGGCCAAACTGGACCTCTTCCCAGTTTATATTTTTTTCTTAATATTACAAATTGCGGATGATTCAAAAAACGGTTTGGAATTCAATCTTACGTAGATTCTGGACCAATTACAAAAAAAACCTAGTTGACTTCATGTACACTGGCCTCGCTACAATCGCTTGCGTTTCAGAAATAGTAGTTCCGGAATCACTTTGGCCCTTTGGGCGCTCAGGTGTCGACATGTTAAAATAAAGCTACCTAAAGCAGAGAATTCAACAATAAGTGCTAAATGAAGATGAATTGGAAGTTTAGCATCGTCTTTTTCTTCTTGCTATCACAACGTAACACGCATAACGTGATAAAATTGGGACTGTGATAAAAACGGTAAGGTGTTAAAAATATATAATTATGTTCGATATGGAATTATTTTGTCGTAGACGAAGAAGCTTTATTATCGTATTAGTGTTATATTATTTTTTCTTATTAGAGGTAATTTATTGCTAACATTTTAGTTCATTTTATCAACAAAATTTGTTGATATTAATATTTAATAATAACAGCTTACTTTTTTAAAGTTTTTTTCTCAATCAAACGGAACTCAATGGTCCACCTGATCACTGTGACATCCAATCGAAGTCCCCAATCGTTTGCATCCCTTGTTCATGCTTCCTTCGACCTCCCGTGTTCTTTAATTCCTTCTCAACGCAATTTCAAACGCATTCTCATCGCTTTAATTCCTTCTCTATGAAATTTCACTTGAATCCCCTTGTTTATGCTATCTACGACCTCCCGTATTCTTCAATTCCTTCTAAACGCATCGTCACAAACATTCCTCCTCTATGCGTTTTCACTCGCATTCCTTCTCACTGGACATCGCAATTCTTCTGCCTTTGTAGTGCTTCCGTATTAACTTGTTTAAAAAAACTGAAATAATGTTATTTATGTGTTTGAATTGTTCGAAAAAGTTTTGTTTGATTGAAAAAAAGTTATTTGAAAAGAATTTGAAGTTGATTGAAAAAATTTATTTGATAGGAACAAGGACTTGTTTATTAGTACTTTCCATAAGGTAGAAACGATTTCATTTGAACTTGAAAATGCTACGTTATTTTTTTCAATTCCCTAGGCCGATGAATTTCGAAAATCCTTGAAAATTTCGAATTTAGGTACAATTGTTAAGGTTTGAGCCCCTTCAATTTAGAGATATACTGACCCGGAACGAGGAACGAACGGCGACCGACTGAGAAAGTAGTAAAGTAGCAATAGGGTGTGCGCCTGGGTAGGAAAAACTGTTTATTGTTATTTTTAATCTAAGGTAGACCTCATTCTGAGAATTTTGGTACCAACCGCGACCTTCTAGCATGTGTAAATCTTTTCTTATGAATTTTTAAAGTTTCGACCGTTTATGACGTCACAGTGGGCTGGGGGGTCCCGCCCAGGCGAGAGGGGCGCGTGACGTCATAAACGGTCGAAACTTTGAAAAATCATAGAAACAGATCTACTCACGCTAGAAGGTCGCGGTTGGTGCCAAAATTCTCAAGATGAGGTCTACTTTCGATTAAAAATCTAAAAAAATCGAGGCGCACCCCCCATTCCTTCACAGTGGCAAATCGTAACACCTGTAAGTGGCGTTAAAATAAATTTGTCATTCACTTCCCTTAACCTAGAAAATTCGAGCGGTGAATCCTCCTTGTAAGTACATGATTCATTCATTGAAATGAGTAGAAAATCTATTCTAGGAAGATTCTTTACTTTCAGGAATACTTCGACAGTAAAAGTGCCAATTCGGCCAAATTTTGGTTTATTATTTTCAATAACAAACCTTTGGAATCGACCAAGAAAAAACATTTAACAACCCTTCAAAATTTGATAGTTTACGTTTCAAGGTACGTAGAATCCAAAAATCGAATAAAAATTTGGCCGTCCGTCCGCCGTACGCGGCACTTTTGCACTTAGCATTGACAGATTTTGATGAAATTTGGTATGTAGGCTCCATTTGGGGTTTAGTTGTGCCCCGAAGATTTTGGTTGATGTAGGTCACTCCTAAGGGTTCAAAAATGAATTTTGAAATTTTGAAAACGGCCTAACTCAAAAAATTTCGATATAAAGGTATTGTTTTTCTTTCAATTTAAGATTCTATAGAATTTTTTGAGACCACCCGGAGCTCTGTAGGACAAACCGTTCGCTCCCTACGAGAATTTAAAGTTTGGACGTACGATAAATCAGAAACACGAGTGTAAATCGCAAAAGAGGCCTAATCTCCGTTCAAATTATAGCTGACCGAAATACGATCGATGTTTATCTTCATGTTGGATGGTTGGTGGCTTTGCAGACGAGTGATCTATGTAGGAACATAAAAAATAATAAACCATAGTGTAATAATTTGCAGCGTTTTTATTCGATTTTTGGACTCTACGTACCTTGAAACGTAAACCATCAAATTTTGAGGGGGTGTTGAAAATTTTTTTTTCTTGGTCGATTCCAAAGGTTTATTATTGAAAATAATTAATTAATTTAAAAATTAATTTCAGATTTAAATTAAAGACCAGTAAAAAGTGACAAATAAAAATATTAAAAGAAAAACAGTAAAATAAAAACCTTTTTTTGTTAACAAGGAGGGGGAGTATAATGGGGAGTCGAGTCTGACACACCCTGAGTGAGCTGTGACGTTCTTTTGTGCCAATACCTACTTGATGGTGAGTACATTCACTGATGATGACCTAACCGTCAATTTTGCAACTCATCATTTTCGTGGCCATAAACAATTTCTTACCTACTCCGTTTTTCTTTATTGGTACCTAATTCGCGTTATCACGGTAGAAGTTAATAATTCATCGGGAAGTGATTGACGACACCGACAATCTCCCCCACTAAGAACTCCCATGAATAACTGGGTAGATTACTGCATCTTGAGGATCTCTGAACTTCTAATGAGCTGCAGACTTGAGAGAAGCCACTTTTTTTTCTCTTTTTAAAAAACTATAATTCTCAAAAGTGATGTTTTATCTCCTGATAAACCCCTGAAGTGAGGTTAGGCGTTGCCTATCTTCATCAGCTGCCACTGCATTTTCCCTAACTACTCCTCTAAATTAAACTAGATTATGATAAATTTCCTCTAAATTCCTAACTATTCTCTAATAGTATAAATAATAGTATAGTATAGTATAAACTATAGGTAATAAACTATTTCCTTAATAGTCCCGGATAAATCCCTCTAAATTTCCTCTAAATTCCTAACTATTCCTCTAAATTCCTAACTATTCCTCTAAATTCCTCTAAATAAATTTCCTCTAAATTAAACGGATTATGATAAATTTCACAAAATTCCTTCATAATTATGTAGGAAATGAATTAAAATTTCGTATTCACAACCCCATTTCCGATGCTCATCGTGCTGAAAACCCTTATGAAACTTTTTAGGTTTATACGACAAGGAAAGTGGTAATAACCGATGTGTGAATACTCACTTCGAATGTCGAACTGAATCACAACAAAAATAGATCGAAGACTCAATGGCAAGAAAAAAAAAACAGCGGACTGGATCGTACCTAACTGGTGGTGTGGAAAAAGCAGCAAATTTCTCGACATATTGCTGCACCATTTCATTGCGAAAACGCACAGCGAGTGGTTTATTTTGACGGTTATTGTACACTTGGTTGCTGAGATGAAAGGAAGCTTGGGAAAACTCACTTGCGACCGTTCAGAGGATGCAATTGCTTGAACAAATCTTGTTTGCTGCCATCCGTGTTGAAGATGGTGCAGAATTTCTCGCCGTTTATAACGGAAGCGGACGCTGCGATCAACAAAACGGCTGCCCACATTTCGAAAATATCATTAGCACCGTTCGGAAGACTGGAGGAGACTGAAATGTAAGAAGTGGTATAATGTGGCGAAAGAAGGAAAATAACGCGATCAAGATTAGACGAAGAAAGGTGGAGGGCGTGAAATTGTCAATAAATATGTAAACAAAGAGAGAAAAAGGTTAGAGGAGGAAGGTAACGAGCGGGGCGCGCTCTGTGGAGGAGAAGTCGAACTATTCGTCTCAAGAAGCGGGTGGGCTGCTTTGAGAAGAGAGACTGCTCCAAAAACTTTATTTTATTTAATAAAGATAATAATTCTATAGTTTTTCTGCTAGGAGGAAATCTGGTCTAATTGGGGTTCGTGAAGAAAATCATCAAGTTATTTTTAGGTAGTGTTGAAAATGAAAAACGTCTCCCCTACGATAATGACTTCACTGGAACAACACTGCGCCTTATTACTACTGGAAAAGGGGCGGGAAATTTTGTACTTGTACTGACCTGTTGGAATAAGGTTCACCTCTGTAACTTTCTGTCGAAGTGTTTCATTAAATTCAGTTTAAAACGACTAGATATTTCTTCGAATCTTCACACAAACTGAGGTGTGTCATAGGAGGTAATAGCCAAATATATTAGATTAAATAAATAAGCAAATATTTCAATAGGTAGGTATTGTATCAGTTTTTCGGTTCAGTGAGGATACCTACAGGTCCAACCCCAACCTTCAATTGCCACCAATTTCAGAACAGATTCCTCAATGCTTCTGGGAAAGTGGAACAGTTTGGCACTCCCTTTCCTGCATTATCAAATTGGACCAGTCAATGAGGAATTTCACCGAATTCTGTTTGCATTTTTCCTGAATAGTTAACGGTGTGGGATAGATGAAAATTGGGTTGATTTCGCAAAATAAGTCTCCTGTTATTGTTGGAAGACAAAAATTTATGATTTCAAAAAATAACCGGGAAAACGGACCTCTTCTGTGATTGGCTGTTCGGATTGCTGTCCCCTCCCAGTGTTGCCCGTTGGTACGAGGAAATCGTGTTATCTAAGAGAAAAGTTATCAAACAAAAACAGGGGAAACCTAATTTTCCCCAACTTACTTTTTCTATTTTTTTCTTCAGTTTTTCTAGTTTTGTGAAATGTTGCATCTGAGGACTATAGATTTTACGATCTCAGCGCTTCAAGCGGCCATAAATGAACTATTCCAGGTTGATGTCATCCTCCCGGTTTTTTTAAACGTTCATGTTTTCTACACTGTTTTGTTTATTCGTAAATTAGGAAGTTCGGAAGGGGGTTTTTCGAGGTGCTAAATCCGATTTTGGGGTCGAAAATAGGAAATTCCGACATGGTGAAATTCCTCAATGAAAACGCTGCAAATCATTACAAAAGGTTTATTATTTTTCTATATAGATCACTCACCTGTAAAGAACATGGCTTTGCCATTGTCAACCTACCAACCATACATACCTACTACACATACTGCCTTCTAATTCAAGTGTATTTGGAAGAAATAAAATGCTTCACTCTCAAGTTGAGTTGTGGAATTTGATCACCGGGTGCTAAGGACGCAATTTCAACGGGGATTAGGCCTCTTTTGCGATTCACACTCGTGTTTCTGATTTATCGTAAGTCCAACCCTAAGTTCTCGTAGGGAGCAAACGGTTGGTCCTACAGGGCTCCGCGTGGTCTCAAAAATTCTATACTTGAAAACATCACCTTTATATACGGAAAAACAATACCTTTTGTTGGAGCCGAGCTGCTTTCAATGTTTGTTTTTGTTTACTCTTATAAATCTAGTTTTTCAATTTCTTAGACTAATGGGCTAATGAATTTCAAAAACCCTTGAAAATATCAAATTTAGGTACAACTTTTAAAGTTTGAGCCCCTTCAATTTAGGGAAATACTGACGCAGAACTCGCGACCTCTCAGACCCTTGCTGTTAGCCTACTTCCTGTCAAGTTGCTGTTTCTCTGAGGGTATTTCCTAGATTATTTAAGATTAGATCGAAAAAAGTAAATTACTTACCTTCCACAAGCTGTACCTATTCTTCGCGATGAGTCCATTGATTTAAAATTGTTGAATTCATGAACACTAGCTTCCAAATCTACGGACTTACGTTTTGTAGGTTGGCCAGCCTGCCTATGTGTTCCCCTCCTCTAAGTTTCGCCCTACCATTCTTCTTCAGGCCCGGCAGTTCCCTCTCACCTATCTCTCGCGTCTCCTTCGAATATTTTTCTTAATAAAAAAGTTGTTGTTTAATGAATGATTTATTCACAGAAACGCAATTAAAATGGATGCAGTACTAACTCAGGAAATTGTGTTTTTTTTCTTGTGAGCCAAATGGAGGGAAAACAACAATAAAAGAAAAACAATTTTCAAAGTCATAATTTATTATCATACTTCGTTTATAAATTATTTCATTTATTCATGGCCTTCTTGCTTCCTAACGGAAAATATGAACTTTACAAAAACGAAAAATATTTACATTAAAAATACACTTTCGAGGTGATGGGTATATTTTCACTGGGTTCATCACATAACAGATGTAGGAGCCAAACGTAATCAATAAGTTCAAGTATTGTAAAAAAAAAGAAACGGATGGATGAATTCAGAAAACAATTTTCGAAATATCTTGGTGGGTTTTCTACTCTGAACTTGAAGCAACGGAAATAACTCTGGGTATGAAATCCGTAGAAAATGATTATAAATTGAATAGGAAAACGTGAAAAAATGACTCAGGGGGATTCGAACTCCTGTTCTTGAGGCTATCCAGCGTATTTTCTATCATTAGGCCTATCATTAGAGAGTTACTAGTAGGGTCGATCCGGCGCGCCAGAACCGGATCGTCCGCCATGTTTTCAATGCCTGATTGCCTCCTACTGAGGCAATCTAGTAGCTAATACGTAGCTAATAAGTCGTAGTAGTAGCTAATACGTAGCTAATAAGTCGTAATAAGTAGTAGCTAATACGTCGCGCCGTATCTAAAACCACTAGGAACTCTCTATTGACATGGACAGCGACCTCATAGAACTATAACGGTGGACACACACTGCCCTGGTTTGATGGTACAACCATTCTTCAGTAATGGCGCGCCGGAACCGGATCGTCCGCCATGTTTTCAATACGGCGCGCCTGATTGCCTCCTACTGAGGTATTCGACCATAATAATACGGCGCCGTATCGGATACGGCGCGTTCTTATAACAATTCGGCGCCGGTTTGAGTGTGTGTGTAATACGTCACACCGTATCTAAAACCACTAGGAACTCTCTATTGACTTGGACAGCGACCTCATAGAACTGTAACGGTGGACACACACTGCCCTGGTTTGATGGTACAACCATTCTTCAGTAAATTGTAAAGTCAAAATGAGAACTAAATAATTCAATGAAAAATTAGATGTGGTTCTACATTGGTGAGAATTTTTATAAATTTCCAAAACAAAATCTGGTTAAGGTCAATTCGGTGCAGAAAGTCAATGGTCTTTCGAGGCTGGTTTTCAGTTGAAGGCTGCGGCACTAATTGGCAACGTTGCACTTGCTATCTTGCTGCCAATAAAGCAATGGACTTGAGGATTTTCCAAATCGTAATTCATGGGGAAAACTTAAATTATTATTAATAAAAATAGGTAGGTAGATACTTAAGGGGGTCCTAGTCTGTTGCTGTTCGTTCCTCGTTCTGGGTTAGTATTTCCCTAAATTACAGGCGCTCAAACTTTAAAAATTGTACCTGAATTTAAAAATTTCAAGGATTTTTGAAATTCATAAGTGCAGCAGTCTAGGGAAATGGAAAACTGAAAGTAACAATAATTGCTGGCGAAAAATGAGGAAAAACAAAACTGAATAAACGGGTTTTCCCATTTTTCTCTGGCAATTATCGTTTGATTTTGATGATTCCAGCGGCAATCCTTTCAAATTTAGGTACAATTTTAAAAGTTTAAGCGCCAGTAATTTAGGGAAATACAAACCTGGAACGAGGAACGAACGGCGACTGACTGAGAGCCCCTTAAATAGTACAATTCTACGTTGATGGGAGATTTCATAATGAAATTATTACTCCAATTCACGAGGATGGTGTCTGGGTAAGACTCTGGTCTGGACTTTGATCTCGTTCCATGTCTTTCCGACGCAACTTGCCTCATCTTCTGATCTCCTCCAAATCTCAGAAGGCCTTGCGGAATCCAATTGTTCCAAAGTGTCATAATTATTCCTCAAGGTGATGCCGACCCATTTTCTTGCCATAATTCTTGTTTGAACTCCCCGCCTTTACCCGGACCTTAGTTCAAAGGCGCCCGCTCACTGCTAGTTCTTATGCCTGCCTCCCAGTTCTAACCTGATTTCGTTCAATTGCAAACCGGAATATAAGAACCAATACGAGTAAATTTAAGTAGAATTAAAGAACATTATAAGTATGGCATTAGTCCATTTCCTGGGAAGTACAAAATCAGAGCAGCGCCGTTTTCGCACCTGGTTTCCTCCATTCCGCCATGTTCTCACTCCTAGTTTCCATGTACAACCGCTATCCCCCTTTTACATTGGGCTATTTTACAATAAAGTATCAACCGTTTTCTGTACAATACAGACCCTTTCAAGCTCATATTTGTTCAGTTCCTTCAACGTCCTTTCTTGAGGTAACAACAATCCCCTTTGGGATAGGCGTTTGAGCCTTTTGTGCCCACAATATCTCGTAGGAGATTACTCCGGGCTACCACACCTCAGATGAGATACAAGGTAACCCTCCATGTCTCACAGCCATACAGGAGTGTTGAATCATCAAAAATTAACTTCCCTCGACCGGGGATCGATCTCCTATCGTCCGACTAAACTATATTTACACTTCTGAGTCGGAGCTCGTTACTACTGAGCTAAGGAAGCGAATGGACAGAAATGCGGAGGTCGCTGACCACAACATATCCCCCCCCCCATTAGGAAATCTTAGGTACTCCGTTACCTAGTCAGGGAGGTGAGGGCAGCTTTGGCCGGCGTTTTCCAACCCAGTGAGAACGCGCTATTTTTGACTGGCTTCGGAGTTTTTATTAGAGAGTTTTTGGTGCCAAAATCTCACGGGCCCCGTTAGGAGAAGACTGGCGCGAGCAACAGAGGATGCTACTCAGTTGAAGGAGGAAGGACGTTAACTTTGGACAGGGGGGGAATGGAGGCGCTCGTCATGGTGGGCCTCGAGCAACGGGTGACTGTCTGAGGTCACCCTTTCATCGTCGCCTGCTGATGTCGGGAGGCAAATCCATCGTCACCCGCGAACTCCGTGCTTTGTGAAGAGGTTCCACAGGCCCGTTAGTGGTTTCCAAAAACTCTCTATTCTTCCTTATAGACGGGGCAGGGGATCTGCTGACCTCAACGTTTGTCCGAATAGGCGGTGGCTCGACTCGTGTCTTCGGTGGGAGTTGTTTTGATGACCTAATCTTAATGAATTAATGTTTCTCTGAGAAATGCTAAGGAGACTATTCGTGTCCGGTATGACTGCGCCACAATGTTGAATCATCAAAAATTAACTTCCATCGACCGGGGATCGATCTCCTATCATCCGACTAAACTATATTTACACTTCTGAGTCGGAGCTCGTTACCACTGAGCTAAGGAAGCGAATGGACAGAAATGCGGAGGTCGCTGATCACAACATATCCCCCCCCCCATTAGGAAATTTTAGGTACTCCGTTACCTAGTCAGGGAGGTGAGAGGCAGCTTTGGCTGGCGTTTTCCAACCCAGTGAGAACGCGCTATTTTTGACTGGCTTCAGAGTTTTTGTTATTCTTCCTTACAGACGGGGCAGGGGATCTGCTGACCTCAACGTTTGTCCGAATAGGCGGTGGCTCGACTCGTGTCTTCGGTGGGAGTTGTTTTGATGACCTAATCTTGATGAATTAATGTTTCTCGGAGAAACGCTAAGGAGACTATTTGTGTCCGGTATGACTGCGCCACAATGTTGAATCATCAAAAATTAACTTCCCTCGACCGGGGATCGATCTCCTATCGTCCGACTAAACTATATTTACACTTCTGAGTCGGAGCTCGTTACCACTGAGCTAAGGAAGCGAATGGACAGAAATGCGGAGGTCGCTGATCACAACATATCCCCCCCCATTAGGAAATCTTAGGTACTCCGTTACCTAGTCAGGGAGGTGAGAGGCAGCTTTGGCCAGCATTTTCCAACCCAGTGAGAACGCGCTATTTTTGACTGGCTTCGGAGTTTTTGTTATTCTTCCTTACAGACGGGGCAGGGGATCTGCTGACCTCAACGTTTGTCCGAATAGGCGGTGGCTCGACTCGTGTCTTCGGTGGGAGTTGTTTTGATGACCTAATCTTAATGAATTAATGTTTCTCTGAGAAATGCTAAGGAGACTATTTGTGTCCGGTATGACTGCGCCACAATGTTGAATCATCAAAAATTAACTTCCCTCGACCGGGGATCGATCTCCTATCATCCGACTAAACTATATTTACACTTTTGAGTCGGAGCTCGTTACCACTGAGCTAAGGAAGCGAATGGACAGAAATGCGAAGAGGTCGCTGATCACAACACTAGCACCATTGACATTCGTATTGAACAGAAGAGTTTTCGTTCTCTGTGAGACGATCAGATTCTTCCAGATTAGATAGAGATGGATGGATGGATTCGCCTCTTGGCTCCTACTTTTAATGTTTAGCCAGAGCCTTTTTTGATATGTCATAATCTTCATGATAGTTAAGCAGGCACTGATATCTAGAAAACTTCAATTCGTGCAGGTAAACATCATCTCACAAGCGAATGAGGATCCATCGCCCATCAAGCAGTAGGTACCTATTGCAGCCCTGAAGTACAACGTTGCCAATTCTCTACTTCCGCGACCTCCTACAGAAGGTCACCCATGATCCTCCAATTCGTCTACCACAGACGTCCGTCAAGTAGGAGGTTCCAGGAGTTCGTCACTTCATATAAATATAAACAACCAACAAAATTTCGAACAGCGAAGGTTTTCTTCGTGATTTGCCACCTACGGGGAATTCTACGATGCAGGACCTACGTTATTTAGATTAGCACAATCCATTAACGATAAAAACAAGTACTTCCTTCTCATAAGTACGAATTGGGGTTTTCACGTTAGACCTAGGTTATGTAGGTATTCTTGAATTTCATTTCTCAAAAAATGGGCCGTAGTTAGAATTATTCGTTTTAACACGTAGATAAGGTATTTTGCTCTCCACAGAGTGTTCCTGGGCGGCACTGAGGGAACCCCTCCACTTGGAGACACCATAGAGTTCACTCAGTAACCGCGCATATTAAATTTTCTCGTTTAACTCTGAAAGTGAACCCAACATTTAGTTAAATCGATTTTTAACCATAATCATTTTTGTTTCTCCAATCAACATCGCTAGAAAAAGTTTCTTATTGTTTCACGCTGCAGTCGAGCACTAAAAATAAAAGTAACATCGATAGAAAAAAACCAACATTTTTTTGGCTGAGGTCTCATTTTTTTCTGTTCGAGGACGACTAGACAAAAAATCTTATTTCGCGGAAGAAAAAAAAAATTCTTCCGAGACATAAAAAAAAAACCTCCGCACTACGAACTTTTTATCACAAAGGCCCAGATAAGTTGGGGAGGGTTTCAGATGCGGAGTAGCGGGTGTATTCCGATCTGCTCGTTTCGTTTTTTCAACCGTTTCAGGTTCCTCAGAGTTCTGCAAAAAATGAAAAAAAAAAAATTAATTAAGTTTTATTAGTAAAATACATACGAACGGTATACAAAATATGGCAAATACAAATTTGTTTGATGTGAGTACTTGAGTATTGACCGCCAAATTTAAACATGTGAGATTTGGACATCTCACAAGTCAGCAAAGTCATCTCTAAATCATACCACCGCCTCTATGACTCGATGTCTGACCATCCTAACAAAACAATCTCAAGCTCCCTTCTCCAAGACCTCTTTGACGCCTAAAAAGTAAACATCACTCCGATCTCTGCCCTCAATAACCCTAATTTTTTTTTTCAAAGAACTCCCCTCAAAGACAAATTGTCTTTGGTGACGGAGGGGGCACGCCATAAATAAAAATAAAAAAAATAAATAAATCAATGGGGAGGACGCCCAGGACTCACCCGACGCCGGCCCTAGGGATGAGGGAGGATGAGGAAGGTGGGGGTGGGAGGTAGGGATGAAGGGAAGTGCCTCTATAAAACGACCACCAGTTCAAATATGAGCCGAGCAGGACACGGGTGGTGATACCACGGAGTACGCCTACTGAGATGCCCAACTCATGCAACTCCGTGGCACTTTTCCTGCACCACACCCTGCGCCATGATAAGGTTGCAGCCATCACCCTGGTGTTGTTGGGTGCCACTCCTTATAGCTCCGACACTGCTTGCCGTAAATCATTTCTATCATACTTTCTTATCTTAGCCCGCCAAGTCTACTCCATGTCCAAGCTGCCATTGACAACTTGGACATCCAGGATAATGCAAGACTGGTCGGGCTTGACGGCAACGATGTCGGGCTTCTTACCCTGGTCACTTGGCATGTGATACAATCTCTCCCTCTCAACATCCCAGCCGCTAGATGACAAAGCACCTGCTATCTGCTTGGCGACCGCATCATGACGTAGAATGCGGCCACCATGAGTCCAAGGACACTGCTGCACTACATGATATAAATGTTCATTTCCACTCTGACAGGTGCGGCAAAGGGGTAGGGTTGTCCCGCGACTACCTCTTGAACACCTCACCGCAGTTGGCAAAGATGCCACTCGGATGGTGTGAAAGTGTCGGTAGTCACGGGCCCCAATGCCCTCCGAAGCCCAATCTACCCATTGGGATGAGACAAGGCTTTCGGAGCACTGTCAGAGTTCTTTACCATCTACCAATTGATGCAGCGCAGCAGTGAACTCAGCAGACGAACTGGGTTTTGGAGCAGATGGTGTTGCTCGGTCGCACCATGCTAACTGCTGCCTGACAAAATCAAGATCAGCAGCCGCACGGGCGACCTCCCAGCTCGACCCTTGAAGGGCTAGCAGGCGCCGGCGGCGCAGAGAAGGGATACATGCGGAGAGAGACACAATGCCAAGCCCACCGGATTTGACCGGTGCATGAACATAGGCACTTGGGACACCAGGTGGGAACTTCAGCCAAGAGCTCACAGCAGAGCGAACTTCTCGATCTAATTCTTGCAGCCCCGCCGTAAGCCTGCCAAAGACTAACCCATAGGTTAGCTTTGGCAGTAAGTACGTGCGAAGGAGGCGCAGCTTCTGCTGTGGCTTCAATGGAGCCTTGGTAACGCGAGCTAGCGCTCTACCAAGGTCCACATGGCTGGCAGTTATAGTGGCCACCCCCATGAAGTCGACTCCGAGGTACCGCCAAACCTCCAACACAGATCGAGATGGGATGGGGGACTGTCCAACGACAAAACCCCCATCCACAACTTTCACCTTATGTTGGCGACCCGACGGGACCAAGGAGACCGACCCACAATTATCAGGGTAGTAAGTAAAGTAAGCAACCATTTCAGGTTGAATTTTCGTCCGACTGCCATTCTTGGCGTCGCGGACGTCATCAGCTGTCTCCCTAAGGGGAGATCAGGATTTTGTTCTGATGATTTCGCTCATGGCTTTCCAAACATCACCGCCCTGGGTTGGAACGAGAGATTGCCGATCGTCTAATAGACAGAAAACTTTCTGCTGGCGACCAGATTCGAACTCGCATCCCCACTAGACGGTTCTTATCCTATCACCGCAGTCGGGTACACTGTCCACTAGACCACCGACGCCGACTAATCAGGGTTAACCACAAGTCCACACCCGGCTAGCTGAAAGGACTATCAATGGATACCACCCTACTTCATGTTTCATTAATAATATATTATATGTTGTAGTCTTTGTGTTCCTAACTGTAATGTATATAAGTATGCAATAGTTGTCTAAAAATTAAAAAAAAGAAGAAGCCTTAGGAAACAGAGAAGAGATGCAACGACTACCAGACAGTCTAAGCTCAGCCTCAAGCTTTACTTATTTACTTTCATTTAAACTGGAACACCACAGTAAATGCTGTCAAAGTCGAAATCTCCTTCAGAAGCTCACGCTGACAAAGTTTCGAATTACTCCCTGAGAAACCGAGTAATTAAAATTCGGCTCCAGGAAAAGCTAATCGACGGCTCCCAGGGAAAACAATTGGTAAGGCCCACTTCGCCTAAAATCACGCTTCGTGGAGCCTCCTCCAACATAAAATTCCTAAGGCTGGATTAGCGGATATCCATCCTCGCTTACTTTAACCTTTCGTCGGTCGCGCCTGCGGTGTTTACACCGCACTCGGAAGAAAATGCTTGCCCTTTGACCAAATTTCTGAAATCCTCCCCCCCCCCTCTGTATTTTTGTTTAGGATCTCCCTCCCTAGATTGCATGTGAGTTGCCCACCTTGTGAGCGACGTAAAAGTTGCTATTCAGTTTTGCTTCAGGCGTCGTCGAGTAAGGCGTGCGCTGAGTAGGTACCTAGCCGTGTTTGGACAGCTGTGCGACGAGACTTTCCGAGTTTTTATGGTTTTGTTCAAGTTTACATATTCTACCCAATATTTTGCAATTGTATCAATAAGAACGAATAATAAAGTCAACGA
Source organism: Apolygus lucorum (assembly GCA_009739505.2). Lineage (NCBI taxonomy): Eukaryota > Metazoa > Arthropoda > Insecta > Hemiptera > Miridae > Apolygus > Apolygus lucorum. The sequence goes on from CM019174.2 coordinate 417,956, forward strand.
ATATAAAGAAAGAAACAGAATAAAGTCAAATTTTCCAGTTTTGAGCAAAATACGCAACGAGAATGACTGCAGTGTCAACACAGCAGCGCAACCTACTTGATTGACTTAATGGGGAATTTGCCTCAATTTCAGATTATGGAATTTCAAGTCAAATTCTATAATAGGACCCTAGAATAACGTGAATAAGAGAGGATGAAGACTAATAATGCTCGATAAACTAATATGTAGAATTGGATTTTAAAAGAGTGAGTAAAATTGTTTCTTTTGGTCACTTGCACGTCCGGGTTTTTTCTCTTCTCCCAGTCGGGCGCTCCTGTGTTCGATCATGTAAACTTCAGTTTCACTTGCATTTCCAGAGGTAGCGCTACCTCAGAGGGGCACAGCTCCTTCTATAAAGTCAGATTGGTCAGAAAATCCGTTACGTTGCAACCCCATGCCCCCATGCACAGATTGCCGCTTCTCTTAAAATTTCCATCTCCCTTAAATTCTCTAAATTTTTTGGATCCTTTTTCGATAATTTTCTTTCATGTCAGTGAACCCTCTTTCGAAAAAAATATTTAAAAAAAAAATGTGAGGCAAATTCCCTATTGACGCCCCAAAAGAAACCTACATCCAATGAGCCAGGAGAGAAGGAAGGGTAATACAAACCAAAGTGTTGGATCCCCAAGAATTGGAAATGTACGCCGCCAGCTGTCAAACAAAACCACCTTGCTCGGCCAGAATCGGGGTAGTGTATCGGTGTCCGTTACCCGAGTGTTCCCAGGTCCAGAACATCTGGACCCACATCTAACCTTCCGCTGAGTGACGAAACATCACTTCAGTTTATTTTGGTCCTCCAGGAAGGAAGTGGGTAGCTGCCACCTCCACCTGGGAAAAATCTCGGAATACTATCAGGACCCGAGGAGGATCATCAGGTCAGCCTAATACCTAAACTTCAGATACCCCGATCCTGACTTCACGAATTCACAGCTCCCGCGGAAAACCCTAAGTTCGCGACAACTGGCAGTCAGGAGACAAGTAGGAGGGATTATGGTAAGTCAATCACCTAAGGCACCGTAATTGTTTCCTTCTATCTAAATTCTGTAACTGTTATAAAAACGAACTGAACCTATCCAACTTCCTGTAAAATAAACCAGCATTTTCGATTAACATTTCCATGATGTAAGATATCAGTAGAGGAGTGAAGGTAGTCAAGTCATTAGTTTTGGAGGCAATAGCCCCCCCCCCCCCCCCGGCTACCAGAGCCTGGCTTAAGCTATCCAACTTCCTGTAAAATAAACCAGCATTTTCGATTAACATTTCCATGATGTAAGATATCAGTAGAGGAGTGAAGGTAGTCAAGTCATTAGTTTTGGAGGCAATAGCCCCCCCCCCCGGGCTACCAGAGCCTGGCTTAAGCTAGTTAAGAAAGCTCTACGCAGGAGTAGGAATTCCACTTTCAGTAGGCGTAGTATAAGTCAGGCTTAATCGCTGAAGTCGCAGGAGAAGGCAAGCTCAACAACTCATCTGTGGATATTATTTACTTCACTCACCTCGCTACCTGATGCTGTTGTCGACGCAAACGTCGAGATCACTCGAGAGGCTGTTGAGGTCGACGTTCTTCCGATCGATCCGGATGGAGCGAACACACCCTTTGAATCGACTATAGAAGACGTCTGGAAGCCCTTGGGGCAGCGATGGACATCCACCTGGGAAAAGAACAATTTATTGATGCTTGCGATGGACATTTTGATACAGGACATTGTGATCAACACACATTGTGAGATAAATCAAACTGCGACCACTGGACAAGCACTGCATATTTTACGGAGATACTCACCTATCCAAAATCTCTTGGCTGATGATATAGCTGTGCCGACGGCCATCCTGATGGAGGGCTCTTGGTCCACTTTCAGGTGAATGTTCCTTTTCCGACGAACGGCGACCACATGATGCCATCCGCCATCATCAATTTTCACCTGTGAACATTAACAAAAAACGCTGAGCATAGAAACGAACACAAATTGAATTAAACACGTGGTCTGCAGACCTATCGGATTTGGAGAAAATGATGTTTAGTAGCAGGACTTAACCCAGTAGGGTGACCTGTCCAGGTGGTATGAGTGTGACAGCAACATACCTTAATGTCAGTTGTGGTGAAAACTATTTCAGATACTATTGACAGATTGCCTGATTTGTAAGATATAAGTTGGCCCTTTCTGGATGGTGGAGAGTTAGAACCAATGCTAAACCTTACAGGATCCAGATCTGGTTGCCACAATCAATAGCGGTAAGGGCATGTTGGAAGATTGACTCCAGAAAGAATAATTTTAGCCAGAGCTGAAGACCTGGCTGGAGGATGTAGAGAATGGCTTAAGGGAATTAGGGGTGAGTAGATGGAGGTCAGTTGCCACAGAGAGTGGTGAAAGAGGATATTAAGTAGTTGTTGAGGCTGTGGTCTCTATGAAGCTGTAGCGCCAAGGATGGAATGAGACCTCTGGGTGGCAGAATAGTGTGGTTTACAGGGGATAGCTTTGGCCTATGGATGTTCTGCCACCCGTGGCAGATTGAACTAGAAGTCGTTTTTCTAGATATCTAATCGAGGCCAATGTTTTGGATTTCCTGAAAAGTTGCATAAATGACTTGGGGAGGACACTCCTGTGACACCACCTACGAAATTCGATGGATAACGAGACCAACCTTCGATGACAGCGAGATGTGCTTTTCTTGAACGCGAACGCTGAGAACGATTCGACCTTCGGATACCAGGATACCCCAAATTTTGGGCGATTTGGACAGGAGAATTGGACCGTCAGTCTGCTCCGTGCGGATCCACATCTCCAGTTTCGTTCCTCTGCGTCTGTGGAAAAAGAAATTGCACAACCAATTCATTTTTATTCAGCAAAGATAGGTAGTGGTTCATACTCCAAGGTATGGATTAGTTTTTTTGGTCTTTCTGTGCATTCTTGGGCATACAGTGTAAAACAGGCTCAAAAAGGTGAAAGGACAGTATAATTCCCCCTCATTCTGTCCTTGACCTTCACTTTGTACGTCTGTGAACTACAGTTACTACAGAAAGTGTTAGAGCATGCACTACGAGGCACTTACTCGTCTTCAAAGACGTCGTAAAGTTCTCTATCTACAGCCAACTCCTCGTCCACCTGCTCCTCCTCTTCCTCCTCCACCTCTTCTTCGTACTCCTCATACAAACTCGAGTTGTCCTCGTAGTTCGTGTCGCTGGTTAGTAAAATGTGAAATCGGTTAGTTCGATACGATCGACACCCACTAAGAGCACAAGCGGGGAAATATCAAAGCGCCATGCATTACAGAAGAAATTAGCCGTAGAATGTTAGTGTAGGGTGGAATTTGTTTCTAAACGGGTAGGAACATTTTTGGAACGCACGATTGCTCCACTCTGATTATGCCAATAACTGAGGCGCAATGGGGAATTTGCCTCAATTTCATATTCTGGAATTTCAAGTCAAATCCTACAATAGGGCCCAAGAATAACGTTTAACAACAGGAATAACCAAGGGAAAAAAATTACTGTTGAAGAAAATGCCTTAACAAGTGAAGCTTCTGACAGTAAAACACTGCAAAGATCGAGGGAGGCTGAGGATGTCACTCCCCGCAAAAACAATGCAAAAACTGACCAGATTCACACTGCTGTGCGCTCTAGCGAAGCAAAAAAGAAGTATCTCAGCAAATAGTATCAGAGAACGCCAGCAGGTAGAGTTGTAGGCGCCCTTGTGACCTGAATTTCTAATTAATGCGGGCAATTGCACGACTTTTGAAAAAAAATATCTCATATGCAGCGATAAGAGAAGATGAAGACTAATCATGCTTGATAAACTAATTGGTAGAATCGTATTATAAAAAAAGAGTGAGTAAAATTGCTTCTTATGGTCACTTTTGCAGCTGCATTTTTCCCTCCCCCAGTTCCCGCACTCTTGTGTTCGACAATGTAAGCTAATAGTTTCATTTACTTATCCAGAGGTAGTAAGAAGTGTAGTAAGAAGCACAGAGATCCTTCTATGGAGTCAGATTGGTTTGGCAGGCAGATACATCGAATGGCTGCTGCCATTCAGATTGCTGCTACATTTAAAATTTCCATCTTCCTTAAATTCCATAAACTTTTTGGATGCTTTTTCAAAAAGCACACTTTGGTTTTCTCTTCAGTGAGCCCTCTTTCGAAGAAAAATTTAAAAAAAATATGGAGTAAATTCCTCGAATTATCAATAAAACTTCAATCACAAGCTCAATCTTTGATTGTTTGGTGTAAGTGACTGGGCGGATTCACATCTGTCTTTCCTTAAAATGACCAGCAAGTTCCATATTAGTATCCAGGTTACGTTAAAAAATCTCTCACCATCGTCAGTTACCAATCAAATCCCCGGTGTGAACAAACTCGCACCCACCATAAAGAGATGTTAAATATTTGTTACAAGAAGAAAACCTGCCGAAGCATACTTACTTTCTTTTCGGTAGTCGCCGAGGGTACTTGACGGCTGTATTTCCATCAAAGTAAACAGCCTCGTCGCCATTGGGAAATTCTGGAAGACGTGAGAAATCATTAATATCACGGCATCAATGTTTGTTACTGAGTGTTTATGGCCGAACGTATACTCGTAAAAATAATCGAATTCAACAAAAAAACAGTTCTTAGAGCAGTTAAAACACCCAGGGCTAACGACACTTAATAATTGAGTTTTTACGTTAAGATCAAAAGAAGGTAATAGAATAGGGTACTCCTGGAAATCAGCGATTAGCATTTTTTAAACCTACCTTGTACTTTCAACATTGTAACTTTAAAAATCAAGCGTTCGGGTTATCTAAGCAAAGAACATTGATTCATTCAAAAACCCTTTAACGTGGAATCATTACCAGCAGAACAGGAGCTTCCAAGACCGCAAGTGCACTTGAACTCTCTGAGCGCTGGGAGGCAGGTCTGGTTGAGAGGACAAGCGCCTGCCAGGCACGGCTCGCCTTCGTAGAGCCTGGTTTTGATCAGAGACGCCAAATAGAGGCGATCACCGTTCACCGTGAACCTCTGGATAGCACCGGAGAATGGAGCTCCTTCATCCAGCATCCTAACAACAATATAGGTTATGTTTAGGTGAATAGTTATCACAAAACACAATTGAGAAGAGCTTTAGACACTTGAATGTGCACACAAAACTTGGATCTAAAGGCTTACGGTGGTTTGCCAATGTAGAGAGGTTGTTCCAGGTTCAATTCAAAATGGTCGCCACCGGATCTTCCTCTGAAGATCGGGCCAGAGTCAAGGCGGAGCGTCCCTTCCTTGTCTGTACGAGAGACGTGGATCGAGTGCCAGGTGTTGACGGTGATTGTTTCGTTGGCTCTGGAAAAATGGAATTATTCTGTTACTCTTCCAATTGCTCATATAATAAATTGCTAGACATGATTAGCAAGCATAGACTAACTCAAATAAATTTAACTTTAACTCAAATAAAGCCGCTGATCAGAAAGCAAGGTGGCAATCAGCAGCAATATGACGACCTCACAACAGTAAAATCCGGAAGGTGAAGCCGACCTTTACGCTATTCTGGACTAGCTGGTCTGGAGGGGCAATGCTGCGCCATCTTTTAGCCCCAAAGCTAGGTAATCCATTTCACGTTGGATTTTCTTCTTCCAAAGGGAAGATCAGAGGTCGGTCCAAAGTCCACCACCAAACAACAATGCCCCAACAACCGTTGGTAACATATTAATCTTGATCTCAGAGTCTAAGCATTTAAGCCCTATCCACACCAATAAGCTATTGAGATCAATAAGTAGAAAGATCATGAGAGCCGGCACAAGCTTACTGTTCAAGGTATTAAGGCTCGCTCTTCCTGAAAATCACTGCTATTCATCGATATCAAAGAAGAGACCAGCTTGCAAAGCCGCTGGGCTACTGGCTTCCTAATCACTACATCCACCTGTCCTATGTCCTCCACTTATTCTTATCTGAATGCTGCAGACCTGACCAGGATGATGGAAATGTACCTGATGACTGCTGGATTGCCTCCAAGGCTGTAGGAGAAAACTGGAGCTCCGTCGTCCAGCACAAGAGACAAGTAGTCTCCACGTCCAACGTGAGAGCTCTGGCTGTTGAAGATGAGGGTCCCATCTGGTGAGAAACTCTTGAACCAAATTTCGATGGAAGAGGCTCTGGAAACACCTTCCAATCTCGGGAGGACTAGAGTTTCTTCTTCGAGCAACGCAATCTCCGGATCACCTTGAGAAACAAATACATGGAATGAGATTTGACCCATGATTGAACCTCCTACACGAACAAACAAATAGGCTGCTCTTGAAGAGCATCGTAATGTGAGAAGAAAAGAGACCCCCGGATGCTTACTGCTTAGAGCCTTTGGCTAAAATTCAAGAAACATGAAACATGCTTTTGCCCTGATTTTCAGCGGAGCAGGGATGGGATGGACGGGTGGAAAATACCCCCCCCCCCCCCGTGTGACACTTTCGTGTCACCCCTACTGCATGACGATTTTCGGGTGGTTAGTTTTTAATAATAATAATTTTTATTAGTCTCCTAACATTGCAGATCCTCTAATGAACGACAATTTCTTACCAATGTGACAGTTGGAGTCGAATTCAGGAGAACAGTCGCATCTAAAGCCACCGCCGTCGAAAGGTCTGCATGAGGTGTCAGGGGCGCAGACGCTGTAAGCACAGGGATTCAGCAGCTCTTCGCAGAACTGCCCAGTAAAGTTGTGGGGGCACAGACAGCTCGCTTTACCTTATCACGAAAAGAACAAAAAAACGCTGCAAATCATTGCTCAAAGGTTTATTATTTTCTGTATAGATCACCCTTCTGTATAGATCACTGGTTCTCCATCAATAGCACCTACCACCATCTGTATTCTCCATTGACCCGCCCTCTCAAATTTCAGCTTCCTGCGTTCAACAGAAGAGAAAATGGCCTTGGAGCTCACTCAGCTGATCAGTGACCACTCATGCGCCTTCAGCATTCTCCATTGACCCGCCCTCTCAAATTTCAGGTTCCTGCGTTCAACAGGAGAGGAAATGGCCTTGGAGCTCACTCAGCTGATCAGTTACCACTCAGGCGCCTTCAGCATTCTCCTTTGACCCTGCCTCTAAAATTTCAGCTTCCTGCGTTCAACAGGAGAGGAAATGGCCTTGGAGCTCACTCAACTGATCAGTGACTACTCAGGCGCCTTCAGCATTCTCCATTGACCCGCCCTCTCAAATTTCAGGTTCCTGCGTCCAACAGGAGTGGAAATGGCCTTGGAGCTCACTCAGCTGATCAGTTACCACTCAGGCGCCTTCAGCAATCTCCATTGACCCTGCCTCTCAAATTTCAGGTTCCTGCGTTCAACAGGAGAGAAAATGGCCTTGGAGCTCACTCAGCTGATCAGTGACCACTCAGGCACCTTCAGCAATCTCCATTGACCCGCCCTCTAAAATTTCAGCTTCCTGCGTTCAACAGGAGAGGAAATGGCCTTGGAGCTCACTCAGCTGATCAGTGACCACTCAGGCGCCTTCAGCATTCTCAATTGACCCGCCCTCTCAAATTTCAGGTTCCTGCGTTCAACAGGAGAGGAAATGGCCTTGGAGCTCACTCAGCTGATCAGTGACCACTCAGGCGCCTTCAGAATTCTCCATTGACTTTTGATTATGGAAATTTGATTACTGGTTACGCAGAAGGCAAAACTGTATACAAATCGAAGAAATGAACAGCGATCGCATTTTAGTCAGAAAAAATTTCAACGGAGATTAGACCTCTTTTGCTATTCACACTCATGATGCTGTTTTATCGAAGGAAAACCTTCAAGTACTCGTAGGGACTGAACGGTTTGCCCTACAGAGCTCCGGGTGGTCTCAAAAATTTTTTAAAATTCAGTACTATTTAAAATTAGTGAAAAAACGATACCTTTATTTCGAGAGTTTTCGAGCTAGGGCACTCTTGAAAATTTCAACCCTTAATTTTCACCCCTTAGAAGTGACCTACATCAACCAAAAGCTTCGCGGCACAACTAGACCCCAAATGGAGCCCATATACCAAATTTCATCGAAATCGGTCCATGGTAACTAAGAAAAGTGCCGCGTACGGCGGACGGACGGAAATTTTTTAATTCGATTTTCGGATTCTACGTACCTTGAAACGTAAAACATCAAATTTTGAGGGGGGGTTAAAATTTTTTTTTTCTTGCTCGATTCCAAAGGCTTATTATTGAAAATAATAAACCAAAATCACTGATAAGCGCTAATAGGTGCACAATCCCAAAAGTTCCACTTATTATATAGGTATTATACGAGATGTAGAATCCAGCTGATCAGAAATTGAAGTCTTTTGAGTACAAAAAGCACCACTTACAGAAAAATGGCAGTTGGAAATTCTTCCATTTTCTTGAATGTCCAACTTCTCTAGTTACGAACAAAATTATGTCACAGCACCGGTGATTCTAATGTGTATGAAGCAAGACTTACCATCAATAGGTGAGCACGTGCCGCCATTTTGGCACGGCCTGTTTTTACAAGGGTTGTTCTCGCAGGAGCCAACAAGGTGGTCTTCTTCTGGTTCTAAGTGCGAAGCTCTCAGACAACCGACGAGACCATGTTCAGTCCCAATATTCGTAAAAACTCTGTAAAAATTTGTAAAGAGGTTGATCTTAGCTGTACTTTGCTACCAATCATGGCTTCTAGATGAAAAAATGTCTCAGTCGTGAAATGATGTGATCTGCTATGGGGCAGACCTTGACAACCCTAAATGGACAGGAAGACAAAATTTGTGCACACCTTGAATGATTGGTGGGGACGTAGCCGACGAAGGGGAAATGGGACAGATCAAGAGCTACCAGGCTGCCCTGAGACTGAGCAGGGACGGGGGTTTCCGAGTCGACTTGGAGGAGAGCGTCTTTCTGGTAGCGACGTACTTTGGCCCTGTGCCACTCTCCTAGAGTCAACCGCACTATGGACGACACTCGGACAGTCCCTGAGCCCAAGTTGTAGCTGAGCATCACGTACCTGAAATTAAAGAGTCTCTTTTTCAATCAGTAAATTTTATGTAATGTCCATAGACAGAAATTAAATGTGAGGGTCGGTAAGCCTGGAGCTACCCTCACCTCAACCCTGTCGCCACCAGTTTCATGCCATCCTGTCCTTTGTCTCGAGTTGAGTTATGAGAGAGAGTTCCTAGTGGATAAGGACATTGAGATACCACGCTTCATCGCCTTCTGCGCATGAGAGTCTAGCTGCCAACAATCCTTGTCTGGTTTCACCACTACCTCCCACCACTTCAGCAAACTATCATTCCTTATTACCATAACTACCATTCTAAAGATTGTTGTCTCGTAATCGTTTTCGTTTCTCATAAGTATCTTATTGCATAAAACCCCAACCGTACATATGTATGTACGTACACATGTTGGAGGAATCGGAGGCGATAGGAGTTAGAGGAGTCTGAGGCGAGAGCTATCTCACGGGAAAAATTCCAAACTGTGTGAAGTGTAACTCAGAGTAATATCCCTCTCACAATATTTGAGTTTTACTGAAATTTAAAAAAAAAAAAATTGAAAATGTGGAAGATGGGTGGAGGAATCGATATATTATTATCTAACATGAACCAGGGCGGATTTTGGAGATCAGTTTTGAAATTGAATGACTTTGGGCACGTTTCGCAACATAAAACTATACTGTTCAGCTTGTAGCAGTTCTGCGAACTGCTCCACGAACTAGGCCTGTGGAGGCGTCGCTACTCTCCTCGACTAGGACCGAGCTCGGCAGCAGCCACTTTCCTGCCTTGCTCCTGGTAAGTGATCTCTTCACACATTTAATATTTTGCAATATTTATTGCGTATTTATAAACACATTTATAATAATGATATTGTGAGCTCTCGCTCTCTGGGCCCAATTCCCAGTGAGGCGGGAGCTGGGCACCATTAGCCCCCTTCTGTCAGCCTCGTAGGTGACGTCATCAGCTCAGGTGGAAGCAAGCCACTCGACGCCGAACGCCACCCCGCGCGTCCCTCCCCCCTCAGCTGGGAGGGACCCAACGGTCTCTCCCCCACTCAACCAGCCGTCCCCACTACCATCTTCAGGCGGGGCGGAGGGGGGAGGACTCCACCTGAGCTCCCCGCCAACGACGATCGCCTCATACCCAGTCCAACAGCGTTCAAAGTCAGTGACAGCGAGCTAGCCCCATCCTGACGAATATTCCTCCCGTATCCCCCCCTCAAACCGCCACGATCGCCACGACTCCGCGCTACGATCGCCACGGAATCTTCAAGCCGCCACACCCATTCAAGGATACCTTCGGGCCCGACAGTGAGTGTTGAAACCTTTATGCATACATATATTGGCCAATTATTTATGCAACTGTGCTAGAGTAAGGAAGTAAAAAGACATTAGTAAAACAACATTGAGTAAATAGAGAACATTGAGTAAATTGAGAACATTGAGTAAATTTGAGAACTTTAGTAGAATTGAAACATTGAACAAACTTGAACGAATACATACCTTAATTTTGAAATTGATGACCTATGCTTGGAAACTGATAAATGAGATTGGAATTCTGAATGTACTTGTTGAAACTGAGAACCATACTGTGTTTTGTAAAACTTTATTTGAAAGCCTTCAGCTCCTAACCGCCACACTTGTGGGGAAGTCATTTGCCGTTCCTAATTTCTAATAAATCCACCTGCTAGTTGTACTTTGTAGTTCTTCTTCTGAGTATACCTGGTTCAGTAAAAGGTTAGAGGAGAGTGCAACGACACCCCTCAATTGGTATTAGGTCCCTTCAGGACAACCGTCAGCCCCTCTGGCAAAAGGACACACTTGTGTACCTGTTTTATTTCTACTTCGCCCTTCAGGCTTTCAAGTTTTGCTGTACGACGATCGCCACGCAGTCGCCGACGTCGCCACGCTTTGTCGCCACAGGTAAATATCATTTGCTACCATTTCTAAATTCTAAGTGTTTTTCGATATTTTATTTCAGCTAAATTAACTTCAAATCAAAACCCCCGAACTCGTGTGCAAACGTTTGGTGCTCGTGTTCGTTGATTTTTATCAACCAACCCGACCCCCAAACGCCCATCACCGCTTGTTGGCTTCATTTAAATTCAGCTGCCATCAAGCGTGGGGCCCATAAGGCTTACAAAATTGGTGGCAGCGGTTTGGATTGCAATACCCTCTTGTCCCCCCAACTTGGTTCACCGTAAAAGGTGTATAAAGTTGTGGCGACACGCGGGATTGTTGTGAGTTCGCCTCACACGAATCCACACAAAAAAAATAGTAGGTCTTGTTTCGCCACGAGTTCTAAAAAGTTAAAAGTAGAGTCTATCGAAAACACGAAAAACTGACCAGGTATACAATTAGGTAGGATGTGCATCCGTTTATTGTATTCCTAGGAAAAGTGACGCAACGCAGCCTCCTATATTTTTTGATCGCCATAATCGCCACGAGAAGCTGACTTTCTCAATATACCTAAGTACTACCGACACACAACTGAACACACGCGTACAGATTTCCTTTTGCCTAAGTGGTAGTCCACATAAGTCGACACACTCATCCTCAATACCTCTTCAACCGACACGATGTCTTTAAATTTGTCGGGAGCTAGTGATAGGGGAGAAGGTACACACTCTTCCGCCGGCACAGAGGCTGTTGAAATCATGACACAGACGATGAGGGAGATGAACGTGCTCCTTCAGCGTTACAATACTGCGACACACGAGGGTGAGAGAGGGGACATACCGCGCTCGGTATTCCTCGAACTCGAACCATGGGACCCCGACACACCAGGTGCACTCAGTGTAGTTTCATTTTTTGCGAATTTTGATCTAGTGACCGCGGGCCTAACCTCACAACAACGGTATCGGCTACTTCGTACCAAAGCACGCGGGATAGCCAAACAATTCCTAATCGATCGCGATGACGCCGTTGACGTGGATAACGTTTATGAAATCGTCCGTGAAGACATGTTGCGATGGTTCCAGAAAGAAAATCCGCAGCATGCCGCAGCATTATTGTGGACGGTTAAACGCAACACAACCGAAACGCTCCGTCAATTCGCCGATCGCGTGCGCGGGATAGCAAGATGTGCCGTCATGGAAGAGGGGACGCGCCTACGCCGCCACGAACGCAACGAATGGGTCGAAAAGAAGACAAAGGACGCCTTCATTCGCGGCGTCGGTAAGAACATGAGTGCCCTATTGATAACCAACCGACCACGAAATATTCAAGATGCGTTGAGTAAAGCAGAAGAGCTTGAAGAAACCCTTGATGATACCACCGATATAGAGGAAAGATGGGACCTCGCGGCCGTCACGAACGACCGTCGATGTTATAGCTGCGGAAGCCACGATCATTTCGCAGCACGATGCCCTCGGAAAGATGATCATACACCACGACACAATCGCCACAAAGAAGAGGACTATCGCCGGGAGAAGCCAAGCGAGCCACGAAATGAGGAGAAGCCAAGCCCGCGCTATCCTTGTATGTTTTGTGCCGACCGCGCGCATTTCCCCGTGAATTGCCCATTTAGTCCGCAGAAGACCATTTTTTGCGACTTTTGTGGTATGAGAGAACACCTAGAGGCCGATTGTTATAAGAAGAAGCGTTTACTCCCTGTTTCGCAACCAATAGCTGCCCCTGCACACACGATGGAGATAGCTCGGTACAAGAAGCCCGTAGAAGAGGACCACATCCCCGCAGTTGAAGCCCCGATGTCACGCACCCTGAAAATTACCGTAGGTTTGGGCCCCGAGGAAAGAGACATGATTGTCGACACGGGCGCCGCACTTTCGGTTTTATCAACTCCCGTCAAGGGAATAAAATTGTACCCGACACGAGCGGTCGCGTGGGGCGCGGACGGGATGCCCTTGCATTTCTCGGGGGAACAACATCTAGTAACACGTATCGGTGGTTGCACGTTCGAGCATACTTTTTTGGTGTTCGCACGTAAATGCGCCACACTCGATTTGTTGGGATTAGATGTGCTAAGAAGAGTACCGATTACTTTCACCACGGGGCCGACTATGAAGTACCACACACCGGAAGGGAAAATAAGACCTTTTACGCCCGTCGAGATGCTAGATGAGCCGTACAGTGTGGGTGTGGTGTTGCGGCCGGAGGGGCGGGAAACCGGGTTGCTTGATGATCGTATTCACAATCGCGACACAAGCACACCTCTCCCTAGTACCCTTTCGGCGGCAACAGCCACGCCCAACGTCGTAGAACGCGATACCTCTGTTCTCGACACACGTACTGGCGCGACGAGCACACCTACGACCTCCGCTAACAACAGCAGCGGATCCGGTGGAATGAAATTTTGGAGTAGACACTTCCGAGGAGTCGCCACGCCAATCGACACACCCGCCGATTTGTACGATCATGCGACTCGCCACGAAAAATTGGATTCGGTTCCCGCACCGAACGAGGAGGAACGCGATACGGAAGAAGCTAGAAGAGTCCGTTTCGAGATACCGGGGGTAGTACGCGATGCAGAATGCGTCGCCACGCCGCTACCGACCGTCCACCCACGTTCCAGTGCGAGTTCCGATACACTTGACGACTCATCTCTTGATCGGTACATCGACGCGGCCGTTGATCGAGCGGTACGCACCATCGACGAGTCCGCCGCCACAGTAAACCATCTGACCGCCACGACGCCCGATTTATTTGTAAATAGGGTCGTCGACACACCATATCGGCACGCCAACGCCACAAATGACACCGATATCGGCACACCAAATCGGCACACCGACACCATGATGAATGAGATCATCAGCACACCGACTCGGCATACCATCGTCACACCGGAGGTGGTTGTCGCCACACCAGATGTGGTCATCGCCACACCGAACACGGTCGTCGCCACACCCGATCGACACACGAATACCAATGTCGCCATGGTCGTCGCCACACCCGATATGGTCGTCGCCACACCAAATGAGCATACCATCGCCACATTCGACACGGTCCTCGCCACACCTGAAAATAAAAATGAAATTAAATTTTCAGAAATTTCAACAACCTCCCAGATTGAACCTGTAATTGATCAACATCTTGATATGATATTACGCGAGATGAACCCACCCGAGCGAAAACGCCCAAGAAACGATCCACCCATTGTTCAAAACGATGAAAAAGAGGGCGTGATTAATTCTCTTCAAGAAACGTCGGATGAGGAAGAATGGGGAGAAGTTCCGACCGATCAATGGGATCCGCCTTTACCACAATTTGAGACCGTCCTCGAACAAAAATTGCAACATTTAACTACACCGGACGCTGAGCCAACGAAGGAGTTGTTGAATACTTACCGGGACTTGTTTAAGCCACCGACGGGGGCGGGATGCAACCTCAACGTGTCCCACGAGATTATTCTCACCCAACCTACCGTAACTCAACAAAAACCTTACCCCGTTCCTCACGCGCTCCGGGAGGTAGTCGAAACGCAGATCAAGGATATGTTGGAATCCGGAGTGATTAGCCCATCTACCAGCCCGTGGTGCGCGCCCGTCTTATTAGTAAAAAAGAAGACGCCGCCGGGGGAAAAGCAGCTTTGGAGATTCTGTACCGACTTTCGTCAATTGAACAAGATAACCAAAGGAGACGCTTACCCCCTCCCACGTTTGCAGGAGACGCTCGCCATGCTCGGACAATGTAAATGGTTTTCAACAATCGATCTCATCGCGGGTTACCATCAGATCCCGGTCCACGCTGATTCCAAGGAAAAAACCGCCTTTTCGGTCCTCGGAAGACATTTCCATTACGAGAAAATGCCCTTCGGGCTCAAAAACGCTCCCGCCACATTTCAGCGCGTAATGAATGACGCCTTAGACGGAATTCTGGGCAACAATTGTCTTGTATATTTGGATGATGTAATTGTTTTCTCAGCCACACGAGAAGAGCATCTTGAGAAACTCGCACAAGTTTTCGATCGATTGTCCGAGGCTCGACTTCAAGTCAACCTCGCGAAGTGCGAATTCCTCAAAAATGAAGTTCGCTTTTTGGGACATCGAATAACAACAGAAGGGATCCTCACTGAGCCGGAGAAGACAAAAGCGATCAAGGAATTCCCCGTACCGACCTCCGTAGTAAAACTTCAGTCCTTTTTAGGTCTCGCCAGTTTCTACCGACGGTTCATTCCGAACTTTTCGGAAATCGTGGTGCCCTTGACCGAGTTGTTGAAAAAAACCCAGCCTTTTGAGTGGACGACCCGACAACAGAAAGCGTTCGATGACCTCAAAGAAAAGTTGACCAGTGAACCCATACTCGCCTATCCTGACCTGACTAAACCGTTTATCCTCGCAACCGATGCATCCGGCTTCGCCTTGGGAGCCGTCCTCTCGCAAAGCTTTAATGGGGAAGAGAGGCCCGTGGCGTATGCGAGTCGCAAATTAAACCCGGCCGAAACCAGGTACTCGGTCACCGAACGTGAGCTCCTAGCGGTCGTTTGGGCGGTTCGACACTTCCAGGAATACCTCCTCGGACAGACCTTCGAACTCCAAACCGACCATATGGCCCTTACCGCCGCTATGCACCTCCGTGACCCGACTTCGCGCATCGGACGATGGGTACTCAGATTGGCAGAGTACGACTTCACACCCCGCTACCGACCAGGAACACAAATGGGTCATGCCGACGGATTGAGCCGCGGAGACATAGCTGTAGTTACTCTCGAGTTTCCGCGAGAGCTTATGATCGCCGCTCAAGACCTCGACAATTGGATCCAAGCGATCACTTTAGACCGCCACAGAGAGGACTTACGCAAAACCAACGGCGTATGGGAGACACGCGTTCGATACGACGGACAACATGAATGGGTGCCGCTCATTCCCTCCTCACTTCGGGAATGGCTCATCGATAGATGTCACAAAAATGAATGGGCCGGACATCCCGGAGCGGAGGTGACAGAAAAGATAGTACGGAAACTCGGAACTTGGCCTGGGTTAGCTAAAGACGTTCGCGAAAACATACAACGATGCGAAACGTGTTCACGACGCAACACCCCGCCCGGTCTCCGTAATCCAATCCAGAAACCTTTACTCCCCGAGCGCCCCGGACAAATCGTTGGAATTGATTTTGTCGGACCGATTGCGGGAGGAAAAACCACAAAATATCTGATGACGGTCATAGACCATTTCACAAAATATGCGGAAGCGTATGTCACCACGGACTGCACCGCCACGACAGTGGCACGAAACCTCGCCAGAAAGTATATACCCACTCATGGCGTTCCGGAACGGTTGGTCTCGGACCGCGGAACCGCTTTTACGGCCGGATCAACCAGGGCGCTGTGTGATCAATGGGGTATCAGACAGATTTTCACAACGGCGTATCACCCCGAGAGCAACGGAGTCTGCGAGAGATTTCACCGTACCCTCGCCAATATCATCGCTAAAATCTCGAAAAGAACGAAGGATTGGGAGAGCATGTTACCCGTTGCACTCGCGGCTTACCGCGCGACCCCACACAAGAGCACAGGGTTCAGCCCGAACTTCTTGACCTTCGGCCGAGAACTCCGGTTGCCGAACGAATCGCTACAAAGTCTGAAGCCACGTCCCGACGAACCCACCACACTGAAAAATCTGAGAATAGCCCGAGAAGCCACTCAACAGAGCCTTCATGAAGCGTGGCGAAAACGAAGCGACGCCATCAATAGCCGTCGAACGCTACGCTCATTCGAAGGCGGTGACGCCGTGTACCTCAAGGACATGCAGGCGCCCCCAGGGGTTGTTAAGAAATTTTGGAGTCCCTGGAGCGGACCCTGGATAGTCGTGAAGAAGTACTCGGATGTGACGTACGAGATAAGAGACTTACCGGACATCCGCCGCCAGACTGTCCACATCAACCGGCTGAAGCCTGCATTCGAGTTAGGTGTTCCGGACGAAGTCTTCGTTGACCCCGAACGGATCAGACCCGACACGCATGGCGCCACGACATCAACACACCAGGAAGAGATGACACCTGAAACAGAAAGAGAGTTTATTGAAGAGTATGGATGGTCGACCACTGCAAAAACCACCACCATGATTCCACCTATCACCAGCCAAATAAGGAATTCATCGAGGACACCCCAAAACGAGGCATCGACCCGACTAAGTTCCCCTTCGGACACACAAAGGACGGCTGATGCGGATCACCAATTTGATCGCTACGCCGAACAAGAAACGCAAGAAGGAAGTACTCACCTCGGGAACGAGACGTTGCGGGACGAGATCGATCGCCACGACGATCACCACACCGACCGCCACAGCGATCGCCACAGCGACCGCCACAGCGATCGCAACGAAAGTCGCCACGATGAACAACCCCCAAGAAGTCCAGTGGAAATCCCAGTAGTCGACTTACCTGAACCACCCACCGTGTCTGAATCGTCCGCAGACGAGTTTGAAGAAGCTGAAGAAAATCCACCATCAAAGAAATCCCGTGGAGACGCCAATGAATCGACCTCTCGCTACCCGTTCCGAAAACGAGATGCTTCGATCGATTATCGACAACTCCACTTAGGGAAAAAGACTAACTAACTGACTAATAGGGAGACATGTACGAACATACACACACACGTTAGGACATAACACGACACTTGGATCCTTCAGATCACAACATTTCACTTGGATCCTTCAGATCACAACATTTCACTTGGATCCTTCAGATCACAACATTTCACTTGGATCCTTCAGATCACAACATTACACTTGGATCCTTCAGATCAACCTAAACCTTATCTCTGCCAGTTGTCCTGAATTATGGCCAGCTAGGAAAATTGAAGTAGATGAAGTACGTAGAATCTTGAAGTCACTTTTCCTAGATCAGGATGTCACAGTAGGGTTTTGTTTCCGATTGTTCTAGAGTATGGCACAACAGCAGGTGGAGGATTGGGTTTTGGAAGGAGGCCCGAAATCGCCCGACCCGGCAGTGCTCCTCATGAGGAAGCGAGTGGAAACAGCCAAGGAGAATCATAAGAAGCTCCCCGACGGATTCGTCCAGACCAAAGAACCGGTAGCTGATCCCTTCCCCTCCCTGGAGACCCTCACCAACTGCGTTCGTTTCACCATGTGTGGTGATACGCCCACGGTCAGGAATATCAATGGCAAGGCGGCCCTCCTCACCATCCTCGAAGTCGCCAAATGGATACCCACCTACCAACGCATTGCCCAGGAGAGAGACCTTTTGGTAAAGCGCCAGGAGATTTGGCTGGCGGAACGACAGCTGCTGATGCTCGACCGCGACACCGCATGGAAGAAGGTGGAGCAGGCCAAAGCACAGGTGGTTGCTGAGCCACCTGCGGCAAGGACAGCAGCATCTGAGGCGACCCCGCAGGCATCCGCAGAGGCACCTGCGGCGAGGTCTGAAGAG
This sequence comes from Apolygus lucorum, assembly GCA_009739505.2. Taxonomy (NCBI): domain Eukaryota; kingdom Metazoa; phylum Arthropoda; class Insecta; order Hemiptera; family Miridae; genus Apolygus; species Apolygus lucorum. Next base: position 436,277 of record CM019174.2, read on the forward strand.
CCTGCGGGGGACTTGGCCCTCTCCCCTCACCATCCCACGTCACCATCACCGGCCTTCAGCCCTCTCTCACTCCCACCACCAGAGAGAGTGGCCTCCATCCAGGCGTCACCGTTCAATTCTCTGCCAACTTCACCCAGCCTTCCACCACGAGCCAGCAGTCGGACCGGCATCTTCGCCCCCTCAGATTCCTCAGCGGCAGGGTCACCACCACCTGAACCCCAGCCCTCAACATCTCGGGCAGCACCAAAGAGCGGCAGACGCAAGACCACAACCTCGTCACACCCACGCATTATGCTGAAGATCAGCAGGAAGCCGAAACCATCCTGCCCCGTCTGCACCAAGCCGGTGGCGAAGCTCTTCAGCTTCCGATGCCCCGCCTGCAAGGAATTTTGGCAGCGCATGAAGAGCTACCACCGGCAGGGCAAGCCGCTCCCAACCTGCAGCCAGGACCACACCAGCAGGAGACGGCCAGACAGCTGCAAGGGATGCCGCCGGCGCGCCTACGAGCTGGCCATTAAGAAGGCGCGCCCTCTCGCACCCCTGGAAATCCCCAGCGTCATCTCCGACGACGCTGGCTCCCAGGGAGGCGGGGGGTGTGAGCTCTCGCTCTCTGGGCCCAATTCCCAGTGAGGCGGGAGCTGGGCACCATTAGCCCCCTTCGGTCAGCCTCGTAGGTGACGTCATCAGCTCAGGTGGAAGCAAGCCACTCGACGCCGAACGCCACCCCGCGCGTCCCTCCCCCCTCAGCTGGGAGGGACCCAACGGTCTCTCCCCCACTCAACCAGCCGTCCCCACTACCATCTTCAGGCGGGGCGGAGGGGGGAGGACTCCACCTGAGCTCCCCGCCAACGACGATCGCCTCATACCCAGTCCAACAGCGTTCAAAGTCAGTGACAGCGAGCTAGCCCCATCCTGACGAATATTCCTCCCGTATCCCCCCCTCAAACCGCCACGATCGCCACGACTCCGCGCTACGATCGCCACGGAATCTTCAAGCCGCCACACCCATTCAAGGATACCTTCGGGCCCGACAGTGAGTGTTGAAACCTTTATGCATACATATATTGGCCAATTATTTATGCAACTGTGCTAGAGTAAGGAAGTAAAAAGACATTAGTAAAACAACATTGAGTAAATAGAGAACATTGAGTAAATTGAGAACATTGAGTAAATTTGAGAACTTTAGTAGAATTGAAACATTGAACAAACTTGAACGAATACATACCTTAATTTTGAAATTGATGACCTATGCTTGGAAACTGATAAATGAGATTGGAATTCTGAATGTACTTGTTGAAACTGAGAACCATACTGTGTTTTGTAAAACTTTATTTGAAAGCCTTCAGCTCCTAACCGCCACACTTGTGGGGAAGTCATTTGCCGTTCCTAATTTCTAATAAATCCACCTGCTAGTTGTACTTTGTAGTTCTTCTTCTGAGTATACCTGGTTCAGTAAAAGGTTAGAGGAGAGTGCAACGACACCCCTCAATTGGTATTAGGTCCCTTCAGGACAACCGTCAGCCCCTCTGGCAAAAGGACACACTTGTGTACCTGTTTTATTTCTACTTCGCCCTTCAGGCTTTCAAGTTTTGCTGTACGACGATCGCCACGCAGTCGCCGACGTCGCCACGCTTTGTCGCCACAGGTAAATATCATTTGCTACCATTTCTAAATTCTAAGTGTTTTTCGATATTTTATTTCAGCTAAATTAACTTCAAATCAAAACCCCCGAACTCGTGTGCAAACGTTTGGTGCTCGTGTTCGTTGATTTTTATCAACCAACCCGACCCCCAAACGCCCATCACCGCTTGTTGGCTTCATTTAAATTCAGCTGCCATCAAGCGTGGGGCCCATAAGGCTTACAATATAAACAAATATAATAAATAATTATCACACATTTATTAATAATATTTAATATTTTGTTTCCCTTGAAACCCAAAATCCATTCTCATTTCATTTCAGACCTATACGATTAAAGAGCCAATCGATATAAACCACGCTCCGATTTGTTATTGAACCATACCCACTTCATACCTAAATTATAATTATGTAATTAATGGCCTATTACATTTGAATCATTGGGTAGAAATACGAGCTGTTTATTCCATCAGAATATTTCCAACACTATTTCAAGCTCCCTACGAGAATTTAAGGGTTGGACTTAGGATAAATCAGAAACACGAGTGTGAATCTCCGTTCAAATTTTAGTTGCTCAAAATGCGACTGCTGTAGGTACGTGGTAGTATCTATGGTTGGTAGGTAGTGACAATGGCAAAGCCGAGTTTGGAGAGTCTGGACCCCAGAAAGTATTGTCGGGTTTCAGCGCTACCTACCGCCACTTCAGCGAACTATTATCCTTTTTCAGCTCGATGTGAGCGTGGTCAAGCGGCATTTCTGAAAAGTAGGCTTACCTCGATTTTACCACCTCGGTTTTACCACTCTCTAATTTCTAAGTTTGGCGGCTTTACTTCCCTGCCTTTTTAAATTGCAAGGAATACGAAGTTGATATTGCATTTTTGGGTTGTTTTCAATTGTTGTGTTGTTCTTCTTTGCTACATTGTAATCTTGGGATAACAGCAAGTTATAGGAGCGACGGTAATGCGGTCGCGAGCGTAATCACATGATAAGATATCAGAAATGGTAGTTCGTTGAAGTGGCGGTAGGTAGCGCTGAAACCCGACAATACTTTCTGGGGGCTAGACTCTCCTAGCCGAGTTCTTTGCAGAGTTTTGACTTCTAAATCAATTGACAAGTACCGAACTTTGTGTAGCAATGTGAAAGAAATCTGTTTACATAAAGCAAGCTCTTCGCTAGAAATTGCAACCATTTTCATAGATTACAAAATCGAAGCGCACAATGCGATACTGGCTGAGTTTCCAAACTGCCAAATCCACGGCTGCAATTTCCATTTCTCTTTATTTCTATCTCCTCCTCGACAAAAATGTGAAGTTGGCTTCTCCCGTCATGGGGAAGGTTTCCACGTGGAAAAAACTCTTTGAAGATACGTGGGAAACGAAATGGCAAGTGCAAAAAATCTCTATTATGAAGCTTACCAACAACGTTACAAATTTATTGATCCTACCAACTGGGTAGAATGGGGGAAATAAAATTATCCATCCTCACCCGTTGACTATGGCCAGCGCGATGAAGTCCCCGGTGCCATCTTGGTGTTGCTGAGCGTAGAATAGAATCCCGTCCAAGTTGAAAGTTTTGAATTCGAGCTCGAGGCTGAACTTGTGGTAAGCCTTCATGTGCCTCAGTCTTAACCACGACTTGCCAGTGAATGATGGGATTTCCTCTTCTGTCAAACAAATACAACCATTTAATAATCACGGAAGAATACATAAGAGAATCGCAAGATCCACTAGAATACCTAACCTATAATTTAGTTCATAAACTATACATTTTTCGGTGACTTTTTAAACAATTGCAATAGACTGGTAATCGCTTCAAAGTGATCATACCCTGGTTATTTCGTATTAACGAAGTTTCATTGTATTTTAACGGAGTAATGAAACAAGAAAATTCACAAACACGAGCCATTCAAACAATGAGGAATTTCACCGAATTCTGTTTGCATTTTTCCTGAATAGTTGATGGTGTGGGATAGATGAAATAACTGAAATAAAATATAAAAATCTGAAATAAATGAAATAAAACTGATTTCGGAAAATAAGTCTCCTGTTATTTTTGGGAGACAATCAAAATTTATAATTTCATGAATAACCGGGAAAACGGACGTGAAGCGGGAACGCTCGCTGATTGGGCTGTTCGGATCGCCGTCTCCTCCCAGTGTTGCCCATTGGGACGACGAAATCGTGTTTTCTAAGAGAAAAGTTATCAAACAAAAACAGGGGAAACCTAATTTTCCCCATCTTGCTTTTTCTATTTTTTTTCTTCAGTTTTTCGATTTCAAACTTTACTGTTTCGTGAAATTTTGCATCTGAGGACTATAGATTTCTCGATCTCAGCGCTTCAAGCGGTCGTAAATAAACTATTCCAGGATGACGTCATTTTCCCGGTTTTTTTAAACGTTCGTATTTTCTACACTGTTTTGTTTATTCGTAAATAATTTACGAATTCAGCACCCTATTATTATTATTATTATTATTATTATTATTATTATTAGGAATTATTATTATTATTATTATTATTATTAGGAATTATTATTAGGAATTATAATTATTATTATTATTATTATTATTATTATAATTATTAGGAAGTTCGGGCTGAAAGTTATTATTATTATTATTAGGAATTATTATTAGGAATTATTAGGAATTATTATTAGGAATTATAATTATTATTATTATTATTATAATTATTAGGAAGTTCGGGCTGAAAGTTATTATTATTATTATTATTATTAGGAATTATTATTATTATTATTACCTATTATTATTATTATTAGGAATTATTATTAGGAATTATAATAATTATTATTATTATAATTATTAGGAAGTTCGGGCTGAAAGTTTGCCTTAGGAGGTTTTTCGAGGTGCTGAATCCGATTTTGGGGTCAAAAATAGGAAATTCCGACATGGTGAAATTCCTCATTGGGGCTCACTGACTGGCTCCATCGGACGGGGCGCCGTTTCGTAAGAGATTAGACTAACCCGAACGAAATGATTATAAATGGCGACCTACTAAAGGGGATCTCAGTTGGTCGCGGATCGTTCCTCGTTCTGGGTTAGCATTTCTCTCAAGAACTGGCGCTCAAAGTTTAAAAGTTGTACCTTAATTTAAGTATTTCAAGGATTTTTGAAATTCATTAGTGCATCAACCTAGGGAATTAAAACTAAAAGATTGCCGCTCGAATCATCAAAATAGAATTCAGTTAAGTAATGAATTAACGGGTGTTTCCTCTTTTCACCGGCAATTATTGCTCTATTATGCACTAATGAATTTCGAAAATCCTTGAAAATTTGAAATTAAGATACAACTGATAAACTTTTAGCGCCAGTTCTCCTGAGGAATACTAACCCAGAAAGAGGAACAAACTGCGACTGACTGAGACCCAGTTAATGTTGAAAAACAACTGTACTCCTAGTTTCAGTTGAGAATTTTTCCTACACTTCAGCTGCGATACCCATCTGTAGAAAACTATGCCGACAAAATTGCATTCTATTTCCAAATACGTTCATCAGGGTGTCCAGCGATTCCCCGAAAAAATATTCCATGAGTTTTCCAGGATCAATTTTCGTCTTTTTCCAGTGTTCTAAATGAACTAAAATATGAATAAAATGTGATCGTAATTTCTCAAAATTCAGGTTTTCAAGGACATTTTGAAATTAAAAAGCAGTGAAAGTCTGGCAAGTGGGTGTGGCACATAGCTTCCTCGTATCAATAGATAGATAGATAGATATGTTTATTTTCGCCATTTTGTACACTTGTTCACCTGTTCATGAAGCGAGGCCCAAAGGACCGTTTTTTTAACCCTGGAACGTGAAAACAAGGATTCCCTACCTTGGTAAAAAAAGCAAAATCTCATTATGAAAATGAATAAGGTAACCAGAAACAGACTAGTAAGTTGAGGAGAAGCACAGGAAAGCGGTGGGGGTTAGCATTCATTAGCTCCAGGTGCACCCTTATATCCGCTTTTAGCAAATTTTCGAGAAAAAAATTAAGTTATTGCAATGGTATTATAACAAAAATGTAAAATAATCTATGTTTGAAATATAGTAGAGAAAATTGTTTACATTTGGAACATCTATAATTGAAAAATACTCCCAAACGTGCTCAAACTTCTCTCTCTCTCAGACTGCCAGAACTTCCCACAAAAATGTTCCGCGCTTAGGCTTTTTCCAGGTTTTTTCGGGAGAAAAATTAAATTCCCCGAGTTTTGCAGTAGAGTTGAATTCCCTGAGTATTCTAGGTTTTCCCGGTCACTGGAGACCCTGGTTTGTACAGCAGTTATATGTAATTGCGTGTGGTAGCGGAATACGTACTGATGCATTGGTTCTTTTCGGCATTTTCCACGAATCCTTGAGCGCACTGGCAGATCCCACCCTGGCACTTGGTGTTGGGAGAAACGCAGTCCTCGGAATACGTGCAGGGGTCGTTGAGGAAAGATCCCAGGTCAGCTGCGGCGGAGGTAACGTGCCCTTCGATGACGTACGCATCTAGACAAGCATAACCAGATAAGTACGAGGAGCAGCTCACATTTGTAGTGTAAAACCATCTGATATAATTGTGTGTAAAGTTCTAAAAAGCAAGAGTTTACTGGATCATTTTGGGTGGTTTTCCTCTGGACGAGTAGGGTACACTTTACTACGCTTGTTATTCTGTAAAAAAGGAAAGTAAAGTAAACAACCATTTCAGGTTGGATTTTCGTCCGACTGACATTCCTGGCGTAGCGGATGTCATCAGCTGTCTGGAAGATCAGAATTTGATGATTTCGCTCATGGCTTCCCATTGCTTCACCGTCCTGGGTTGGGACGAGGGGGGCGGCGAGCAGCAAATGCCCAAAAACACGCCCGGTGACCGAGACTCGAACTCACGATCTTTCCCGCAGAGATTGGTTCTAATCTCTGCCCCGAAATGCGTCGGCGAACGATCACGGCTACCAGAACCCCCAAAAAGTCAGCAATGACAAACCAAGGATACTTCAGTAATTGAAACAAGTTAATAACTATAAAATAGTAAATCGCTACGATTTGCAGAAATTTATGCCAGCCAGCATCAACCATCCAACCCAACTCCAATTAATCGCTACGATGTCCCATTTAGACGCGACGATAAAAAATTCCGTTTTTTCTAGTAATAATTGATGTTTTTTTTTCTTGAAAAAATAAACTTGGGTAGTTTTGCCTTTCTTACGCTGATTTCATTCTACTTACTACGCACGCAGGTAAAATAATCCTAAAAGTGAATATTGACTAGCCTCGAGTTTTGCCTGGCAGGTTGTATTTGTCCTGCAGCAGGTGTCGCGTGGACTTGCTGAGTGGACTCGCCATGAGGCTGTAGGATGTCCAGCGCTTGCTCGGCGAGTCCGTGACGCCTTGCGAGTGCTCCAAGTCCTTGCAGGCTCCCAAAGATACGACGGCGATGTCCATTTGGTACTTGCAAGCGTAGAGCAAGAGGTGGCATTCTGAGCCGTACGTCTGCCCGTCAGAGCCGCATACGACCTGTGAAAATAGATTTGATTGGTATTGTAATAATCTACATAAAATAAGCATTATTACCAAGCTAGTACTCCAATAAAGACAGGTGTAGAGAGACCCCTGAGTGTGATGTTCCCCTTGTACCTGAGAATGAGGTACAAGGAGAGAACACTTTGGACTGACGTCACACTTCCTCCACTCTCCTCACCATTAATACCTAGAGTATAAAAGCTATACTCAGGAGTCTCCCCACCATGCAGTCTACAACCTGCTTGATCATTTCTATTAACCTTCGTCCTACCTCCTTCGTTGGAGAAGGCAGATAGTAACCTCTCTGCACTGATAAAGAAATGGTAATTCAGTCATTGATGTAGGGGTTTAGGCACCCTGGTCTCGGTGTGGGGGCTCCTCTATTCATTTAATACTCTGTGGTGTTCTTATCATTTTACCGCCTTATCGCTCTGATTGTGGATTGCCTCCCTTTTTATTCGTTGACCGTTACTAATTCATCTTGTGTCACTGTCGTTCTAATACATCTATCTGAAAGTTTCTAACTTGATATTAATCTTAAACCTGTTACCTTTTTGTTTATCTGGTTACGATTCGTGGACCTTTATGCACTACCCTCAATGGTGTCACTCCACGCTGGAAAGGTGGCACCTCTGCCTTGCATAGGGATCAATCTTACCAATGAGTACGGACCAAAGGAAACCAGTCAAGCCACAGTAAAGACGTAACCGACATAACAGTTATTGACCATAAGCTAGGTCTTGGTGACGATGGAACATCTGCAGTGCAAAGCTTTGGATACCCATTGCAGCCCTGGGTTGGTCCACCAGGTAAGTGAAAACCAAGAAGATGGAAACCTAGGTGTGACCAATACAAATACCTACTTAATGGTCAACATACCAGCCATTTTTCGCGGTAAAAGCTGTACCAACCTGTTGTTTTTCAGAGTGTGGGCAGGTAGCAGAGCAAACGCAGCTGGCTCTGTTGTCCCTCTCTTCACAAACTGCACCAAAATAGCAGATGACTTGCGAGCAGGAAGTGGGCACAGGTGTCGTGGAATCAGCTGAAATTATATGCCACACCTAAACTTATGAAATCTATAAAGTTTTTTATTTGTATGAAAAAACTATAGACTAAAAAACTATAAAAGATATTATCTCCTCCAATCAACTTTTGCGGTGGTTTTTGAAACTTGACAGAAAATAAATTGTAAATTTACTTCGGTGAGTCCATAAAACCGAGCTGTTTTGAACAAGAGCAACTTTAAGGGGGTCTCAGTCGGTCGCCGTTCGTTCCTCGTTCCAGGTCAGTATTTCCCTAATGGGGGGTGCGCCTTGATTTTTTTTAGATTTTTAATCGAAAGTAGACTGCATCCTGAGAATTTAGACACCAACCGCGACCTTCTAGCGTGTGTAAATCTTTTCCTATGAATTTTTAAAGTTTCGACCGTTTATGACGTCACGCGCCCCTCTCGCCTGGGCGGGACCCCCCAGCCCACTGTGACGTCATAAACGGTCGAAACTTTAAAAATTCATAGGAAAAGATTTACACACGCTAGAAGGTCGCGGTTGGTACCAAAATTCTCAGAATGAGGTCTACCTTAGATTAAAAATAACAATAAACAGTTTTTCCTACCAAGGCGCACACCCTATTTGCAGGCGCTCCACCAAACTGAATAAACAGTTTTTCCCATTTTTCTCTGACAATTATTGTTCGATTTCGATGATTCCAGCGCCAATTTTAGCGAATTTTCAAGGAAAATGAAGCTATTGCAATGGCCTCAAAATTTTTAGAATCGACTTTTTCGAAAAATTTTCACACTGAAATCCGTTTTGGAACATTCTGAAACGATCCCTGAAGTTTTTCCAAAAATCATATGTATATATATATATATATATACACATATGTGTCATTCCGGACGATAACTTGAGTAAATGTTTAAAAATTTTTTTTTAGTTTTTGCCAAAATGTTTGTAGCACCAAACCATAGGTCAAGTTCGTTAACCAGCAATTTTGGACAATCCAAAGTGGTCCAAAATTCAAAAAAACTCCCAAAAAAATGGGTTTTTCCCGTTTTTTGTGGTTTTTACATTGAAAATCATGGTAATATATGGTATATTCGGATTCAGCACAAAATTTCTGATATGAATGCATTTTTCAAAAATGAAAATTGTCCAAAATTAAGAAAAGTTTGTAGCTATATATATATATAATGAATACGTGCGTATATTTGTTGTACCCAGAAATGCAGTAGCCGTGTGGGTACTCTATGAGTTCGTAGAGACGACTAGAACATGAATATGGACTCCTAACATCTTCAAAGCATACCCAGCAATAATTTGCAGCGTATTATTAGCGAATTTTCAAGGAAAATGAAGCTATTGCAATGGCCTCAAAATTTTTAGAATCGACTTTTTCGAAAAATTTTCACACTGAAATCCGTTTTGGAACATTCTGAAACGATCCCTGAAGTTTTTTCCAAAAATCATATGTATATATATATATATATATATACACATATGTGTCATTCCGGACGATAACTTGAGTAAATGTTTAAAAATTTTTTTTTAGTTTTTGCCAAAATGTTTGTAGCACCAAACCATAGGTCAAGTTCGTTAACCAGCAATTTTGGACAATCCAAAGTGGTCCAAAATTCAAAAAAACTCCCAAAAAAATGGGTTTTTCCCGTTTTTTGTGGTTTTTACATTGAAAATCATGGTAATATATGGTATATTCGGATTCAGCACAAAATTTCTGATATGAATGCATTTTTCAAAAATGAAAATTGTCCAAAATTAAGAAAAGTTTGTAGCTATATATATATATATAATGAATACGTGCGTATATTTGTTGTACCCAGAAATGCAGTAGCCGTGTGGGTACTCTATGAGTTCGTAGAGACGACTAGAACATGAATATGGACTCCTAACATCTTCAAAGCATACCCAGCAATAATTTGCAGCGTATTATTAGCGAATTTTCATGCGAAAATCATGTTTTGGGGAAAGAAAAAAGAAAAGAAAGAAAGAAAGAAAGAAAGAAAGAAAGAAAGAAAGGAAGAAAAAAAAAAAAAAAAAAAAAAAAAAAAAAAAAAAAAAAAAAAAAAAAAAAAAAAAAAAAAAAAAAAAAAAAGAGAGTCCTCGTTCAAATATTTTATCGACAACTGCCACCGATAGAAACGTTTAAAACCCAGTGTATTATTGAAAATCGCACGATTTTTTCGTACATATCGCGAATATAACTAAATGTTATCAAATTAATTACTTAGATGCGGTAACGCATCAAGGAGAAAAATGTGTGATAAACAAAAGGTGGCTTGTTGTTATGAGGTTGGGAACATACGAGCATGAACGCGATCTGTCGCACTCATCTTTAACTACGTCCTGGAGCTTCCACAATCAGAACGCTTCTCGGGCTCCCAGATTCAGCTTTCAGCCCAGTGATTTCACGTCTTCCAGGACGTCGATTATTGGTGTAAAAGTATGTAATAAAAACATATATACATATATATAAACCAAGAATCGAAAAAAAAAACTTTCTACAACAAATTGCAACACCATTGGTCCTTTCCTTAACCACACCTTAAACTGAATGATTTCTTTGAAAATTCGCTCATTAATTCATGCTGCATGAATGGACTTTTTAGTTTTTCAATCCCCTAGACTGCTGCACTAATTAATTTCAAAAATCCTAGGAAATTTCAAATTTAGGTACAATTTTTAAAGTTTGAGCGCCTGCAATTCAGGGAAATACTGACCCGGAACGATGAATGAACGGCGAACGACTGAGACCCCCTAACAATTATAACAGTCCCATAATTTTACAGACTACATAACAATTACATTTACAAATACATTATTATAATGCAGCAAATATTGGAGCAGCTATGATGAGAATAGCTGTAAATCAACAAGAAATAACTATATGAGGAGTTTGATTCCATAAGGTAACTACTATTATCCATTTTAGCCAAACGTGAGAAAAACTCGAAAACCCATAGCGACCTGAAAATCGTGCTATAAACCAATGATGTTATTTTTTAAATATATTTCTAAATTATAATAAATATTTTTGGAAAAAAAGTACTTTAGTTCAAAGTTTAAAATAATATTGAACGAGGTTAGAAACATCGGATTTATAGATACAGTACTTTTTGAAACAAAACGTGGCGTTTAGTAGTTTTTGGAATCAAACGAAGTGGATAAAGTACTTATTGAAACAAAACGGATAAGATACCGCCACTTGCGCTGGATGTGTGGATACCTTTTGAAATTAAACGGAATATTCACCCTCGTTTTTCAAGGGAATAGAGTATCTTTTGCTCCTAAGCGATCGCATTTTTGTGAAGAGCTACCCCCCTAAAACCCTGGGAAAGTGTTAACTCAAGTTCGATAAAAAATGGTCTTAAGTACATTTTGGAATCAAACTCCTCATATAGAGAGGAGAAGTGTCTACTAATGTAGTTTAGAGTAATAATATCCGAAGTGGTTACCGCTGACACATCCTGACGGGTTGAGTACGTGTTTCGGGTTGGTGCACGTGTCGCATTTGTCTCCTCTGACGCCTGGTTTACACACGCACTTGCCTGTCATTTGCTCGCAGTCCTCCCTGACGGATCCGAACAACGAGCAACCGCAAGCTGCCAAACAAAATAACATCATTAGTTACCATACATTCAGCACTCAATAATAATGGTGTATGCAACCTCAACAACTACTGTAACAACATAACAAAACCAGGGACTATGGTATAGAAGATGTTCCGCACAACTCAGTTCACCACTTGAAGAGCGAATGAGTGAAGTTCGAATGGAAGAGTTCAATCACCCTAGTCAGCAACCCAAAGGAGTCAAAAGCCTCGTAGAGAGCAACTCATCACAGTGGCTTATAGTGCTACCGTAGCAGAGGGTTGACCTTGACCTCTCCCCATCTCAATTCCACGATGGACTGAACTCAGATAAGAGAAAGAGTCAAAAGAACTGCCAACTGTGATGGTTGTGGAGAACGAATGAGTGCCCTGAATTTTAAAAAAGGCCAAATGGGGTTAAAAAGGTCAAATAGGAACATGACCAGATACGAGATCAGCGCCAAAAATGGCATCCCTGGCCTGGAATTCAGTTGGTATTGAATCAGTGCAGCAGGAAAACGAAGACGGATCCCCGAAATCGGTAGCTGATACAAGGAAACATGGAGTATGGAACCAAGAGGGGACGGCGTACTTTGATACTCACGTCCTAGACGCAGATGCCTCCTCTCATGGCTCCATGACCTGGTTCTCCCTATCACAGAATGCAGCACACGAAAAACATAGGAAACATTAATGATGCAGCTGCAGAAGACCCCAGAGGTTCGTTCACACCCCTCATTGTTGCATGCGAAAGATCCCTGGCACAGGGAATATGCCTGCTTCCACATGAGGATGACGGAGATACTGTCAGCCATATAACAGGCAACCCATTGGGTGAGGGTGAAGATACAACTGGGAGTGGGTGAGATGCCTTTGCGGCGCTTTGGTGCCAATACGAGGCACATTTGAACAATAATCAACCCCGACAAACTTTGTATCTGCCGACAAGAGGTCAGGTTGGAACAAACAGTAAAACAACTGGAATGACCTCTCTTCACTCCTTCATTCCTCTTTTCTTCTACAAAATTAGGACCTACGTTCACTGTCAAATTGATCAGAACCTCTATTGAATTTACTATTCAGATCTAAATAAATCTAACTGCAGAAGTTCAAATTGTCATCAGGGCACTGTCCTCCAATCCCAGACATCTCACTCTCCTTTGGTATCCGTGAAGCCTTATCAACACTGATTGAGCCACAGCCATTAGTTTTAACTAGAGTCTTTGCCAATTTCTCGAACGCTTTCTCTGCACGCCTCTTTAGGAATTGATCATATTCCCTATGGAGAGTTCCATCCACCTCTCAGGCCTACAACAGCTGTCCAAAATCCATCACAATGTCGAGGGAGCCCCATCAGAGTCATTGGCGTGTTCGTGCATGTCTCGGTTACCAGTTTGGTAGGGGGTATCTCACATCTATTTCCCTCCTCCAGTTGCTGGTCCTGCGACGCCGCCATGGTGGGTGGGGCCCAGGGCTGGTCGGATGGTTCTCACCCAGCAAACGGGAGATAGGTTTTCCCTCGCACTCCATCAATTCAGGAAACCTTATCTTTGATGTATTTATGTGAATATATTATGTGTTGACCAATGTCACTGCAAATCGATCTTACGGCGAATAAAACCAATTCTATCCAGCTCCCCATCCATAACTTACAGCGAGTGCATCATAGAATTGGGTCAGTGAGAGTTGCAGGCTGCTGCAATGGAAATTCATTTCATGTTATTCTTTTAAAAATCTTACGGAGACATCCTCGATGCCCAGAAGATATTTTGGGCAGACCCCAGTAGCCCGACTGACATCTGTCACATTTGGCACCACCAACTCCTGGCCTGCATTTGCATTGTCCTTCATCGCACCACCCAGAATAAGAACCTGTAACAAAAAATGACAAATATCCAGTAAAACTGACATTATTTTGATAACTTACTGCATGACTGAAACTTCTAGAAATTCACTAATGATAAACTAGAAGTTGGAAAAACCAAAATTTTCGTACCGATTTTGTTGCAACCACAGTCCTGCGGACATCCTTCGTTCCCTGGGCCCTGCGAGGGGGTTTTCCCATCTGGGCAGCAGCCATACCAGGAGTCTTCACAGTCTTTCAAATAAGTTCCAGATTCTGTGAAGAAAATTAAGAATAAGACTAGAAAGAAAAATCTAAGTAACAAATGGTATTGAAATAGGGTAGGTACCAAAGAGATGAGTATAAGGAAGGAGACTTTCATGGAAAAGAGCCCAGTAATATCCCACGATGCTTAGCGCGAATTCCCATGATGCTCAGGGAGGACCGATGGGCGCAAATACTGTTTCTCATTGAGTTTCAACCAACTATTTCGTCTTCCTGAAGGTGCAAGGGCTCCAATCATTGGGTGAGTTTCAGCCCCAGGGCTGTGGCCCCCACAGAACCCCCTCTCTCTCGGATAACTTCTTCAAATGCTGGCTATAGGTGGAGTTCCTGACCACTCTCAGGGGCGATGGTTTTCCACGTATCCTCCTTCTACAATGACCTCCACGCGGAAATTACTTAATCATTTTCCCCTCTTAGAGCACTCCGTACCGCCCAAGTGTAGAAATGTAAGTATTTTAAAACTGTTTTAGGATTCGATAATACTGTCCTTATTATGAGATTTTTGATGTTTTTATTCAATGTTGCGATTTTTGGCAAGATTTTAGGTCACAGCAAGATCAACCCCATGAATTTTCTCGGGTTCTTCAAGAGCTTTCCAACGAAGAAGAGGCAAATGATTTCTCAGACGTACTACCTACAGAACAATTTTGTGGTCATTATTTATGAAAACTCCAATTCCAACATTTTCGAATAGGATAAAAAAGAGATATTTTCGTAACAGTGCTGGAATACGGGAATTTTGGAAGAATAAACATTTTTTGTTATTTTCGTTGTGGTGCTCTAAGAAGAATTTTTGGAAAAACACCAAAAGTGTTTAAGACTTCCAGGAAACAAATGTCTGGTCAATTTATGTACGTTTTCATTTAAATTTATTTTTTTAAATTTTCATCTAAATTTTTTTGTTAAGTCGCAGTGTACTCTTGATATTTGATCCCTTTGTAAGAAAAAACTTACCAAAAGATAAAGACTAGATAAAGCTCTTGAAATTTTCTGTACCTCTTATGATTCAATTTAATGTCAATTATTAATTTTCTCGTAGTCCTTCAGGATCTGAGATCTAGTGATTTTTTCTGGGTTGCAACAGAATTGCACTGGAGGTTTCCAGAATTATAGTAAGGTCAAAAAACACCAGTGCGGTAACTTCACTCCCTCTCGTTGAATAGCTTTCTGAAATGCTAACTATAGGAGTTATGAGCATCCCTTAGCCTTATCTACGACCCAAAAATGCTGTCCAAATCAGCTCCAGGTGAGTAAAACTTGTAAAATTATTCTAGCCTCAGGATTTTACACATAAGTTTAGTACCTTTCCTACAGCATTTGGCAAAAGTGGACGTCTGATGGCAGTAGTAGTCTGTTGGGCAGTCCTGCCGGTTGTGGCCGTTTCCACAATCAAGGTCTTCTCCAGTCTCTGGATCCTTCAGCGGAAGGTCACCGCTGCATGGTTTCACCTCCATACCTGTTGCAGAGACCCCAACGTACAATTATTAAATAATTGAATTAAAATGAAATTTTCATTTTATAATTCTAAAATGAAGAGTTGGTAATTGCAATAAAAAATATAAAATCCCTAATTAATGACAGATATTGCAGAGTTTGGTTTCCTAACCATGACAGAGTTCCATAGGCCTCGCCCGGATGTCCGTCTGCCTCGCACAGGCCTCGGCTTTCATGTGACAAGCGCTGGGGTACAACGTCAAATCCGAACCGCACACCTCGTGACCTGAAAAACACGAGAATTCGGTAAAACATCCACCTACACGCTCGAAAAATCACCGCAATTAGAAAAAAATTCACGTAGATTCACCTGTTTTGGCTTCACCGCAGCTGAAGAGGCAAACGCATCTTGGATAACCTTCCGCATCCGGTTCACAGGTGGCGTCAAAGTCGCACCGGACGTCTCGGCATACGTCTTCCTTGTCCATGTAAATTGATAGCGGGGTGGCTGGAACGAATTATCTTTGTTTTTTCAACAGATCGCGACTTCTTTTAATAACAACATTCTAAAATATGGTATAGATTGGCACTAGAGGCTTGGGGCCTAATTCAACCTCCTCCTCGCACCGCTATGGATACTGAAGACTTGGATATTTGGCATTAGAGAAATCCATAAAAGATAATTTCAAGTTTTCTCAGGGATCAGGAAGCAGCCATGTTGGAAACTCATTTTCCCCATCGACTACCCACAAATCGATTAGTTGCTTCAGCTCGTAAGTCAGTGAAAGCGAATTTTGGGGAAAAAAATGAAGTTCTCAAATGAGTCTCAACATTATTAGTTTGGAAAATTTTGTAAGCTCATCACAGTGATTTTCGGGGAGAAAATGAAGCTTTCATGAATCAACATTCTTAGAATGGAAAATTTCGTAAGCTCAAGTCAAAGGGGGTCTCAGTCGGTCGCCGTTCATCCTCGTTCCAGGTCTGTATTTCCCTAAATTGAAGGGGCCCAAACTTTAAAAGTTGTACCTATATTTGAAATTTTCAAGGATTTTCGAAATTTATCAGTGCATCAGTCTAGAAATCATTGAAAAACTGAAAGATTGCCGCTGGAATCATCAAAATCGAACAATAATTGCAGGAGAAAAATGGGAATAACCAAACTGAATAAACGGTTTTTCTCTGACAATTATTGTTCGATTTTGATGATTCCAGCGGCAATCTTTCAGTTTTTCAATGATTTCTTGACTGATGCACTGATGAATTTCGAAAATACTTGAAAATTTCAAATTTAGGTACCATTTTAAGTTTGAGCTCCTTCAATTTAGAGAAATACTGACCCGAGACGAGGAACCGATTGAGACCTCCTTAAGTGAATTTGCGAAATGAAAATTGAAGCTCTTAAAATAAGTTTAAACATTCTTAATTGGATAATTTTGAACATTTTCTTCACTGAAATCCGCTTTGGATCCCTATTTAACGATTACCGAAGTTCAGCACTTGAAAAAGTCTACCAAGTGGGTGTGGCACATAGCTTCCTCGTACCACTCCAGAACCTTTTGCCAGACTGGTCTTAAATACATAGATAGTAGGGATTTTGTTAAAGTCGGAAGCAATGAGAAGGCTGATGAGTTTTTCCACTCCTACCTCGTTGAATGTGCAGGTGGAAATCATTGGTCTTGTTAAAACCGTACGCTTGATAACCTTCCTGTATTCATAACTAACCTAATTCACCTATTTAGTTCGAAGGAGACAACAAATTACCCGTATGAAATCTCTTAGTGATCTTAGTCGGGTGGCCCCAATAGCCAGTCACGCGATACTGATGTATAATATACATCATCATATTATGATGGATGATTTAATTGGGAGCTTTCTGCGTTGGATTCATTAAGTCGAAAGAAATTTTGAAAACGACCTTAAAGACTTCTGTGGTGTAAACAACAGAGTTATCAGGATTGACTGGAAAGAGGCTCAAAGTGCAACAGACATCAGCTAAGTTATCAAGTATGAAGTCATTCTGGGCCATTCCAGTGGGAGAACTCATAAAAACTCACTTATAACCGAAATGGGGGGACGATGGCTCCTTCGGTCGCAACTCCCGTAGAATAAAATCTCAAGGGAAGGATCATTCATTTCGCAGCCTCGCTTCTGGAGATCGCAGGGTTTGTCGTAGGTGACCAAATTAGAACCGCAGACCTGGAAAAACGTAACAAATCTGTCATATAACGTGGCATTACCGTGATAATAACAATGGGGTATTTCGGTGGGTCGGAAATTCAGGGTTTTGACCTCAAATTTGGATTCAGCACCATTGAAAACATCTGTACTCCAACTTTTTCCCCATTGATACAATATGTGGTAGAAAAATTAAATAAAGAGATCACAAGTTTGAAAAAAAGGCTCCATGAACACACACACTAAGCCCGGTATTTCGTAGTATCCTAGACCACGAGGCGTTCGAGACCGCACGGGATTAGTGGAATGTCTCGATCCAAGGTCAGCAAGTTGATACGTCACAACATTCAAATCTTCAACTTTCATTAGCTTCCCTAATTTCTTCTAAACATTTTCTCGACTAACAGACCCGATTACCGTTATTCCTGACCCATGCTCTTTTGAGAAAAATGTTTTTTAAAAATTGACTGAAATACCCCATTTTAACTTTCTGCCAAGTTTTGTGGGCAGTAAAGCTTCATCTCAACACTTTGATATTGATATTTTATTCTGCATACTGTACGTACATATATGTACATAGTATAAGACGATACAAAGATTAAAGCTTGTTACTTAACTTACTATCTAATTCTAACATGTAGGACAAGGCATCAACAAAAGAGGCCAAAAACATGAGTAGTCTCAATACGGTCCCACTAATGAGGAGAGTTGGGATCGACCTTAGAAAAAAATATACACCCTCCTCTGTGGAAGGTTTTTAAATTTTGATACCGTTGGGGGGGGGGGGGGGGAGCCTGAGGTCCCATTTCTCCAAAACGCCCCTCATTATTATTTTACAACACCCAGTCCAGGCAGGGCAGAGCAAAATGAAGTGAAAATCGTCCCAACTCTCCCCATCTGATAGTAGTTACTAATGTTCTTAAAGAGAATTTCAATTAAAAAAAATCAATTTTCATTAGCTATTTCCAACTATAAACAGGTACCTGTTCGATAGGAGCAGCAGTGCAATCTCGTGGACAAACGCAGATGCCTCCCGCGCATTCAGCATTGTACTCGCAGACAACACCAGCGCAGGATTCTACGGACAAAAAATAGTAAACTGTGGTTAATGTAATTATTTCGTCAACGTGCGCATATAATAGAGAGTTTTCGCCACGTCTTTTGTGACGACCGTCCACGTGTAATATCCATGCAACCGTCCGAAAATGGTGACTGCGCATGCGTGACGACTCGGACGGCAAGCTTGGTCGTCTTGGACGCCGCCAAATGCCGGCTTTTGGCGGCGTCGGGAAAGACGGCTTTCTTGACGACTGTACCCTCCGTAACCTCACACTTTTATAACCAGTTTCAATTTAGATCGGATGTGGCAGGATTTTGTGTTGTGTCTGACGTTCGACTCCCGTGTTTTGGTTCTCGATTTCAGCTTTGATTTGTAGAACAGTTTTCATTTTCCTGGGAATTACCAAGTTTTTCATCTCTCGAAACAAACTACTCGTCACCAGAATTCTGTTATCTATAGGTAGAAACGAAGTACCTAGCTACTCTAAATTATCTATAGATATGTTACGGACGTGTTGTTAGACAAACAAGAAACAAGTAGAAAGGTAGCTACTGCAAAATAGGTAGTAAAGTACTTTAAACCCAAAAAAATGCTGTAAGAGGTCTGGAAAAGCTAGTGTTGTTCACTACTTTCTAAAGGCAAAAACGATCAAAATCATCAGTAGGTAGGTTTTTATGTCACAATGTAGGGTCCGAAAGGAATGTAGATAGGTACCTAGCTACCTATCCAAGTAGTAATAAATGTATTGCTTTTTCAATACGGCAAAAATTCTAATTTTCGATCTGAAAAATTCATTTCGAGACCCCCGGAGTCTGAATCAGCTGTTCGCTATCGGCCATTTTCGAGTGACTTCACAGGTCGGTAGCAATTTAGCGTCACTTCCAGAGTCCGCACCTTATTTTGTGACGACTCGAAATCCACCAAAAAAAGTTAGCATCTGCATCTGCTGGCCCCATCTGTCTCGAGTCGTCACGATTTCAAGTCATCGCGCCTGACGTGGCGAAAACTCTCTAATTTCTAAATCAAAATACCTGTTTGGAGCGGAGGATTGTGACCAAATAGGTTCGGGACGAGAGTTTTTGATTGAATTGGGATAACAAGCTCCTCCAAATAGCTAGTAACGGCGGCCTCGACATTTTATGCAGACTTTCCAAATAAAGAGGAGAGGCAGATTCTGGAGGAACCTCAGGTGAAGAATGATCACGTGACATCCGGCATTATAAATACTCCGCTCCAGAATCAGCCCTCATGCATTCTTACTCAACCCTTCGACTCGACTCATCCAACAAGCACCCTTGTCGCATCTGCGCTCGATGCTTCGTAGGTTTTTCTTACTTTCCTTACCCTCAAGGAAGTAATTCAGTTTCGGGCCGACCTTACTCCTTCCTATCTATTACTACCACTATCAATCCTCATTCTCAACCCTACAATTTTCATTAAGGGGTTCTCAGTCAGTCGCTGTTCGTTTTTAGTATTTGGCCAAATAGAAGGGGCAAAATGTAAAAACGTTGTACTTAAATTGGAAATTTTAAAGGATTTTAGAAATTCATTAGTGCACGTCCCTAGGGAATTGAAAAACTGAAATATTGCCGCCGGAATCATAAAAATCGAACAATAATTGCCAGAGAAAAATGGGAAAAACTACTGAATAAACGGTTATTCCCATGTTTTTCCCATTTTTCTCTGGCAATTATTCGAATTACCTCTTCCTAGAGGTGTGTCGGGACTGTGGAACCGAGTATCAGGTTGGAACGGTTCCACGCAGTGACAAAAACTCGACCCTTACCAGTCCAGTTCCACGGACTGATAAGATATCTTGAAATGGCTCTGGACCGGGAAGAGAATCTTTTCCATCGGTCCAGTTCCATCCTCACCAATCAGAATGATCTGATCAATCATCTCATCAATCTGATCATTCTGATTGGTGAGGATGGAACTGGACCGGTAAGGATGGAACCGGACCGATAAGATATCATAGAGAATGGTTCAATGGCTCTGGACCGGGAAGGGTTTTGGACCGGTAAGCATGGATCTTGTTCTCAGTTCTGTTCCATGTTGTACCTGGAAGCGCCCTTACTACTTCCATGGACTGAGAATGGTTCATGGAATGGCTCTTGAGCGGGAAGTTATCTTCTGGACAGGTTAGCATGGAAGTTGTCTCCAGTTTTATTAATTTATTATTGTCATGTTAAGTTCTTAAACTGCAACGTCATTATTCTTTCCTTGAATTGTTTGGTAACTATTATTTATAATAAATTGCCTCTTTTGTAACACTTGTTCAAATTCCTCCCTTTTAGCGAATTGTCAAGGAAAATGATGCTATAGTATTGCAAGTTGAGATCATAAGCATGGAAGAAGGACGATAGGGATTTGACTGCCTGCTTCATCCATGCCATGTGAGTGGGATTTGATCGCCTGTACCGGTAATGGAACTGTACCAGTAATTTGGAACGGTTACATCTTTGTCACCGTAACCGTTGGAACCGTTCCAGGGAAATACCTGGACCGACACACCCCTACCTCTTCCATCATGGCTTTGTCAAGATGAACATCTGATTCTTACTGTATGATGTGACAAATCAGTACTAGAAACCTTGGAAATTTCAAGGAAGTGATAATAAAAATTGGTGGTGGAAAAAAGATCAAAAAATGACGTGCCGGTCCCAGACTGCCCTCGGAGCTACATCAGGAATTGGCGCTGCTGGTCAGAGGCCGGTATTGAAGCATTACACAAAGGCTCCAATTTTTCAGCGGAGTAGCCTTGGAAGTCACCAGTCCGGCGACAGCTCGGTATTGGAGTGCTAAGGGTTAAAATGGGACCTCCTTCTCAAGGGAACGTGAATTTCAGCTCATTCTCAACTATTTGAATCAATTCAAATCTCTACCTCAGGAAATATGACTGAGAAATCACGACTTACCACAGTCTCCTTTATACTGGATTTGGATGTTCATTTTATTCTGGCAAGCTGTCATCTTGAGTTGACACTCGCTGCTGTAGGTTTGACCGTCCGTGCCGCACACTTGTTCGCCCACGGTAACCTGAAGTACATAAATACATTCACATCAATTGGGTGTCCGCATCAATGGAAAATCAAGGAAAAAACGCATGAATCGTGTCCTTAGGAACCCTCTGAATTCGGAAAAGCCGGAGATAATTACCTAAAATGTTTCCATGAACAAGGGATTGCATTAAGAAAGTTTGAAATTTCATGGTCGCGCCAAATTGTTTCTACGTCATCACATGGTAGAAAATCGGGTAAAGCGACCGCTTGGGGCGGTAAATGCACACACCAGCAGATGTAGGATTTTGGTGAGATGAAGTTGGCATTTCACTTTGTTCACATTTGAGCCGTCTAGAATACAAGAGGAATAAGTGCGATTTTCATGCCAAAATGGGTAGTAAATGTTCGTAAATGTATCGTGTCTCAAGGATGTTGGCCAAGGCAAGGAAGGCAAAAAAACGTCTGCCAAGTGGGTGTGGCACATAGCTTCCTCGTATCCATAACCCGATTATATAGATGATCCGATGCATAGTAGTTAATCTGAAAACACCAATCTCTAACTACCTTTCACTACCCTCATAGGGGACCATCTACACGCTAATCTGGACAATCCTAGAAAATTTCATCAAATTCGGATGAAAAATGTAAATGTTTTGGCTGTTACAAGGATTTTACGTATGCGCATGCGCAGAGGCTTCTGTGAATTTTAAGGCCTTGATTTTCATTGGGGACCATCTACAACCTAATCTGCGTAATGCCTAAAAATGTCATCGAAATCGGGTAGAAAATGTGGAAGTTATGGCTGTTACAAGGAATTCACGTTTGCGCATGCGTAGCGGCTACTATTAGTCCGGGGGTGATGATCTTCATTATGGACCATCTCCAACCTAATCCGCATAATCCCTGAAAATTTCATCGAAATCGGGTACAAAATGTGGAAATTATGGCCGTTACAAGGAAATTCACGTTTGCGCATGCGCAGTGGCTACTATGTGACCAAAGGTGATGATTTTCATAGGGGACCATCTAAATAATAATTTGTAACATCCCTGAAAATTTCATCGAAATCGGATGTAAAATGTAGAAGTTATGGCCGTTTCAAGGAATTCACGTTTGCGCATGCGCAGTCGCTTCTATCAGTCCGAGGATGATGATTTTCATAGGGGACCGTCTGCACACCAACCCGCACAATCCCTGAAAATTTCATAGAAATCGGACAATAACTTCGTATAGTTATGCGCGTTACAAGGATTTCATGACAGACGGACAGACAGACAGACAGACACGGAACCAAAATTGTTCAGAAAGGTCTAAAACGCAAAACGTGAGTGAAAATTTTGATTTTGGAGAACTTTTTTTTTTCGTCCTTGAAAAGTGAAAACAAAGCTTCCGCTACCTTGGTAGACTCGGAAGCAAAAACCTTCAATAAACCCTTAATAAGGAGTAACCAACCTCACCAAGCCCCTCGTACGCCAATTTTTTTTAAAATTCTTCTTTTTGTTAGGAGACAAGGAGCATAATGTACGGTCTGGCTCCAAGTTTCAGAATCTTAAATCAAAACTAAACTCCATTACAGCACTAGACAACATTTTCGAAGAGTTCATTGCACCCGGCGATTTGCAATGTTCATATAATTTGAAATTAGCTGCGGGGAAATCTCAAAATAGTCACTTGGGCCCCTTGTATTCTAGTGTTGTGATCAGCTACCTCTTCGCATTTCTGTTCATTCCGTGTTCTGTTCCGCCGAGTGGTAGCGAGCTTCGACTCAGAAGTGTAAATACAGGGTGTCAAATAATCTTAAATACATATTAAGGACCGGAAAACTTAGGAAGTCAATTTTACAGCTAATTTTAGTGAGAAAATGTCTCTTAGCGATTTCGTTTTAACGCCTTGTTTTTCCAAGTTTTTTTAATTTGAAGATTTTCATCATGTGTTCGACTTATATCTACAAAAATTACCATAATTACCTTAATTTACCGTAAAAATATAAAATAAGGGCACCGTAGGAAGAGGCGTCGAATTTCCTATCTTATTAGTGCCAACAAAAAACTATTTTCGGTGTCTTGATGGTTGACAAATCAAGTCGTAGTGTAATTATTGTCAAATTGGCCAAGTTTTCTATTTTTTCTTTTTGTTGTTAGGGGTTTTCTTCCCCATGTTTTTTCACGTACCTTATTACCAAATCTGCGCAAAGAACTCAGCTTTCCAATGGTATAATCAAAAAATATTTTACAATCGAATTTAACCCAGATAGCCCTGACGTCCTTCTGGAAGGATGAGGGACTTAGGTCGACTTTCTGAATTTTCTCTCCTGCATTATGATACCGCTGTGGTCTATTATAGCTTTGAACTGTTGTTTACATCCTAACGGAGGGATGGGGACCGATTTTGTCTTCAGTATGCGACCAACAGGTACTCAGTGCAGTTTTTCCCTAGCAGCTTCAATCATGAGCGGTCACCCAGAATTCATAGTTGATGGGTAAGTACCTATTCATTTTTTTTTTGCTTCCGAGTCTACCAAGGTAGCGGAAGCTTTGTTTTCACTTTTCAAGGACGAAAAAAAATGTTCTCCAAAATCAAAATTTTCACTCGCGTTTTGCGTTTTAGACCTTTCTGAACAATTTTTGTTCCGTGTCTGTCTGTCTGTCTGTCATGAATTCCTTGTAACGCGCATAACTATACGAAGTTATTGTCCGATTTCAATGAAATTTTCAGGGATTGTGCGGGTTGGTGTGTAGACGGTCCCCTATGAAAATCATCATCCCCGGACTGATAGAAGCGACTGCGCATGCGCAAACGTGAATTCCTTGTAACGGCCATAACTTCCACATTTTCCATCCGATTTCAATGAAATTTTCAAGAATGTTACAGATTGGTATTTTGATGGTCCCCTATGGAAATCATCATCTTCGAATTGATAGTAGTTACTGCGCACGCGCAAACGTGAATTTCCTTTTAACGGCCATAACTTCCACTTTTTCTACCCGATTTCGATGAAATTTTCAGGGATTATGCGGATTAGGTTGTAGATGGTCCCCAATGAAGATCATCACCTTCGGACTGATAGTAGCCACTGCGCATGCGCAAACGTGAATTTCCTTGTAACGGCCATAACTTCCACTTTTTCTACTCGATTTCGATGAAATTTTCAGGGATCATGCGGATTAGGTTGTAGATGGTCCCCAATGAAGATCACCACCTTCGGACTGATAGTAGTCACTGCGCATGCGCAAACGTGAATTTCCTGGTAACGTCCATAATTTCTACATTTACTATCCGATTTCAAAGAAATTTTCAGGGATGTTACAGATTAGTATTTAGATGGTCCCCTATGAAAATCACCACCTTCGGACTGATAGAAGCCACTGCGCATGCGCAAACGTGAATTCCTTGTAACGGCCATAACTTCTACATTTTCCGTACGATTTCAATGAAATTTTCAGGGATGTAACAGATCAACTCGTTTTGATGTTTTTAGATTAACTACTATGCATCGGATCATCTATACAATCGGGTTATGGATACGAGGAAGCTATGTGCCACACCCACTTGGCAGACGTTTTACTTTGACGTTGATATTTCATTGTTCCTACTCTCTACTAAGGGTATGACATGTTATTGATGTAATTTTGCCATTTTCGTCTCCATTATCACCACTTTTCATGACGATCCTTCTGGAAGGACGTCAGTAGAATACACATTCAAAATCGTTCCGTCCCTATATTGCTTCCGAGTCTACCAAGGTAGCGGAAGCTTTGTTTTCACTTTTCAAGGACGAAAAAAAAAGTTCTCCAAAATCAAAATTTCCACTCGCGTTTTGCGTTTTAGACCTTTCTGAACAATTTTGGTTCCGTGTCTGTCTGTCTGTGTGTCTGTCTGTCATGAATTCCTTGTAACGCGCATAACTATACGAAGTCATAGTCCGATTTCTATGAAATTTTCAGGGATTGTGCGGGTTGGTGTGTAGAAGGTCCCCTATGAAAATCATCATCCCCGGACTGATAGAAGCGACTGCGCATGCGCAAATGTGAATTCCTTGTAACGGTCATAACTTCTACATTTTCCATCCGATTTCAATGAAATTTTCAGGGATTGTGCGGGTTGGTGTGTAGAAGGTCCCCTATGAAAATCATCATCCCCGGACTGATAGAAGCGACTGCGCATGCGCAAATGTGAATTCCTTGTAACGGTCATAACTTCTACATTTTCCATCCGATTTCAATGAAATTTTCAGGGATGTTACAGATTAGTATTTAGATGGTCCCCTATGAAAATCATCACCTTAGGACTGATAGTAGCCACTGCGCATGCGCAAACGTGAATTCCGTGTAACGGCCATAACTTCCACATTTTCCACCCGATTTCGATGAAATTTTCAGGGATTATGTGGATTAGGTTGTAGATAGTCCCCTAATAAAATGTAATTTGCACATGCAACTCCCCCCCTCGGCACAGATCCTTGATCTATGAGGGGGGTAGTTTCCATGACCCGTCATGTTTTGTAAATCTAATGCCATGTAAATATTTATGGAAATAAAAATTATCATTCATTCATTCATTCATTCTATGAAAATCATCATCCCCGGACTGATAGAAGCGACTGCGCATGCGCAAACGTGAATTCCTTGTAACAGCCGTAACTTCAACTGTCCCCCCAGGGGTCGCGGGTTCGAATCCCAGCCGAGGCTTAGTATTTTTTTGATCCAATCACATACATCTACTCACTTAATTTTTCATCCGAATTTGATGAAATTTTCTAGGATTGTCCAGATTAGCGTGTAGATGGTCCCCTATGAGGGTAGTGGAAGGTACCTACTTAGAGATTGGTGTTTTGAGATTAACAACAATGCATCTGATCATCTATATAATCGGGTTATGGATACGAGGAAGCTATGTGCCACACCCACTTGGCAGACTTTTTTTTCATTTGCTGATTTTTTTGGATTTCTAGCTTTTTCTACAAGAAGTTGCTTCCTTTACATCTAATAACATAATATGTTATATATCCAATGTTATTGGATTTTTCGGAGGGGAATGATAATGCAATAGGTCAAGGGGAAGTCGATATATCTTTATTACCTCCAACAAATGCCCTTCATGACCTCACCGGACGAGAGCCCTGTTATTGATAATTTTCTCCTGCAATTTTGAAAAGCATTCCTTCTCATGATAAAGATGATGAAAGCGATGATGATCCTCAACCATCAGCTTCCAATGAAAATATTTTCAACAAGAAGAGGGTAAAACATCGAGTCCGTAAACCAAAACCGCCCAAAAAATTGTACAAGTGGACAAAAAACCAGTCTCTTTCAACTGCACTTAGAGAGTAGTCACCAATGCGTGGTCCCAAACAAAATTTGTCATCCCTTGAGTATTTCGATTTTTTGTTGTTGATAAAAACAGCCAAGATTGACTGTCGGTGTATTAAATCAAAAACTTGGACACATGCAGCCTTTCAATCATTTTCAATGATCATTTATTATCGAATTTATTTATCTTTTTTTTAGATTCGATAAGAAAGAACACTACGTTGGAGATACGGGAGTAGACGAAAAGATAGGAAGAAGGGGAGCAGCTGCACTGAGGATTTTCCAAGACGAAGTCGACAACCGGATGCTTGAAATGTGACATATTTCTACACTTTTTCGTTTTCTATCGTTCCACACAAAATAAATTTTGTCAATTTTAAATGATACATAGTTTTATATCCAGTTTTGATTGAATAAAAAGTGTATTTTCAATCTTGAGTCTCATTTGTTATCTCATAAGAATAAGGAATATGCGAGAGAGATTGCTTCCTTATTCTACTGACGTCCTTCTGGAAGGATGCCCATTTACGACCTCATTAAAATGGGAAAAAATTGCAAGAGTGCCAAATTTGTCTTCAGACAACACCTACGACACTAAACATACGACAAGTTTCAAAAAATTAGTAAAAAAAAAAAAAAAAAATGAGGATTATCTGGGTTAAGGGAGAAATTTGTGTTTGAAAGCGGAAAAACGTGAATTTTTTTCGGCGAAATCGACGGTTTGACGGGACGAATCCAGGCCTTACCGCCACCGCTCCTCCCAAGCACCGAGCCCTCTCGTCAAACCGTAGATATCCACGTTTTTCCGCTTTCAAACACAAATTTCTCCCTTAAATTCGATTGTAAAATATTTTTTGATTATACCATTGGAAAGCTGAGCCCTTAGCGTAGTTTTGGTGTTGCAGTACGTGAAAAACCATGGGAAAGAAAACCCCTAACAACAAAAAGAAAAAATGGGAAATTCTGCCAATTTGACAATAGCTACACTACGACTTGATTTTTCACCCATCAGGACCCCGAAAATAGTTTCTTGTTGGCTCTATGAAGATGGAAAATTCGACGCCCTTTCCAATGGCGCCCTCATTTTTAGATTTTCACTGTAAATTAAAGTAGTTATGGAATTTTAGAGACATAAGGTTGAACAGACGAAAAAATCTTAAAATGAAAACTTGGAAAAACAAGGAGTGAAAACAAAATAGGTAAGGGACTTTTTCTCACTTAAATTAGTTCTAGAATCCACTCCCGAGTTTTTCGGTCCTTAACATGGGACACCCTGCATAGTTTAGTTGGAACAATAGGAGATCAATCCCCGTCATCGAAATTTGATGACTCAACACTAGACACCTCATTTGACGTCACTTCGACTTTTATGTATCTCATCTCTACATCCCTTGTTGGTTATTGCAACATAAACACATTTATATTGAACGTAAATCTCACCGAGCAGTTCGAGTTGCAGACGCACGTTGCCTCTCCGTTGTCATCGGATACGCAAGTAGAGTGATATTCGCATTTCTTAGTCTCACAACCATCTGAAAAATATTTAATGCTGCGTAAAATATCAAAATAAACAAGGAAAATAATTATTTTATAAGTTTTTCTCCACCTAAACGCAATTTAGCGGTAAAATATATGGTCTGTTCGG
This sequence comes from Apolygus lucorum, assembly GCA_009739505.2. Classification (NCBI taxonomy): domain Eukaryota; kingdom Metazoa; phylum Arthropoda; class Insecta; order Hemiptera; family Miridae; genus Apolygus; species Apolygus lucorum. The sequence continues at coordinate 464,768 of CM019174.2, forward strand.
AGAGGCAGTCCCGAACCAGTTCAGAACCAAACCGGAACTGAAAAGGGGAGGGGGTGGAGGCGTCTCGACTCCTCCAAACCCCTCCGAACCGTTCAGGACTGCTTCTCCGAACAAACCTTAAAACTATCCACACCGTTGATAACCTGAGACTCGGAGGAAGTTTTCCCCGTAACAACAGCTTCAATTTTCCCATTTCTAATTTTGAACATTTAAAGACAATCGGAAAGGAGTCATTTTTCTAATTTCAGGAATAAAATCAAGCTGGAAAAGGTAATAATCCAATTTTGGGTCACCCAAATAAGGCGTATATGAGGTTTCCGAGTTGAGCGTAACTTTTAGGAGCCGGAAATCCACGAAATTTCGGCACTCTTCTTCAATTTTTGACTCATATTTTGAAAAAGGCGCATTCTTAGAAAATTTCACTCAAACAAATCTACTCAAAGCTTAGAATCGGTTCGCCTGCAAGTAAATCCTCATCTGAAGGACCCGTTTTGGAGGTCTTTTGAGGGGTTTGGAAAACTGTGCAAATTTTGAAAGGACATGACTAGTCTGGATGGATTAAAAAGAATTCAAACAGGTGCGTTTTTTGTTGTGTAATTTGCCTGGACCCATTAGAACGCACTAGAAATATAAAAAAAATTAATGGCTATTTCCAACGATGAATCCATTGTTGATTTTTCGTAGTAATTTGAAGGAGTTTTGGTCATTTTATGAATAAGAAGATCGAAAATGTGACAATTTAAAAAATAAGGATTAGATTAGAAAAGTGCTCCCAAAATTTTGCAGTTTGAGAGGAAAATTGAAAAGGTTTTTGTTGAAAATTAATCCAAGAAACGATTTACTGTACAAGTCAAGTCTTACAATGCTTAACTTCGTAACTTATACAATAATGGTGTGTATGTGAGGCTTCATGTACTTACTGCAAAGGCCTTTGTACTGCACGGTGATGTGCTTGTTCTTGAGGCAGGCTTCCCTCTTGAGCCTGCAGAGGTTCGAATAGGAGATGCCGTCTGAGCCGCAGACTGGCTCGTACTCGGAGCCGCAGCTGACGCACTCGCACTCAGCGATGAGGCCGATTTGCTTGCAGACTGCCAGAGGTCCGCAGTCCTTGTGAGTACACGGACCGTTCGCTCCTGCAGAAACCAAAAAAAAAAAAAAAAAACAAAATGGTTGTAGCTCAATTCAGTTTTTACCCTGCACAGCAAGTTTTCTAAAGGTGAGATTCAAAACAGAAAATTGGCAGGTCTGAGATGTGGTTATGGAACTCGTATTACACCTTTATTAATAGTAGGGTCAGCAACATGAGTATAAACTTGCGTCTCTGCGCACCCCCCCCCCCCCCCCCGGGATCCCGAATGCACTCTGACGGCAGGTTTCTGAATCTGAACTTTGATAACAGTGTAGAGGTGGGTAGGAAATCGCGTCACTGGTTAAAGTCACCTATTACCGGAGAGTCACCGTTCCGTTTGTCACCTATTACGGAGCAGACCCTATTACCAACGGACTTGCAGTGACAGCAGGTAAAATAACGCTCCCTTCCTCCATGCTCCGAATCACTATCTCAAATTATTTCACTTTGACCCCTTCGGAGCTTCTTGAATTGTCACTGTGTGCGTTGTCACTACAGTGCCGTTGGCGCTACTCGTCACTCCGTAGTGGTTGGCACTGGTTGTCACTTCATGGGCGGTCGGCGCTACTTGTCACGTTGTCACTCTTTGTGTGGTTGGAGCTACATCGTCACTTGTCACTCTTACCATTTGTGTAGCGTGATCAGGTGATCAGCTGTCACTCGTCCCTCACGCCGTACTTACCGCGGCCCGGGTTTAGGACTCTCGCCTTTAGTTTGACTCGTGTAGCCCGTTTAGTTCGATGTTTTTCGATAGTTTCATTCATAGTTGAGATGAATAGAAAACCGAAATCTTCTCAATTATGGGCGATTGTTAAGCTCATTAAAAGGTCGAAAAACTGCCAAGTGCGACCTATACATAGGTCTTGACCACATGTGGTCAAGTTTGTAGTTTCAAAACTACCATTAGGTACCTACAAATAAAAACGTCTGCCAAGTTGGGTGGGCAGTTTAGCTTCCTCACTCATTGTAACATGGACGTATAGAATCAGTTGGCGAAAAAATTATGATTCAAAGAGTTATTGAATACCAAAATATTGGCGATAATATGCGGGATAGGGTTGCAGGTATTAATGTTTATAATATTTTTATAATTTTTATAAGGTATTATAGTTTATAGTATTTTGTATTTTCAACGTAGAATTTTATTTAGCGGTCCACCGTCTAGGACCTAACCCACACAATCCCTGAAAATTTCATCGAAATTGGTTGAATAGTTGCGGAGTTTTGGTTGTAACAATAAATTTAAAGTTCGCGCATGCGCAGCGGCTATTGCTTGACCAATTTGATTGAAACTTATAGGGTGTCTCTTAGAAGTTAGTCCCTAACTAACCTCCAAATTTGAGCAAAATCGGTTCATTAGAAACCGAGAAACCGAGGTTCCAGGAAATTCACGTTTGCGCATGCGCACTCGCTCCTATTGGTCCGAAGGTGCTGAAATCGATAGGGGACCGTCTAGGACCTAACCCACACAATCCCTGAAAATTTCATCAAAATCGGACCACAGGTTAGTATAGTTTTGCCCGGGACAAGGATTGACCACAGACAGACCGACAGACAGACAGACAGACAGACAGACAGACACGGAACCAAAATTGTTCGGGAAGCTCTAAAACGCAAAAAGCAAGTGGAAATTTTGATTTTGGAGGACATTTTTTTTTCACTTCTTTCACGAATACAAAGCTTCCCTACCTTCGGTAGTGAGGAAGCAAAAATATAATTCGTAATAATTTTTTCTATTTGTTTCTTTCATTTGTTTCAATTAAAGATAATATTGAGGTGAAAATGTATGTTACCTACCTATAATGATCGACTGTGATAAATTCCATTTTTTTCTTATTTATTCCATTTTACCTACCAACGGAGGACTATGATGACTCTGTGACCACGATCGATAAATTAATTATTTCTGAGCTCTAAACATATTAATCTGATTGCTGAGTGCCTCATACTAGGTGCTTAAATCGGTAAAACGTAATGTACAAATATAATGGAGGGGTATATACATTTTTTCTCAATGAACAGAACCAATTTTTTATTAGAAATATGAAACTGATACGCTAGTTGCGTCTATTGGGGCATGAACTCTCGTTACGGAAATCACTGCTGGTAACGAGTCACTTTACACCGAGCAGCACCGCAGTTCCTGGATGCGCTTCTCTGTCACCCTATTACAAAGTCACCTATTACTGGAACCTATTACCGGCCTGTCACTGACACGTTGTCACCTATTACCAAAAAGTAACCGTTTCGCACATCACTATAACAGTGATTACGTGTTCCTAGTAGGTTTGGTTCTGCTTAGATACGGCGTGATGTATCCTCAATCTGGCGCCATATTGTCGATAAGGACACACAATACAGCGCTGGATTGGGAATACACGCTGTATAAGGCAAACCAAACCTACTAGGAACTTCTGACTTGCTGTTCTGTGGATTGTTTTTGGTATTGTCAAATTTTAATTTTAATTGTAAATTAAGAAAGTTAAGAAAATTTTACTGACAGAGGGTCAAAATAAGATGAAAAAAATGTGTAAAGTGAAATAAGTTGGAAACTAAAGGTGGGTTCACAAGCGTCCGACTCTGCGTTCTGCCCGCTGATTGGCCAAGAACAGACGGAAAGACGCCAATCAGCAGGCAGAACGCAGAGTCAGACGCTTGTGAACCCACCTTCAGTTTCCAACTTATTTCACTTTACACATTTTTTTCATCTTATTTTGACCCTCTGTCAGTAAAATTTTCTTAACTTTCTTAATTTACAATTAAAATTAAAATTGAGCCGGACGCTTGTGAACCCACCTTTTTTCGTGTTTGCTCGGCTTAACCTTCTATCCGTACCGCGGTGTTGGATACCGCACCCCTCCCTTCAAACATCAATGTACACTTCATAAGAAAGAGCAATGAACCGAGCCCCTTATTACCCTCCTAAAATTCGACGAGAAAGGTCACGTGAGTGTCATTTGTTTATTTCTACCTGTCTGCTGTTTTCTAGTGACCTATGTACGGGTGTATCTACAGATTGAGCGCGGTCCCTCAGCCCTCCCCGTACGAGAAACGTGCAATTCAGCCACTGTCAATGAGACTGTAAACGTTAGAATGAGACTGTTTCGATAAAGAGGTTTTTGCCATACCAATGGGACTGTAGCAATCAAGATAAGACTGTTGTTTTTTGTGTCAATAAAGTTTAAGATTAACTGATCTAGTTTTCATCCAATTTATGGAAACTTACCTACCAATTGTACGTACAGGGAGGTATTCTGGTGAAAACATTTCTCAAAGTCGGAATTAATTGATATATTATGAAAAATTGGTACTTAAAACTACTTACATTTTCAAAATGTATCAATAGTGATCGAATGTGAGGCGTATCCTTGAATGGCGGTATCCCATACCGGCGGTACTCTAATCAGTGGTAGAAAGGGGGTACGGATAGAAGGTTAAGTCATAGAATTTCAACTTTGTCTCAGTTATGTAAGGTTTACACCCCGTATAGAAAATAATAAACCGTTGTGAGATCATTACTGCAATGTCACCATGGCACCGTGGGGCATTTGGTGAGAGGAGTTGTGTGGGATTTGTTCTGATCCTGTGGAAAATCGCCAGACTGATGGTACAATATCAATTATGAATTAATCAATTCGTGGACGCTACAAATTAGAGGTGAAGACGTGTCTGGTTCGTACCACATACGCCTGTGTAGGCCAACTTGATCGAGCTCTTCTCCTGGCACGTTTTCCTTTTGAGGTGACAAGCGGAGTCGTAAGTCAGACCGTCGGACCCACAGACGGGACGCATCACTTCCTCACAGGGTGGCGGACATTCGCAGATCCCCTTTCCTTCCTTGGACACCATGCAGAAGCTCCCGTAGTCACACTGTACCCCCGCACAGGGGTTCAGTCCTGAAACAGTAAAACTTGATAACTGAATGGGGCTTAAGACTCAAGGGCGTTTGTCGAACATATTTGACCGTGTGGGGGGTTATGTTGAAGGTTTTCTATCAATATCAGAAAATTTGTGGACAAACAAATTTTATCGTCTTCAAACATCAAACCACAAAGAAAAATTGTGGTAGTGGGGGTCATTTCAGAAACAGAGCTTGTTTCTGTGATTCAGTATGTGCCCGTCGTTCACGTTTCTGCTGTCATTCGTATTTTGCTTTTGAATATGAATATCCTTCCGTAGCAATGAACACCAATAAGGCTTAAATGACTGAATTTATTGAGTGTAAAAGCAAAGAATGTAGTGACCTTGATTAAAAGAATGCTGCCATTCTCATCCAAGTCAATCAGAAGACCAACTGGGAGCTCTTCAAGCAAGAAATATGCAGACATATCGACTTGAGTAAGTCCTTACAATCACCAGAAGAAATTGAACTGTTGCTTGGGAAAATACACCAACACTTACAAGGCGACTCCGAGGGATCAATTACCCTGGGGAAATAGTCACTGCAATAAAAGAAAAACGCAAGGCCAGAAAACGATGGCAAGTAACTAGAGTACCCAGCCATAAATCAGAATGGTACAAGGCAGAAAGTGAACTGAGGTCTTTGACTCAGGAGATCAATGAAGAAACCCAAGAGCACTATATCATGGGACTCACAAGTCATCGTGATACTGATTACTCACTTTGGAAGGCTACCAAATATCTTAAAAGACCAATAATACAAGCCTCACCCATAAAAAATTCCGATGGGAGTTGGGCTAAGAGTAATCAAGACAAAGCAGCGATTTTTACTGATTACCTAGCAAACATATTCACTCCAAACATTGCTATGACAGATGAACTGACTCTAGAGGTCGCAAATGGTATTGATCAAGATGTCGACATTCCACCCGTTACTATCAAAGAGATTAAGCTCATAATCGATAAGGAAATCAGTCCAAAAAAGGCTCCTGGCTACGACCTTATCACTGGTCAGATCCTTAAGCATCTCCCGCGTAAAGCCATTGCAAAAATAACCATGATTATTAATGCAATTATAAAACACCGTTGCATTCCTCAGTTGTGGAAGATTGCCGAGGTCATAATGATTCCTAAACCTGGAAAGTCTCCCACAGAGCCAAGTTCGTACAGACCAATCTCACTTCTACCAGTATTATCAAAATTATTTGAAAAACTAATCCACAAGCGACTAGTACCCATAATCGAAGAACGTAAGCTGTTTCCAAGGCACCAGTTTGGCTTTCGACAGAAACATTCCACGATCGATCAAGTCCATAGAATAACACATATAATTGAACAAGCCCTTGAGGAAAAGAAAGTCTGCTCAGCCGTCTTCCTTGACGTCGCTCAGGCGTTTGACAAAGTTTGGCATGAGGGACTGAACTACAAGCTGCGCAAAAATCTACCAATAAAGTATGCTGAGCTGCTTCAGTCTTATCTCACCAATCGCTACTTCAGAATAAAGCAAGAAGACGCCTACTCAGAGCCAAAGCCAATCAATGCAGGAGTCCCACAAGGGAGTGTTCTTGGACCGCTCTTGTATGTCCTTTATACCAGTGATCTCCCAGAAATTGGAATGAACACCACAGCCACCTTCGCAGATGATACAGCGATTTTGGCAGTCGGAGAATGTAACACTGAATCCACCAACAAGTTAAATCAATCAATATCCAGCATACAAAAGTGGACAGCAAAATGGAGAATCAAAATAAATGAAACTAAGTCGGTACATGTCGATTTCACTAACAAGAGAATTGAGTATATTCCGGTACATTTCATGGGAAAAGTTATTCCGAATGCCAATGAAGCCAAATACCTAGGCATGACACTAGACGCCAAACTTAGATGGAAAGCCCATGTCAAAAAAAGAAGGAAGAACTCCTTCTAAAATTCAGAAAAATGCATTGGCTAATGGGGAGACGGTCGAAGTTGTCAATCCAGAACTAGCTTACATTGTATAACCAAGTCCTTAAACCAGTCTGGACATATGGAGCTCAGCTTTGGGGCTGTACGGCTCAGTCAAATCGAGACATCATCCAAAAATTCCAGAACAATGTGCTAAGAACGGTGGTCAATGCACCATGATACTTTCGAAACGAACGTCTCCATCATGAGCTTCGGATCGAAACAATAAACGATGCTATAAAGCGACAAACTGTGAGACACCTACAGCGGTGAAGATGTCACATCAACGAGGAAGCTGTCCAACTCCTTGATACAAGTGATATCATCAGAAGATTGAAGCCTACCAAACCACTTGACCTAGCTTACTTGTGAAGCAGTGAAGTGAAACATCCACCATAATCAACAAAACTCAGTGATGTATCTTAGTTTTGAATGTAAGTCCATATTTTCAAAATAATATTGTTAATAAGTAATACTTGGAGCAATAAAGAATATTGAAAAAAAAAATTTCATCCAAATTGAACAACGTTTCTTCGAGAAAGAGAGCAGCATGAATACTGAACGTTGATGAAGCTAGATGGTGTGTTTGATCAAAGCTTTGGTTCGAACGTGTGGATGCAGCGTCAAACTTCAAACGTGTTTGTCAAAATGTATGATCGCGTGTTGATTAATTTATTTTGATTATTTTATTTATTGATTTATTGATTATTTTATTTATTTATTAATTTATTGATTATTTATGCGCAGGCGTGTTGATTAATTTATTTACCTAGTAGTTCAACCAGAACCAACAATAAACTTCCTCTCAATTCATCCATTCACACCATAAGTTGGTGGATTCTCCCAAAAAAAAAAAAAACATAATGGGGAATTTGCCTCAATTTTAGATTCTGGAATTTCACGTTAGGTCCTATAATAGGACCCTAGAATAACGTTTAACACTAGGAATAACCAAGGGGAAAAAATTACCATAGGAGAAAATGCCTAAACAAGTGAAGCCTCTGTTACAAAACACCGCAAAAATCGAGGAATATTGTTGACGTCATACGAAAAAAAAACGACGCGAAAACAACTCCGACAACAGACAGAGTTCTAGCACCGCCACACAAAACGATCCAGTGAAATGGCTACTCAAATAATGTGATTCAAATCTTGAAACTAAATAAGAGAAGATGAAGACTAATAATGCTTGATAAACTAGTAGGTAGAATCGTATTGTGAAAAAGTGAGTAATATTGTTTCTTTTGGTCACTTTTGTGTCTGGGTTCTTCCTGCCAGTTTGCGGCGCACTCTTGTGCGCACTACTTGTAAGCTAAAAGTTCGTGTATGTTCCGCTTCTGTGGTAAGCGCCACAGAACCTCCTTTGAAGTCAGATTGGTAGAATATCCGTTACGTTTCAAACATGGCTGCCTCTTACACATTGCCACCACATTTAAAATTTCCATCTTCCTTAAATTCTCTGAATTTTTTGGATGCGTTTTCGAGCAGCTCACTATGGTTTTATTCCATAAAAATAAACCCTTATTCGAAAAAAAAAAATGTGAGGCAAATTCCCCATTATGAGGAAATCAAGTAGTCATACGGCTGGATTCAAACTCATACTCGGAAGGTTCTACAGACTGATCAGCAGTCAGTGTCGTGTCCTACTACCTACCGCAATACGAAGAAAAACCTTGAGGTAACAGGCCAAAATACGAGTAAGTACGAGTATTTCCCTACGAGTATATTGAAATCATTGAAAGAACTTACTGACTTCTAACTTACATTATTTTACGTTTGAAGGGATGCAGTTGATTTCCTTCTACAGCAGAGTTTGAAACGAAAACTACACTTTACACTACTGCACATTTCGAACAATCATCTTCTAGGTAACAACTCGAGAACATGAGTAACATAAATGTGAAAATTCATAGTGAAACGGGACCCACATAGGTACAAAAAACAACACTTTACATACCCTTACGAGAATGTTAACTTTCTCTCAACTCGCAAACTTTGAAATTAACATGACAAACAGGAAAACTCGACTTAAGATGAAAGAACGCGGAATGGCGGAATTACATGGAAAACAAAATGGAAGTGGAACATCAACATGGCGGTGGCGAATCAGGATACCACAAAATTTAGCACAAAATGGAAAACAATTCTACCACAAGTTGTACTTTTTCTGTTATTATTGATAATTTTAATGAAAAAAAAAAACATTTGGAATTCAAACTATTAAAATATAAATACTAATAATTTATCAACCATATTTGAAGGAGTTTTTTCCTCCATAGGTAGGTATATCTTCTGAATGTTACTTACCTATTAGGTTTGTTCCAGCGCAAAAAGTTCATGAACTCAAGTTCATGAACCCGCTGGGTGTGAGAACCCGAAAAAGTTGAAGAGTTCATGAACTTTTTAGGTTCAGGAACCTGTGCGCTGGAACGTTTTTAGTAGTTAACATGAAATTCGGCAGGGAGCGCGCAACTCGGCTTTCAACAAACCTTGAATAACCTCCTCTCATCTCAATCTTTAGCGGGATTTTTTAAGTTTAAGATTGAACGATTCTTCGCAATTTTTAACAAACAATGTCTCCTAGCTATTTTGTTTCAACCCCTTGTTTTTTCAAGTTTTCTCAATTTGAATATTTTTTTCGTGTTTACTGACTTATTACATTAAAACTGTTGTAACTCCTGATATTTACCGAGTAAACTCAAATTTGAGGATATTGTTGAAAAGAGCGTTACATTTCCAAGCTAACAAGTGCGAAACCAAAATATTTTAGCAATAAAACATGTTTGAAAAAATCAAGTCAAAAAGCAAACTACAAGTTTTTACTCTGAATCCCTGCCTATTTCGATGGGCGCTCTTCGAAAAAACATGCTCAAATTGTCAGTTTTCCAATGGTCTATCAATTTTTCTTTTTAAAATTCATATTGGAAGAGTAGGTACCTAAATCAAGTTTTAGTGCCAAAAAAACGTGCGTTTTACTAAAAAATCGAGTGTTATACGTGGTTTATCATGGTCACCCTCGATCTCAAGATGAATTGACAAGTTTTTAGTATCATTAATTTCCTATGCATAGGAATTACATGTAATTTCATGCTGAATCCAATGGTGATACTTCTTGACTGCAAAATAGTGGTTATTTCGATGAAATCCTTCATTTTTCGTTCATAAATACGCATTATTCGTAGATGAGGTACTGAGCATAAAGTAACACCTTTCTACTCAATAGCAACATCATCTTATTTTTGTTACGTTAAAATGCAATCTTATGGGACTCAAACAACATTGTTTCAGTAGAAAAAACATTGCAGAGTTCATACCTGGAGTTCGGAGGTTCATTTCATTGATCAGCTTCCACTATTTCTTCGAAAATTCACTTTCTAGCAGTCAGAATTATTCGGAAGTATCGCCATTGAGTTCAGCGTGAAAAACTATTGAAGAAATGATACCGAAATCGTAAAGTCATATTGAGATCGACAGGTGACCGGACTCTGCGTAAAACATTCAATTTTCTTGTAAAAAGCTTCAATTTTCTCGAAAAAGCTTTCAATTCAAACGCAGCAACCCACTATTGTAGTCAACAAATCAACTTTTGCCCATGTCACATGAGTAATCAATCACCCCATTTTACGGTAAATAGTTTGCAGAAGAGAGGGATGATGTGAACTTCCTTGACACACTCTCCGAATAAATAGACAAAGCTCACTGTAGTGATAATGGAATAATCGTGTATTTGTGAAAAAAGAAAGAGTCGATCGAAAATGGCTTCTGTTAGAACATAAGTAATTTCCAAAAATTTAAACTTCATTCGAAAAACACTTCATTCCTAGAGACTACTTGTTAGAACATAAGTAATTTCCAAAAATTTACACTTCATTCCTGGAGACGACTCGCTCTTTGAGAAAGAGGGGCTCAGCACAACGAAAAGAAAGTTTGAGAATGGAGCCAAGTGATTAGCGTGAAAACTGGTCAACAAATGAAAAATTTAGTAGGTTTCACGTGAACGGCACAGGTTACCCTTCAGTTCGAGTTCACAACCCTGCCTTCGATGAGTGCAGAAAGTTCATGAACCCAGGTGCAAAAAGTTCATGAACTGGAAGCGCTGGAACGCGGTTTACGTTTGCAAGTTCTCGAACTCGGCGCCGCTGGAACGCATCAGTTCATGAACTCAACATGCGCGCGGGTTGTGCGCAGGTTAGGTGTAAGAAAGTTCATGAACTGAGAGGCGCTGGAACAAACCTGACTGACAAAATGACTACACGGGTGGATAACTTTAAACTGAGATTGCTGCAAGTGCTGCTGTCTCGTAAGATCAGCTTGAACTACGAATACCCGGGTTTTCATAGATTTCTTCAGTAAGTAATGGAATTTCTTTGGTAATCTTTGGTTTTCCCTAGTAAATTTATCTTGGATTCTGAATAATAATAATTATTTTCGTCTTCCTCAACACCGCTCGCTCTTCGGTGCTTGGCAGGAGCGGCGGTGGTGTCTAACTGTCAATTTAGTTGAAAAAAAAAGTTTTTCCGCATTAGAACACAAATTTCTGTAATTTTTAAAAAATTATATCGTTGGAAAGCTGAGATCTTTGCGCAATTATTGATGGCCAAGCGGAAGAAAACCCCCATCTACGAAAGAAAGAGTTGGAAATTTTACCAATTTGACAAAAATTACTTTCCAACTCTATTTTTTATCCATCAGGACCCCCAAAAATAGTTGTTTGTAGGCACTAATAAGATGGGAAATTTCACGCCCTTTCCAACGGTGCCAAAAATTTTTCATTTTACGGTAAATTAAGAGAGTTTTGTAATTTTAGTGACAAGGTCAAAAACGCGAAAAAAATCTCAACATTCAATAAACTTGGAAAGTATTGAAACAAAATTGGTAAGACTCATTTTCTCATCTAAGTTACTTGCAGAATCGACTCCCGAAGTTTTCCGGTCCTTGGGACAGATGTACAGGGTATATCTCAATCGAAAAGACATCTGATATAATTTTTTGACTTTCCTAATTATTAATCGTGATTGATCGTTAAACCTAAATGTGGGGGTTATACCTGAGGAACACGATTCCTTGTAGAGGATGGACAGCTGCTTCCTGGTTCTGCAGGCTTCCAACCGCATGTAGCACTCGTTGGAGTACGTCTGTCCATCCGTGGCGCAAACAGGAGGACCCTCGAAGGAACAAGAGTCGGGACAAGAACATCTGGCGATGCGACCTTCCGTTACGAGGCAAATCTGCCCATCCGGACAAACCACTCCAGCACAAGGATCTGCAACATACACCAGACAATAATATTAATTACTGGAATCCACTTAACCCATTTGGAACCTTCTTTGGAGGCAACCTTCATTGAACATCTTTTAAAAGTAAACTTTTGACTTAAATATTTTACATCAGCTTATTTTCTTGATTTGGAATGTTCCACCTCATACCCTACCCGAGTTAGTTTCACTTAGAACGTGACTCAGTGCCCCATCGGGGAATTTGCCTCAATTTTAGATTCTGGAATTTCAAGTCAAATCCTATAATAGGGCCCTAGAATAACATTTAACTCCAGGAATACCCAAGGAGAAAAATTACCGTAAAAGAAAATGCCTAAACAAATGAAGCCTCTGTCAAAAACACCGGGAAGATCGAGGAAAACTGATGACATCACTCCCTGGGGTAGTTTTAGCAAATAGTGTCAGAGGATGTCAACAGGTAGAGTTGTAGGTGCCCTCGTGACCACATGAAACGATCCACTCAAACAATGAGATTCAAATATCAAAACTAATATAGAAACTAAATAAGAGAAGGTGAAGACTAATAATGCTTGATAAACAAATAGGTAGAATCGTATTGTAAAAAATAGTGAGTAAAATTGCTTCTTTTCGTCACTTTCGCGTCTGGGTTCTTTCTGCCAGTTCGCAGCACACTCGTGTGGTTATTTCATGTGCGCTGTCAGAGGTAGCGCTGCTGTCGTAAGGGGAAACTCGTCACGTCACAGACTCCCAGTACATTTAAAATTTCCATCTTCCTTAAATTCTCTAAATTTTTTGGATGCATTTTCGAGCAGCACACCAAGGTTTTCTCCCATATCAGTGAACCCTTTTCGGGGGGGAAAAAAATTGTGAGGCAAATTCCCCAATGTTTCTCATTTGAAAACGGACCATTCCGTTGGTGTTGAATCGCTGCTGAATAGTTTGATGTAAGTAATTAAAATATACATTTTTGTCAGTTTTATTTGCATTTTCTTATTACCAGAATGTTCATTTATGGAATATAATTATTTTGTCGGAATTTATTCCACTTATAACTTCACAAGAAGTGATTTTTCATCAGAGATGCCATACGGCATCCCTGGTAAGATATGGAACGTCCAGCAGTATTTTTCAAACGTAAAACGCGAGTGGAAATTGTGATTTTGGAGAGTATATATTTTTTTTAACCTAGAAAAGTGAAAACAAAGCTTCCACTACCTTGGTAGACTCGGAAGCAAAACCACCAAAAACTTTTTTTCAATGTTTCGCACAAAAAAACATAAGGAATCGAAGAAATTAGAAACCGCCAAAACTTTCCTGTGAAAAGCACATGTTGACTGGGGTATTTGTACCTGATATCTTCACTCGGCGATTTGAAGCCGAGTAAAGCCCGAACCCACCATGTGATATTTAATAGCATGATGGGACTGAAGAGGAGTAGATTCCTACAATTTATGCTGACGTAACAATTTTTTGCTTTGATCGTGATGCAATTAATTATCAATAATCTTGGAAACACGCGCTCCAAATATGAGCAAATCGATCGTGAGAAATCATTTTGAGCTGCTAACATTTCTGCGATGAGAATCTTGCAGCAATAAACTTGCGATAACGGGGAAGGATTTCTTGTAGACCTCTCGAGTTCTGACTAAGCTATTCCAGCGGTTTCCGGCTCAAGTTTCCGGAGAAACCCGCCGGTTCAACCTTTCAAAACCCGAAACCCGGAAACTCAGGACGAAGTTGTGGCAGCTCGGGAGAAATGAGCCCTCTTGGAATCCCATCCAGCGTTCCAGAGCACAATTCCTTTTCGAAATGACCGTCAAAAGAGGTTTGATTAGGCCTGCTCGGATCTTGGTTTTAGAAAAGGCAAATCGAGCACAAAGGCCTCTTTGGACGATTTTGATTGAAAGCGGCCCGTGGAATGGAAAAGAGGGAGGAAATTGGTTTTTCTCGTCTTTTTAATTTGGCTATAGAAAGACCCAGAGATTCCAAGATTTACATCAATATACATATCTGAGCCTCTTTGCTTGATAGTCTACCTATCGGGATCAGAGTTGGGCAAAATCACACTCTTGAATATGATTAAGATTTTTAATAACAGGAATATGTTTCTGTGATGATGATTGAGATTAAATTCATATTAACACACTAAGAGTACGAATAAAACCATAATTACGGAGTATGATTACGAGTACATTCTTAATCACAGGTAATCAGTGATTAATCACAGGAGTAATAAGATTGAAATTGTACTCAGGCACTATGAGTATGATTAATGTCGTAATTACAGGAAATCTGTTATTAACCACGGGATTAATTCTAATTAATTTACAAATTTTCAATTTACAAATTTTGTAATAGTGAAAAATAAGCCTGTCAAAATTTTATTTGTTTTCTCGAAAATCACCATTTCTAAAACATTTACTCCTTTTGAACTTTTTTTTGTATGATTAATCCTATTATTCCTGTTATTAATCACTGATTTCCTCTGATTAAGAATGAAATTTTAATAATACTCCATGATTGTGGTTTTATTCGTACTCTTAGTGCCCGAATACGAATCTAATCCTGTGATTAAAAATCTTAATCATATTCAAGAGCCCAAAATCTTAATCTTAATCAGATTTTGCCCAACTCTGATCGGGGTAGATTAGCTTTCAAATTAATAACTTAGGAATATAAAATTCGCTAAAAAAAATCAATCATTTCATCCATTTTTCTATAATAATAAGGATAATTGTAACGTATTAACATACAATTAACTGTTGCTTGGCTAACATTTACAAATACATATTCCTTTTTGACTGACTTCAAAACACCTAAAAACATGAAAGAGGAGGTCTCTCTGTACCGAGGGTCTTGAGCCAACTGTTTTTATTGTCTTGTTTTGACATGGTTCATTCAAATGTTCAATATTACTTGCAGATTTAGATTTTCTATGTGATATTTTGTGACTAAATTAACCGATAGTTTGGTCCTATCTGCGATCCAAAAAATCTTTGAGTGCTCCTCAAAACCCTAAAAAAACTCGTACTGAAAATTCGCTTTGATATTTGGATCAGATGCTCAAAAATCGAAAAACTAACACCAAATTGCGGGTTGGATGAAGGGTGGCGGAGTGTACCCGTCAAAACGTATATTTTCTCGAAATATTCACGTTTTTCCGCGTTTAAACACAAATTTCTTGTTAAATGGTTTTTAATTACACCGTTGGCAAGCTGAGATCTTCGCGCTGTTTTTGGTGTTGCGGTACGTGAAAAACCATGCGAAAGTAAAACTTTAACAACCAAAAGAAAACATAGGAAATTTTGCCAATTTGACGAAAATTACTTACGAGGTAATTTTTACCCATCAGGACCCCAAGAGTAATTTTTTCTAAGCATTAGGGAAATTTGACGCTCTTTCCAACGGCGTCCTTATTTTTATATTTTCAAGGTAAATTAAGGTAGTTATGGTAATATTAGTGTTATAAGGTCGAAAACACCAAAAAATCTTAGAATTGAAAAGCAAGGGTTACAAAAAATTGCTGAGAGACATTAGTTGTAGAATCGACTTCCGAAGTTTTCCTGTCCTTATGGGACACTCTGTGTAGAGAAATTTAAAATTTAAAAAAGTGGGTCTGCCACATAGCGCTCTTATATCTGTAACATGACACTATCACATTGCATAGTTAATCATACGTCAGTTCCAAACTACCCTACTCCAAGGTCGAAATCGAAATAATAGGAAAAAAGTTAAGGCTAACCTCAAATTATTATGTTTTGCGTAGTGGATGCTACAACTAATCTAACCGACCTACGAGGGCCTAAACTTGCAACATTGTCGTAAATGTCATCAGAGTTTGGTGAAATGTGAAAGTCATGCCTCAAGAATTCCACAATCAACACATGCAGGATACAATGAACAAAATAAAACAAATCTAGTTTGTTTTGAAGGATTCAACATCAGGTTTAGACACTTACCTACGACTAACCCACCTGCTGATGTTGATGGTTTGAAACTCATGAGTCCATTCAAAACACAACCAAATCAAGTTCACAAAAAAAAAAAAAAAAAACACACCAGGAATCAAGGTCAGGTACAGTTCGTTTTGGATGACTATCCACAAGTTCTGATGCCAGGAGACGTATTGATAGAGCAGAGATCCCAGGAAAGATGAGTTCCTACCATTCATCTTTCATGCAGCTATGTAAAACAAGACAAGTAACAAAGATTGACCCACCTGGTCATGTTGAAGGTTGGACAAACACGATTCCACTCAAAATACAGACAAAGCATTACCTAAACGAGACACTCGGCTCCTGGAGTATCGTTGGTCTGCAAAAGTACTTACGTATGATTAGGTTCTTCAAAGTTCGGCAAAATTTAAGGGAGACACAGTAATAAGGTCAGCAGTTTGCTGCAGTTCGTTTGGAGGACTCCCACAAGTTCTAATGCCAGGAGACATATTGATAGAGATTGATCCTTTGAAAAGGAAGCACGTTTACGCATTCAGTAGGCTGAGCAAAATAAAACGTTTTGATGAATGTGATTAGCATACGAGCAGAAGGTCATACTGGTGGGTCGAAACATGCATCACTCGGTTGAAAATCAAAAACAGCTCAAGCAAGTTACTTAAATATTGAAAACACTGAAATCCAGCGCCATGGTGGAGTCGGTTTTGAGGGACTAACTACAAGTTCTGGTCTCTGTTCTCGCTGATGCAAGGAGACGTATTGATAGAGCTTCCCTTTGAAAGGGAAGCTCGTTGTCGTGAATTACATTGATTCGGTTACAACTTTGCATTAGCGACACACGTTTACGCATTTAGTAGGTTGAGCAAAATACAACTTTTTCATGAATATGATTAACATACGAGCAGGAGGTCATACTGGTGGGTCGAAACATGCATCACTCCGTTGAAAATCAAAAATAGCTCAAGCAAGTTACTTAAATATTAAAAACACGGAAATCCAGCGCCATGGTGCAGTCGGGTTTGAATGACTAACCACAAGTTCCGTGGTATTTCAGCTGCACACCGTTCTCGCTCTTGCAAGAAGCCAGATAGATGGAACAGAGATCTTTGTAGTCATTGGCGTCAGCGCCACAGACGGGACGGCTTCCAGAGTGGTCGCCGTAGTCCGGGCAGGACGACGGGCATTTGCAGGAAGGTTCTCCGGTGGGCGAAGAAACGCATCTGGCTCCAGGACGACACTTGACGTTCTCACAGGGGTCTTTACCTCCTGCGGCAACGAAGAGAGTAACTCATAAAATCTGTACCTGCTTCAGAACAACGTTTTTCAAGAGGCCAGTGACTGGGCCCTGCTGCTGTCCTCCTTTTTACTCAATACCAGCGATGGCACCAGTCGGGTTACAATAAGACGAGACGTGACTATTGTATGAATCTCATGAAGTAAGCCGTGAGAAAATTTTGCCAACAATAATGAAATTCTGTCGAATGTTCAGACTCCAGGGGAACTTTGCTCGAGACAAAAATGCTTTCCTCCACTCTCTAGACCAGTGATGGGCAAACTTTTTAAAAGGAGGGCCAGATGAAATTTGAAAATTTACAGGCGGGCCAAAAAAAAAAAAAATACAAGTTATAGGCCTAAACCTTTTTATTGTTTAATTTTACATCATACACAACTTACTTATATAGGTACTAAAATGGTAAAAACTTCCAAACAAGTCACAAAAAATGATTAATTTTTAGAAGAGCATGAAGGCGAATGAGACAGATGAAACTGTGAGTGAGATTCTAAAAGTTGATCATAATCTGGTAGAAACTGAGATGAGCTGATTCGCAGTAGTGAAGCTAAATTATGGTCAGTCAATCGGTTTCTAATACTGTTTTTGCAAAGCTTCATAGTAGAAAACACCTGTTCACAGATGTAAGAAGAGGAATACATCGAAATTATCTTCTGAGCGTGAGATTTCAGGTTTGGAAAAGTTGTTTTTGACAGGGCCTTGTAGAACTCAATCTTCGAAACATTGAGAAATAGTTGTTTCAATTCAGTGTTACATTGCAACTCAATTAGTTCGAGCTGCAGTTCTGGTTTAACTGATTCACAATCCAAATTAAATGGCATGCTAAAAATCTCTCGGTCCTGTTCGATAACTTTGAAGTCTTGTAATCTTCGTTCATATTCTTCATGAAGGCATTTTACGTTTTTCTCATAGCTCTTAACTTTGTCTTCTGTAACTACAATGGATTTTAACCTTGGAAAATGAGTGAAGTCTTTCTTGAGTAGTTGTTTGGAAAATAGATTTAACTGCAGTTTGAAACCCCTGATATGACCCCAAGTATCATGAATCAATTGATTTCTTCCCTGGAGTTTAAGGTTCAATTTATTGATGTGGCTAAAAATAGCTGTAAAAAATGCAAAGTCTGAAAGCCATAACATATCTTTAAAATGATCACACTCGTCCATTCCTTTTTCTTCCATAAAAGAGATAATTTCGTCTTTTAGATCCCAAACTCGTTCAAAAACCCGCCCTGCACTGAGCCACCTTACTTTGGTGTAGTAAAGTACGTCAGAATATTCTGACTGCAATGAGTAAAGAAACTCTTGAAATCGCCTATGGTTGAGTGCTCGCGAACGAATGCTATTAAAAATTTTAATAACAACATCAAGCACATGTTTCATTTCTAGAGCAGATTTACACAGAGTTTCTTGATGGATGATACAATGAAGAAACACCACTTCGTTCCCAGGAAATGATTCATTAAATTTGCCTACAAAACCAGATTAGGCCACACGCATCGCACTAAATCGCCATACTACCGATATACATACATTTTCTACGGAAAGAAAACACGCGATGCAAACTCAGTTAGTGTTAGATGCGATAATACCATACCTAAGGCTCCCGTTAACTATTACAGCTGCACAAAAAAATTATCACTTCCTATGTGCAATTAATTTTAGTGGTTAATCAAAATCGTGTCGCGGGCCGGATCAGACTAGCCCGAGGGCCGCACTCGGCCCGCGGGCCGTACTTTGCCCATGACTGCTCTAGACTGTTCTTCCTATTGCATGATTTCACAGTTCGCTCTTCGCAGTGGACGTCTACATTCCAATTTGAAGCTGGTAGAATTCCGTTACCGTACGTTGGTAGGAACAGTGCTTAGGGACGTCGCATTCCAATTACTGGTAATCAACTTCTATGAATGTTACGAGTTTTAAGAGCGATAGGAACAGTGTTTAGGGACGTCGCATGTCATTCGTTCAACTTGTAATGGCAAGTGAATTTAACTATAAATTTGAACAGTTCATCAGATAGAGATTCGGCTCTTAGGGCGTCGTCATTTCCAACTAGTAAACTGTGGACTTATTTGATTTAAGAAAATATAGAAAAGAAATGTTTCGAGAGCTTTTAGTCGGCAAAATTTGATCAAGGGTAGAAATGAGAACTTAAAGAATTTAGTTTAAATGGATCGCACTATTCTAGACGATATAGTACTAGACGGACACAGAGAGAGTTGATAACTTAGGGAGCTAGCAAGAAGTGTCCTCAACGTGGCAGGACATGTCCTTTTATTAGGGGGACGTCCTGGTGGGAGTGTCCCCACGGTCGTCCGACCGGGAAGGGAGCTCCTGGTCCGCCTAGCTTTTCTTGCGTTCATTATTTAAGATAATACTTTCTTAATTAATATGGTTCGTTCGAATTTTCAATTTATTGTACCTGTATTTAAGTATGATTTTTCAGATATTTTTACAAACATCAAACTTACGCCAGGAAAATTAGACCTTGCTATCGGAATAATTGCGAACAAGCTGGAAACCGATGAAATACCTTCAAGAGTTCAATAGTTTGTAGGTACCCCCTCAAATAGTGAGCTGAAATGTTGGCAGACAATTTTTGACTTTTCGCTTGTTAACCGAAAATGATCAGTTCTGAAAAAAAGTCATCGTGTATGTGGTAATTAATAAGAAAAAATTCTGGATCAAAACACACTATTTTTTCAAAAAAGCGTGCTCTACCTACTTTTAAGGTTAAAGCATCTTAAATGTAGGTGTAACACCCTTTTTTTGACACATTTAAAGCAATTTGGATATCAGTTATTCCAATCGATACGCCCCTTTCTTAAAGAAGGAAGACAATTAATTGGGTCAAATTTGGCAAAGATATACGAGGGGTGACAGCAATGTGATGAACCTGGCAGGTAGGAAAGATGAAATATTACAGATGAAAGATCATACATTATTTTTTATCGTGATATTGTCTCTATGAATTACTCGATTATTCTTCCTACCGAGTCTGCTTCACAATTAATTCTTTGAAACCCGTGCAACAGAAATATATAGCATTTTCTCGTCAAATTGGAGGGTTTTCATTTCAAATAAAATTTTACATATAAAATTTGAGATTTTCCATTTTCAAATAGGAGGATGACAGAAATGGTTCGTTTCACATCCACGGCGGCTCGTGTTTCCATTTGATTCTTTCAATTGCTGTAGCCACGGTTTTATGAGTTATCAGAACCAATTAATTAGCCCTTATTTATTATTCACAGTAAAAATAATAATTTATCACCTGGGCACGGAAATAATCCAGTATTTAAACACCTATCATCAGTAAATTCAGATGGAAATGAAAACTGCCTCAAAAGCTGTCCTGCCTACATGGTACTACTGTAGTCTTTCAAATTACCAAAGCTTTAAAATAATTTATCTATTATTTGACTAGAGAACAGATGAATATTAATCATAAGATAGGTAGAAGATAAGTACCTTCTGCATACAGCTGCCTTATGAATTTCTGTAGGTTTTGTTTTGAAACTTGAGAAACTGGGTATGTAGGTGAAACTAGAAAAATTCACTGATTTTCAAACTAGTTTCATTTCATTTTAACTTGGAAGGAGCACAGACGGTGTTCGTCGTATTTCAAATCAAGACGAACACGGAATACCGAATATTCAAAATCTTCCCATTTTAATCCCGTTAATAAAGAATAAAAATGATCACGTTGTTTTTCGTCATTCGAAATACATTTCAACGAACCAGATTGCGAAAGTGGGAATCGGGACAGAAGGCGGAAAGAAGAAGCGGTTGCTTCTGGAAATACCTACTCCGTGCAACATGAAGAAGACATTCCATCCGTCCCTTCCTAATGTCATTCTTTTGAAGGTGACTGTTGATTTGTCTCATTCTAAAGTCTCTCATTGCCTCCGTTGGTTACGTCTTGCTTTATTTTTGTGTCATGAGTTCGGACGTCGAAGGAATGAGAGCGCATTTTGTTCGCCGGTCCAACAATGCAATAAGAAGTGTGACGAAGATGCTGAAAACGAGGTGATTCCTTCCACTATCCGACGTCAAGTAAAATACGGTAGGTATACTACAGAACAAAGAAGAACGTTTCATAGAATGTACGAAGAAAAACATACTAGGTACTAAACATGTTTGGGGTGTAGTTCGTTATCCGCCCCCATTTTGTTCTCTCTTTTGCAAGCACACCCGACCTCCTTTTTCAATTTTTGAGGAGTGTTCCGTAAACTAGATTTCATGTACTGTATGAATAATATACCGCACTTGTGTTTTCAAATACTCCAAGCAATGAAACTAGACATTGAAAAAAGTGGGGGGCGTATACCGAACTATTTCCCTAGAGAAAAAGTTCGATAACCGCCCCCACGACCGAATTGCATTGATTTGGCCTGGGGCGTTTTCTTGGGAGAGATAACTGGTGAGGCAGAGAATAACTTTGATCGAAAGTTAAGAGGTTGAGATGCGATGCTCATAAATAAAATAAAAACGATGTTGACTGTAGAGGTGAAATCACTTCCCACCGTAGGTCAACGTTCGAGAAGCGATAGGGTGAGTCGCGAATTTTTGTGGAGGAGATGTGTGAAGTCAATGGGCATAGATCCATTTGAGCATTTTTTTGACTGCATCAAGAATTTGTATGACCCAACCATAGAATAATACAACACCACAATATGTGTCAGAAGTAATAATCATATTAATAAATGAATTATTTAAACCAAAAATGTTGTGTTTTCCATTATTAACTATGTGGGGGCGCATACCGAACTTTTTCACTAGAGAAATAGTTCGGTATTCGCCCCCACTTTTTTCAACACCTAATTTCCCAATCTTAACCAATCAAAAATTATAATTCGTCACGATTGTGCTCAAGAAGATGAAATCTAGTTTACGGAACACTCCTGAAAAAATGAAAAAGGTGGTCGGGTGTGCTTGCAGAAGAGAGAACAAAATGGGGGCGGATAACGAACTACACCCCATGTTTGAACTTGAAATGGAAAATCAGCAAATTGATGAGTAAAACCTCCAATTTGTCGTGGTATACAGTTTGTGTTTGATATACAGGTTCAAATAGCAGGGATATTATCAAGTATTTTACCTGCAGCTAGGTAGCAAGGTGCGACGAAATTCACAAATCCGAGCGAGGCGACCATCAACCAAAGCGTCCGGACAATCATTATTAATTTCACATTTTTCGGTACGATTTTTATGACGGCAACACTATTTTGAAGAAGTGTATTCAAACATTTAATGTTTATTCGCACATTCAATTTTTATCAACACTGAACGAAAAACAATCAGGTTTGATTGGCAAGACTTCGGATCGAACACAAAACGTGAGGAGATCTTTTACCTATATGGAACGAGTTTTCAAAAATAAAATAAATTGTACGTTGATTGATGGATGGAGTGATCACATTATAGGTAAGAGTTGGAGTCTATTGTTCAATTTTTATTTGCTTGTTAGTACATGTTTCGACGAAATATCCTTCCCTTCTTCAGCTCAGCTTATTTTCCTTAAGAAAGTTCATAGGGTAGGGTGAAGAGAGCAAAATTTTTCCTGCGAGAAAACACCAGTGGAAGTACAAACTATTCGAAAACGTATAAAATCAATTTAAAATATTTTATGAAGATTTTTTTGAAACGATCGAGATTTTCATTTTATTTTGACGCTTTGATCAACCAAATCTTTGATTCACGAATAATTTTCGTCACCTGTTGCAAAACCGCAATATTCATTCGTCTCACATTTCTTCCCTTCCAGTTTTCCATGAATAATGCATGCTGGGGAGGTCGACACGAAAGCGTATTGTCTGTCTGGCCTTTTCCGAGGCCTTTATGTACATGGGATGCCACAACCGTGTCGAAAGGGGTTGTGAAATTAAGTTTCTGACCCCTCGGGATGATGTCACGTTTCCAGATATTGGATTAAACCGAACCAATCGACCTTCGTGGATCAGAAGGTTCACGTAAACATAGGGTACCTACGTGATGGTTTAAATTACATGAATACTTGAGCGTTTTGGCGTATGTTGGAATAAAAATGTTCCAGTCTAGCTTTAGTGAGCAAATTTCGGAAGGAACCTTCATGAGAAACAAAAAACGTCTGCCAAGTGGGCGTGGCACATAGCTTCCTCGTATCCGTAACCCAATTGTATAGATGATATGACGCATAGTAGTTGATCTCAGAACATCAATAAGTACCTTCTACTACCCTCTTAAGGGACCATCCACACGTCAACCCGCACAATCTCTTAATGTAGAAGTCATGGCTGTTACAATGATTTCACGTTTGTGCATGCGCTCAAAACACTTTCAATTTGGGGGCCTTGATTTTCTCAGGGGACCATCATAACCCCAACTCGCATAGTTCCTGAAAAAATGTTATCGTAACCAGATGGGAAATGTAGAAGTCATGGCTGTTACAATGATTTCACTTTTGCGCGTGCGTAGTGGCTACTGTCAGTCTGGGGGCAATGATTTTCATAGGGGACCATCTACTCGCCAACCCGCACAATCCGATAAGAGAGAGGACGGAGCATCTGGTCCGCCTCCTCATCCAGAACTGATCACACACGCCCCAGGACTCAGCCCGAAGTAATGTGTTGAAAGGTTCCAGGCTGAGTTCCAATTTGGGAGAAAAGGAGGTGTTTTAGCGAATCTTCAAGGAAAATGAAGCTATTGCAATGGCCTCAATTTTTAGTGGGTTTGAATCCCACATAACCTGAAGACCCTTCAGGACCCTTCAGGTATCTTACGAGATCTAACTCCAATTGTGGATCTTAAAGATTCTCTCACCTGCCTGCCGAAAAAAGAATAAGGTATAAACTGTCCACACATTTTGCGGAATTTCTAACGGGGTTTCGATACCCAAGAAGAAACCCTTCAACGCAAATCCGCTCGAGCGACGCTAACCAGAGCCTCATTGGAGGAAGTTTTCAGTCTCCTCCTCCATTCAAAGAGACTCAACAGATAACCGAACTTTGGGTCCCCACAGGAAATCGAGAAATCTTGATGCGAAGCGCCATCAGCTATCAAACGGGTCTCCATTTCCCACATTTCCTTTCCGCGCCGTCGATTTCGATAAGTAAACTTCGGGGAGGTTTGTAAAGGGCCCGTTCTGAGTTTGGTTCCAGGATGGGAACTCGCGGACTTTGCTTCCGTATTCTGGGCGCCTTATCACCTCGGCTGAATGGATTCTGAGAGACAGGTTTAAAGACAGTTGAGACTCATTTAAATATTTTAGCTAATTTTCAAGGAAAATGAAGCTGTAATTGCAATAACCTCAAAATTTGTGGAATAGACTTTTGAAAAAAAAAAAAAAAACGTCTGCCAAGTGGGTGTGGCACATAGCTTCCTCGTATCCATAACCCGATTATATAGATGATCCGATGCATACCTAGTAGTTAATCTCAAAACACCAATCTCTAAGTACCTTCCACTACCCTCATAGGGGACCATCTACACGCTAATCTGGACAATCCTAGAAAATTTCATCAAATTCGTATGAAAAATTAAGTGAGTAGATGTATGTGATTGGATCAAAAAAATACTTAGCCTCGGCTGGGATTCGAACCCGCGACCCCTGGGGGACAGTTGAAGTTACGGCTGTTACAAGGAATTTACGTTTGCGCATGCGCAGTCGCTTCTATCGGTCCGGGGATGATGATTTTCATAGGGGACTATCTACAACCTAATCCACATAAACCCTGAAAATTTCTTCGAAATTGGGTGGAAAATGTGGAAGTTATGGCCGTTACAAGGAAATTCACGTTTGCGCATGCGCAGTGGCTACTATCAGTCCGAAGTTGACAATTTTCATAGGAGACCATCTAAATACTAATCTGTAACATCCCTGAAAATTTCATTGAAATCGGATGGAAAATGTAGAAGTTATGGCCGATACAAGGAATTCACGTTTGCGCATGCGCAGTCGCTTCTATCAGTCCGGGGATGATGATTTTCATAGGGGACCGTCTACACGCCAACCCGCACAATCCCTAAAAATTTCATAGCAATCGGACAATAACTTCGTATAGTTATGCGCGTTACAAGGAATTCATGACAGACACACAGACAGACAGACAGACAGACACGGAACCAAAATTGTTCAGAAAGGTCTAAAACGCAAAACGCGAGTGGAAATTTTGATTTTGGAGAACTTTTTTTTTTCGTCCTTGAAAAGTGAAAACAAAGCTTCCGCTACCTTAGTAGACTCGGAAGCAAAATTCACTGAAATCCGTTCTGGAACATTCTAACACGATCCCTGAAGTTTTTCCAAAAATCATAAATAATTATGTATATGTAAAAATATAACAACTCGGCGCTCTTTACTTTGTTTAGAATGAGGTTAATTGACAATGTCATCAAATGAAATTTCTCCCTAAAAGGGAAAAACAATGTATCATGGATATGTCCATTGTTTCTATGAATGAACAGAATTTTTGTTTTCTAAAAAAACTCCCCGATCGCACGTAATATCGCAATATTCTAGAGAACCTTGCTTCATAGCTACCGATATGTAGCTATGATTTTGTTTACTGGTTGAAGCGTTGCATTTTTTGTGGCAAAAAAAAGTGTCGCAAAAAATTCCTTGACCCTCAGCCAAAAGACATATTTATTCATGTCAAAAATATATCACAGTTTTCTCCACAGCGGTTTAGACAATATATCATTTATGCATAAATTTAGGGCTTTTCAACGAATGGTAAACGATTTTTCAACGAACATGAATGGCGAAGATAAAGTTCCGTAGCAACGACTTGGTTGTAAGCGGAAATAATTAAACATTTTCGTTACAATTTGGGACAAATGTTAGGGACACCGAAATGGGACAAATTTCACAGTAGGGGTCCGGGCTAAGAATGACGTTGTCATTAATATAAGTATGACGGGTGTTGTCGACCGTATTTCATTATACAGGGTGTCCGAGAAAGATACGGCCAAACTTTTGGGGTTGATTCTACAAGGTATTAAAAAAAATGCCTCCTAGCAATTTTCATTTAAACCCTTATTTTTTCTAGTTTTTTTCAATTTAAAGATTGTTTTTGTATTAGCCAAACTTTTGCTAATAGCACGAGTAAGTAATTATCTCAAATTTCCTAAATTGCTTCCGAAAAGTTCTCCAAAATCAAAATTGTCACTCTCGTTTTACGATTTAGACCTTCCTGAACGATTTTGGTTCCGTTTCTGTCTGTCTGTGTGTCCGTGTGTCTGTCTGTCTGTGAGTCTGTGTGTCAGTCTGTTTCTCTATGTGTCCATGTGTCTGTCTGTCTGTGAGTCTATGTGTCCGTGTGTCTGTCTGTCTGTGAGTCTGTGTGTCCGTGTGTCTGTCTGTCAGTGAGTCTTTTTGTCAGTCTGTCTGTGAGTCTGTTTCTCTATGTGTCCATGTGTCTCTCTGTCTGTCATGAAATCCTTGCCACAGCCATATCTTCTACAAATTCTCAGGGATTGTGCGGGTTGGCGTGTAGATGGTTCCCTATGAAAATCGCGGCTCTTAAATTGGAAGTATTTTGTGCGCCGGCGCAATCGTGAAATCTTTGCAACAACCATAACTTCTACATTTTCCAACAATTTTTATGTTTTACAAATTTCTTGATTTTTGGAGGAATCAAAAGGTGTCCCTGACATTTCCTAATGGACCAAATTCTCTGTCATTAGGACTTCACAAATTCAGAAGTGCACAGTGTCTCAGATTTCCCAGATTTTTCACGGTTTCTACGAAAATCCCGAACTTTTTCCGATGGATCGAATCCCCGGACTTTTCCCTTTTCTTCGCCTTCTATTTGCGACCATCAAAAGGGGTCGGTTTGTTTGAAGCTTCCCGGAGTTTCCGTCTAGACTTTTCTATTAGACGACATTACAAAAGAGGTTGGGAGTGAGTTAGGGCGAGCCGAAAGAGGTTGAAAAGAGTGTGGAAGCTAATTAGTTGACGACCCTGGGGGGCCGCTCTGGAAGCAACAAGCTAGAAGAGTGGGGGAGAAGTTAGAAACAATTTTCGTGTTTGAGACGAAAGGGGAGGTTTTTCAGGGTTTAAAGTGAAGTGGAAAAAAAAAAATCGAAAACCCCCCCCTTTTTAACGCTCTTTTGATCATTGGCCGAAAATGAAGCCGAAGTGAACTACGAGTAATTTGGCTCGATAGAGTGATTGAGTGGGTCGTACAGAGATAGAACCCAGGAGTATTCTTGGGAAATGAGTGAATATTCCCAAAACAGTCGGAATTTATCCTATTAGATGAACCAGTCATAGTGTGTTACTGCAAATCGTCGGTTAAGAACTGATACCACCAAATCCACGATTAGGTACCTACTCGTTTTTCATAACAAAATTTTTCAAAAGAATCAAAACAACTTGTTTTTTTAGCCCTTAATTTTCCACTTGTTAAAAAATTGTTTTTTCGGATATTTTACAAGATTTTGGTGTATTTTGACCAACCAAATAGCTTAGAATTACTAGTTGTGATCGAGATGTAAGTGAATTTTCTTAATTTGATGAAAACTGGGTAGTATATTTTTGGAGAGTGAGGTTCTAAAAAGACAGGTAGTTCCTAAGATGGATATCGCTACTTTAAAAATACATACTTAGAATAAGTTCTATCCAATTTTGGATGGACGGAACCAGCAGCTTTTTATTGAAATACTAATAAATGAACGAAATAACTCAAATAAAATTGTTAGCCAAATAAGACCTTCCCCTTCAAGAGTATCTTAATGGAATATTGATGCTGTGGCCCCCACATCCTGGCGTATGTCTGCTCCTAAGGTATCGAAAAAGTCACCATTGAAAAACGTCTGCCAGGTGGGTGTGGCACATAGCTTCCTCGTATAGATGATCCGATGCATAGTAGTTAATCTCAGAACATCAATAAGTACCTTGTGCTACCATCGTAGGGGACCATCTACACGTCAACCTTCACAATATCTGAATATTGTTGGAAAATGAAGAAGTTATGGCTGTTACAAGGGTTTCACGTTTGCCCATGCGCACAGAATACTTTCAATTTGGGGGCCATGATTTTCATAGGGGACCATCTCCACAGTAAGTGTCATCGAAATCCGAAGGGAAATGTAGAAATTAAGGCTGTAACAAGGAAATATACGTTCGCGCATGCGCATTGGCTGCTATCAGTTAGGGGATTATGATTTTCATGGGGGACCATCTACATGTCAAAACACACAATCCCTCTAAATTTCATCGAAATTGGATGATAAATGTAGAAGTTATGGCTATAAGAAGGATTTCCCGTTTGCGCATGCGCACAAAATACTTTCAATTTGGGGGTTATGATTTTCATAGGGGACCGTCTACACGCCAACCCGCACAATCTATGAGCGTGCTTGTACTCAAAACAATTGGCTCTCACATGAACTTATAATCAATAATTCGCTTGGATGTTTTGAGCCCGGTAGTATAGCTGTAAAATGGTTCACTGGAAGAATTCTCGAAGACGTCGACATGAAATGGGACTAATGGAAGGAATCGTTTCTGTTAGCATTCAAAGGGAATCCGGTTTAATCAGTTAATGATGCTTTGCAGTTTTACTATACTAGTGGAGATGTAATAAAATTCTACTATGAAAAGCAGCAATTACTACTAGTTTGCCTTTGGACGACTCCCAGCCCGACTATTCGAGTTGATGTTGAGTGGGTTGCCTACTTAATGTAAAACCGGCTGTTGGGAAATGGGACGGACCTAGATTCTGTATAGAATATCAGGCAAGAAATGGAAAGATTGAAGCCAATTTCTCATAATACGAAAAATCTTTCTGTAGGAATCAATTCCAATCCAGCAACAGGAAAGCACGAAAGTTAGATTTTTGATAGATTTTGAGTTGACGATTGACTATAGACAGGTAGAATCAGAATCAAAACTGCCCAGAAAGGTCTGGAACGTAGGATGCGAGAAAACAACTAAGATAATGTAGAATTATTTTTTTAATGTTGATTACGCGGACTTCAAAAGCACCTCTTGGTAGTAACTATGCGGAAATTTATGCAAATATGAGGGGGGTATGTTGTAGAGCTCTTAGTTGAAATATAAGCTGTAATTATTATCATTATATTACCTGTACGGCTGAGTAGCTATGCTAATGCCAAATCAATTACTTTTTTGTTCAAATTGAAAGCAAAAACGGACACCAGATCGGATGCCAAAATCTTTTCTGGCACCTGTTCCCGAGAAAAGGTTTTCCATTCACGGGCGTGGTAGTGGAGGGGGAAATGGGAAGATGACGGGAACAGCTATGTGGTCGTTCGTCGAGGAGGAAACTGGAAAAGTCGATATTTAAAGGCGCTTCGTGAGCGAAGATCGGATCGTTCGATTAGTCGGAATAATGAAGGTAAAACGAACTTGTAAACACGGGTTTGAGATGTGAAAAATTTTCGGAAGGTTTCGGCCAACCCCCCAGCTCGGTACTGAAGGGGTGTCGGGGGTCGGATGGCCACCGCGCATGCGCCTCAGATCGATCCGATACAACCCGTTCTGGGGTTGGCGGGAAATAGGGGGAAGGGGGGGTCTTGGAGAGTTCATTTAAAGCGTTGATAAAAAAGCATACTAAACTTAATCAACCTGAATTTATAAGAAATACATTTAAAGGTGTCAATTGAGGAGTTTGATTCAAAAAGTTAATAATACTACCTATGTAATATAATTAATACCAAAAGACGATAATATCAATATTATGTACATGTATTAGGTATATACATTTTGGTCAAAAGTAAGAAAAACGCAAAAACTATAGCGACCTCGAAAACGTTCCAAAACCAATGAAATTGGAGTAAACCGACAAGTTTCAATGATTTCAACGTTCATTCTCGAGATTTTCGAACAGTAGAAGGTGAAAACAAGCCTTCGAAGTGGCCATTTCTCTCGAGTAAACCGACAAGTTTCAACGATTTCAACGTTCATTCTCGAGATTTTCGAACAGTAGAAGGTGAAAACAAGCCTTCGAAGTGGCCATTTCTCTCGAATAAACCGACAAATTTTAACGATTTGAACGTTCATTCTCGAGTTTTTCAAACAATCGAAGGTGAAAACAAGCCTTCGAAATGGTCATTTCTCTCGAGTAAACCAACAAGTTTCAACAATTTCAACGTTCATTCTCGAGATTTTCGAACAGTAAAAGGTGAAAACAAGGCTTCGAAGTGGTCATTTCTCTCGAGCAAACCAACAAGTTTCGATGATTCCAACGTTCATTCTCGAGTTTTACGAACAATCGAAGGTGAAGTTTTGATGAATTTAATGTTAATTCTCGACTTTAGCCAAGAATCGAAGTCTCTGTTGAGTCATGAAATCTCTGTAACGGGCATCTATTCGAAGTTGTTATTCAATTTTGTATCGCGTCCATAACAAAATCTCCCCTTGGTTTCAAGTTCCTTTGATTACATTCGTAAAAATCAAGCCAATCAATAATCTAATTATATAAAACGCCAACCGTACGTACGTACGTATGCACGGAGGGGTCGTGGCAGAGGGAGAGTTGTAGGCTGGAGGGGTTGGGGGCGGGAGGAGTCGGAGGCAAAAGGAGTCGGAGGGGTTGGGCGCTTGAGGAGTCGGAGGCGAGAGGAGTCGGAGGGGTTGGGGGCGGGCGGAGTCGGAGGCGAGAGGAGTCGGAGGGGTTGGGGGCGGGAAGGGTCGGGGGCGAGAGGAGTCGGAGGGGTTGGGGGCGGGAGGAGTCGGAGGCGAGAGGAGTCGGAGGGGTTGGGGGCGGGAGGAGAGTCGGAGGAATAGTCTTTGCCTGCTTTTAGTAGGCTTTTCAGCTAGTATCAATATAATCCACTAAATCGTTGTTGGTTTTTACAACGAATTATGTTGTTGGTTTTTACCGCGAATTATGTTTACAGTTCTCTTAAATCAGAAGCATATCTCAGCTCCGTCCATGTTTACAGCTGTTTTGAAAGTATATAATTTACGCATAAATTGAGGGCTTTCAACGAGTGGCGAACGATTTTCGTGGGATGAAAACTATCGGTGATACATTTCCCTAAAAACGGGCCGGTTGTAACTGAAAATCATTACAAAATACCGCGCTACTTCCGTTTCACGGTTTCGTCACGTTTTTGCCCAGTTAGGTGATGGCTAAAACATGTTCCATGCTAAAATTTTCCGCCCGTACGCCGTGCTCGGCACTTTCCTTTGCCAACCAGGACCGATTTGGTTGAAATTTGGTACCTATATGGGCTCCATTTGGGGTGTAGTTGTGCCGCGAAGCTTTTGGTTGATGTCAGTCACTTCTAAGGGGTGGGGGGTGATAGTGATCGCGTCCAAACATATGTTTACGTGCCCCCTGGATAGCCGAAAGGTGAACTAAACGATCACAAAGTACGCCAAAAGTCTGCCCAGACAAATACAAACAGCCCTTTTAAGGGCTAACTAACGAAATGGCGTTAAGCGTATCTTTTTGGAATGCAGGAGGATACTCCTCTAGCAAATGCGCTGAATTAAAGACGATTATGCAACGACAGAACACTGATATACTTGCGATTGCTGAGGCCGGCGCTAGTAGCGAGCAAATAGAGAAGTACAACATTTCGGGGTATAATGCTTACAGCTTGAAACGTGGCCGCCGTGTGGCATCCGGTATAATAGTGTATGCCAAAAGTGATATTACCGTACAACACCGAATCCTGCACACCATGACCTCTTCCAACACATTTGAAGCACTAGAACTAACTGTGTGGAAGGAAAAGAGACGAATCAAGCTCATTTTTGCCTACAATGCCCCCAACAACGTCCCGAATGTTGATGTACTTGAGGAGGCCCTGGACAGCAATACTGTCATAGTGGGAGATTTTAATGCACCCTCAAGCAGGTGGGGATATACCCGCACAAACGCAACCGGTTCATCTATGGAGGACTTTATCGACTCAAACCTTGTGGAATACATCCCAACAGACAGACCAACGTTCCTATCCTTCAAAGGCGAACAGTCCAGCCCTGACCTAGTGTTCGCTTACGTATCCCTCGTTGGCTTAATCGACACAACGGCGCTGGAGTCTCCAACTGGCTACGGTCACAGAATCGTCCAGGTCGTTCTGAAAGAAAGCTACAGCTGCATCAAGGAACTCCTAGACCATGACCCAAGGTGGAACCTTAAAAAAGCCGATTGGGACAGATTTAAAGAGCTCACTGACGAGGAGGTAACCCAGGACATCTTGCAGTCAAACAATCCAGACCGAACCAGTTGTGCTTTCTACGAAAGGATCTGGAGCTGTGCGCTCAGGTCAATCCCCAGAGGTCACCGAAAGAACTTTAAGCCTTTTTGGACAGATGAGCTTACAAGGCTGAAATCTGAAAGAGACAATGCCAGAAATCGGGCTGAACGAAGTGGATCTATGGAAGACTCCATCTTTTTGAGACAAAAACAAGCAGCACTAACCCGAGCAGTACTCGATGCCAAAAGAAAATGCTTCAATAGCTTTCTCCATAATCTGGACTACAGGAAGGATGGGAGGAGGGCGTTCACTTTCCTTAACCAGCTGATGAATGAGGCAAATCCTCCTCCTCTGAACGAGCCTATCCATAGACATGGCAAGATTGTTACAGGCAACTTGGCGAAAGCAACAGTCCTTACAAAGCACTATGCAGCAGTTAGCCGGCTCCCACACCGAAAACTACCCAAAGATATCCCATTGTTGGGCTGCTTAACCCAGGAAGATGACCAAGTCTTCAACAGTGCTCTCACAATGCAAGAACTTCTCAGAGCAATCGGTCAGATGAAGAAAAATCGGAGCCCTGGGCCAGACAACATACCATGTGAATTCCTGATGCATCTCGGCCCCCAGGCAAAGGAAACTCTGCTCCACTTCTTTAACATCTGCTGGCAGCACGGGATACCCTCAGCTTGGAGGAAGGCCGAAGTCGTGCCCATCCTGAAGAAAGGCAAAGACGCTTCCGATCCTGCGAGCTATCGACCAATCTCTCTCACCAATGCCATCTGCAAACTCATGGAAAGGATAGTAATAAACCGCCTCGACCTTTTCCTGGAAAGTCGGCACCTCCTGTCTGATTCCCAGGCGGGTTTCCGAAGGAGGAGAAGCACCATCGAACAGGTAGCCTTCCTTTCCCAGTCCATCAAAGATGGATTCCACAGACAACAGTCTACAGTAGCAGTCTTTGTAGACTTCAAGTCCGCCTATGATCTAGTATGGAGGAAGTTGCTACTCCAAAAACTCAGTGGACTGGGGGTCGGTGGGCGCATGTTGAGGTGGTTCAGATCTCTACTAGCTCAGCGCTTTGCTCGGGTCAAATACAACAATGCCAAATCTAAATACAGTCAACTCAGGAATGGCCTACCTCAGGGTTCGGTGGCGAGCTGCAGTCTGTTTAATGTCATGATCAATGACTTAGTATCCTGCCTGCAACGTATTCCTGGAATAAACTGTCTTCTCTTTGCTGATGACCTGACGATATATGCCACGAGCAGCAGTGTAACGGCAGCCTGTGAGATCCTCGACAGTGCACTGAGTAGCCTGTCCCAATGGAGCAAAAACAACCAGATGGTGGTGAACACCCAGAAAACTGTGTGCCAACTGTTCACACTCTCCACCAAGAATCACACAGTGAGCGTCCACTACGACGGAATAGATTTGCCTGTGGAGGTTTCTTCCACCTATCTCGGAGTTGTTCTGGACCAGAGATTGACATGGAGGAAGCACGCAGAGAAGTTGAAAGCCAGCGGGATGTCGAGGCTTAGACTGCTGAAGCGGCTGGCTGGGGTGACTTGGGGTGCGAGGCAGGATGTCCTGGTGACCACCTATAAGTCATACATTAGACCTACAATTGAGTATGGTGCTGAGCTCCTATCCACTGCCTCCCAGAGAACCCATGACATCCTGAACAAGGTACAAAACCATGCACTCAGGGCCATAACTGGTAGTGCAAAATCTACACCAATTGCTGCAATGGAGCTTCAGACTGGAGTGGAGCCTCTGGGTCTAAGGCGGGACATGAATACCATCAAACTGGGAGAGCGACTGCAGCGACTTCCAGTCAAGTATTGGAGGACGTATAGACCGCCAACTCAACGACTCAAGACCCAGAAAGCAATACTCTCAATGTTTGACGAACTGATGGATAAATATGAGTTGAACTGGCCTGAGCGTGAACCCTTCTTAAGCGAAGCCTCCCACACAAACCTCAAGACCCCTCTGTCTTATTTATCACTGAATGAATACCATGGGGCAAAAGGTGATATCGGATCCTCCGAATTGAAAGCTCTCGCCCTTGAGACTGTGTACACGCGATTCCCTACTGCCTCCTGGATACATGTCTACACAGATGGCTCCCAGAACAGACAGACGGGCAGAGCAGGTGCTGGATTTACAGCCCACGAGCTTTTCGAGGGCTGTGTTCCCCTGTCAACTTATGCAACGAATTTTGACGCTGAAATCAAGGCGGTGAAGGAGGCCGCCAGACACGTTGATGAGCTGACAGGACCTGCACAGGGGTGCGTGTTTCTAATTGACTCTCAGTCGGTCATCCGGACTCTAACTTCGACCGTCCCTCCATCAAACCTGCTGGAACAGTCAACTCGCCAAACTGTAAGCAAGCTAATGGACTCTGGATGGCTGATTGCGTACCAGTGGGTGCCCAGCCACTGCGGGATCCCGGGCAACGAAAGGGCAGACCAGTTAGCCAAGCAGGCCACGGGCCAGTCACCACCAGTCGAACCAATAACTTTCGCCCAAGGCATAGCTGCAACTAAAGAAATATGTGCACAAAGGCAAAAGCAGCTCAGTGAAGTCTCAGCACAGGGGAAAAAATGGGAGTCCCTGCTGACAGCTACAATTCCGCCCAATCTCCCACGGAAGGACTATGTAGCGAACTTCCGCCTAACGACTGGGCATGATTTTCTCCGGGCACACCTATGCAGAATAGGGGTTTTCGACTCACCAATATGCCCACTATGTGACATGAGAGCTGCCATGGACGACGGGCATCTTGAAGAATGCCCTAAACTAACTTCTTACATTGATCCAACTAATGACTCTCCCCTGAAAAAGCGGAGTAAACTCTACTGGGCAGCACGGAAGGAGTTGGCTTTATTGCCCCCACCCGGCGAACGATAAAAAAAAAAAAAAAAAACTTCTAAGGGGTGAAAAATAAGGGTTGAATTTTCAAGAGTGACATAAAGGTTTCAAAATTTTTCAAACTCTCGAAATAAAGGTATTTTTTTCACCAATTTAAGATGTATTGAATTTTTTGAGACCATGTGGAGCTCTCTAGGACAAATCGTTCGCTCCCTACAAAAACTGAAGGGCTGGATTTTTCAATGATTCAGAAATACGAGTGTGAATCGCAAAAGAGGCCTAATCTCCGTTCAAATTTTAGTTGACTCAAAACGCGATCGCTGTTCGTTTCTTCGAGTTGTCCTCAGTTATGCGTCCTTAGCAACCAGTAATCGAATTTCCTAATAATTAGGGTAACCTCAACTCCCTGTCTCTTCGAATAGAGTTTAAATTTTTATTTCTTCCAAATAAACTTGATTTTGAAGCAGGTATGTGGTAGGTAGTACCTATGGCTGGTGACAATGACAACGCCGTGTTCTTTGCAGACGAGTGATCTAGATAGAACAATAATAAACCTTCGTGTAGTAATTTGCAGCGTTTTGGTTTATTCTCGATTGCAGCTGGCAATGCAGTCACAAATGTGAGGTGGTAACACTGATAGAACATGGAGGCTGGACCAGTACGACTGTGAGAAGGTTCACCTGTCGTGCAACGGTCGGGTAGGTAACAGTCTAGTAAAATGTATAATATGTGAGGACGCCTGATTACGTAGGTGAGGTGATACCACTGACGATAACACTCGGTGAATTCTGCTATCGCCCGTCCGGAATTAGCAGCGGAAATTCCCTGGCGGAATACGGAATCGCAAAAGGACCGACGAGGAAAACAATCGAAATTGTTCCCGCGAGATTACGACGGGAAAACGAGGGTACGAGGCGTCAGAGGGGTAGTTGGCGAGTATCGGGATGGGCAGTTGGAGTGGGGGTCAGAATTCATCGGGCCTGGCGATGCAGGAGAGCAAAGGGTCGTCGTGAAATATGAAAACCACGTTGATATGTAAAGGAAGGGGAGGGGGAAGGTATGAAAAGGGCGTTTGTGGGTTTCAGCGGGTAGGTTTCTGTGGTCTAATAACGAGAGGTATTAATGTGGGTCGGTTGTAATGACACTGTAGCATTATTGCGAGTGTTGTGTTGGAGGGGGGGGGGGGGAGAGCCGGTTGCCTACTTGTATCGTACGAAGTAGGGTAGGAGATGAGATTACCAAAATCTGTTCTACTCATAGTCCATTATAATTTTCTACATTTGGTTTATTATTTTCAACTAGCTGAAAAGCCTACTAAAAGTAGGCAAAAACGATTCCTCCTACTCTCCCCGCCACCCACTCCCTCCGACTCCTTCCGCCCCCAATTCCTCCGACTCCTGAAACGTAAAACTCGAGTGGGCATTTTTTTTTTCATCCTTGAAAAGTGAAATTAAGCTTCCGTTACTATTAGTCCGGGGGCAATGATTTTCATAGGGACCATTTACAGGCGCTACCTTAGACTTGGAAGCAACATTTCCCACGGAAGAAACATAACTTCTACATTTCCCTCCTGACTTCGATGAAATTTTCAGAAATTATGCGAGTTGGGGTGGAGATGGTCCCCTATGAAAGTCATGGCCCCCAAATTGAAAGTATTTTGTGCGGATGCGCAAACGTGAAATCCTTGTAACAGCCATAGCTTCTACATTTCCCAACAATATTCAGTGTTTGGTGCAAGGTGCTTTGAGATTGATGTTCTGAGATTAACTACTGTGGATCGGATTTCTACACAATCGGGATATAGATACGAGGAAGCTATGTGCCACACCCTCAGACTTTTATCATCGTTTGCCTAAAACAATTATAAAATACAAAAACTCATCAAATACAAAAACTTTTTGGTAGGGCAATTTAATTTCTGTAATTCGTACCTAACAATTTTATATATCAAGCAAAAATGAAGTTTATACTGTAGTTGAATTGTACAGGAGAAGTGATATTCGAAACTCTTTTTGGTAATATTAAAATCTCTTAAATTTGTTTTTATTTTATTAATCTTTGTACATTTAGTACTTAAGTAATGACTAGTAGTAATATAAGTTATAGGTAATGGATATTGTGCGCAGACCCGGATTTACAGCAGAATGCCAAATTATACTATTTTTTGTATGTTTTCCCAAACTAATTTTCAATAAACATATTGTTATGTTGGCGTGTCATCGAGTGAAGGAGATGATCTATTCGATGCAGTTGATGCATTTTCTTCAGCTCCTATTCCCTAGCCTAGCCTAATGCACTGGCACTCTGTCGTCGTTAGACCTACAGAAGATACCTACCCACACATGAAGATATCTACCCGTCTTCTCCAGCGTCGTTAGACCAACCATTGATCAACGGGACATTTACCTAGTGAGCCTAGTTTATTCGAGGAGAGCTCTGAGGTAAAGAAGCTGCAGAGGTCGGCGCCTGCTAGGACATACGGGGGTCTCTGTAGATAGTTTAGCTTGTTGAAATAAGGCGAAGGTGATGAGAAGGAATCAAGTCGATCGAGTAGAGTAGACTGCATGAAGGGGAACCCTCGAACCTTGCTTTTATAATATGGGGTAAGTTGGGGTATCTGGGCCATGGGGTATTTGGACCATGGGTCGTTTTGGCGCCCTCAAGTTTGAATTTTTAAAGTTTTCAATGTTGGTACCACTGGCAGACAATGGGAAGTGTCTAGAACAACGACCATTTTGAAGCTCAGTTGCAGTAAGTCTGTCGTGGAGGGCTGTTTCTCGCTCGTCAATATCACTGTGAGTACAACGTGTTGAACCATGCTTCTTAGTTCAACTCAAAACCTTCAAATCATATTATTTTTCATTTGTTTACTATTTGCTGTAGCTTTAGGGACCTCATTGAAGTAAAATAGCTCGTGAAACTCAAATGATTCTGTTCTACTAAGTAAGGGGTGGGGTGGTCCAGTTACCCCCAAAAGAAGGTCTTGGGGGGGCATCTGGACCATATGTCTTGGGTAACTGGGCCGTAGGTACCTAGGTATGTTGAACGAGATTCTGTTAATTTTTTTTTTTTTTTTGCTTTATAAAACCACACATGTCTTTTCTTTTTCCTGTGATTCTTTTTCTAAGACTGATACAGTAGGTCCTATTAGGTTCGTAATTACCTGGGTAGGTACCTATGCGTTCTTTATTCAACGAGATTTAGTTCAGTTAGGTATTCAGAGTTCAATTTTTGCTGTGATTCATCCCTCAGAGTCAGGGTAATTTAGAGGTTGTAATATAATTAGAATTGAAAGTGCAATTATTAGGCACTTAAAAAAACGAGACTGTTACCATGTGTTCTAGTTGATATACTATTATTTTTTTATTCCTAGCAATTCTACCAGTTAAGTAGTGTTCTTGAAGGTGATTGTGTTAAACTACTGTTGAAAGCCTACCAAAAGTTACTAAAAGTAAACAACACTATAAATATGAAATAAAGGAGGATTTTTAAATTTTTTTTGTACATTTCTTCACCCACCGGCTCCACATACTTTTGTACTACAGTAGTTACAACGCCCGTTTTCGGAAGCCTTTGAATAGAAAAAAAAAATTCCATACAGTTTCAACATCTGCATAAGTACGTGAGTTGGCCAAAATACCCCACTTCCGAATACGTGCGGATTCGGGTGCGCAGCGTGGGAAACAGATAGCGCGGTCCAGTTGCCCCATTCAACTGGGGTAACTGGGCCATCACGCCTATAAAAAAAAATATGTGACAACAAAAAATATTAAATACGAGAAATTTTATTTTTTGATGCTGC
Source organism: Apolygus lucorum (assembly GCA_009739505.2). Lineage (NCBI taxonomy): Eukaryota > Metazoa > Arthropoda > Insecta > Hemiptera > Miridae > Apolygus > Apolygus lucorum. Next base: position 504,053 of record CM019174.2, read on the forward strand.
AGTGTTGAAGGGCATCACATACTGAATGTGTGCAACACGTTTCTTTTTTTTTCTCTTCAAATTCTTATAATTTATATCTATGCCTGAAGTCTGATTTTCTCGTTTTTCTCAAAAGAAGGTGGCCCAGATACCCCAACTGACCCTGCTATGTACTCGGATGATAGGAGTGTGACGACAGTCTGACGTGTTTCCGCCCATACCTCGTCTCATCTATGTAGTGATGAGTCATACTCGAGGGTTTCCCTTGTACCTTTCTTTATTGGCAAACTATATGAAATAAGTACGTATTATTTGAGTTATAACAGATACGTTTCTTCTTCTCTTATCACTCAGCTAAAGATAGGTAGCTTGGATTCGGGGGCCAAGATCCGATCCTGGCGATAAGACTGAATGTGCTGGAAACAAAAATTTCCAACCTCTTGTAGTGAAGAATCCGAACTGCTTTTGTTTAAAAACACGTTCATCACCAAAACTGTTCCCGATTGTAAACGATTCCGTGAATGATTGTAGGTAAAAGTCTTTGCTGGTATTAATCAGGACTAAAAGAGCCAAGGGGTGGGGGGGGGGAGTAACTCGGCAGCATTGTTTGAAAGTCAACGAATCGGATTTAATGCTGGGATTGTGGCAGTCAAGTGGGGCGGGGGGGGGGGGGGGGTAGACCCCGTTTTGAGACGACAGCGGAATGCGAAATGGCTTTTCCGGTAGGGGCATTGGGAAGGGGTGACTAGGGCGGTTGTGGGGGAAAAGCTCGTAATAATTTATGTGGCTTTGAGAGAGAAATGCCGTCTTACGATCTCGGTCGTCCCCTTCTCCTTCATTCCACGTCCCGACTGCTAACAACCGCAACCGAAACCGCTGGTTAGTCAAATCGGGATTCGGTTTTATACCTCGGCGTTTGAAAATCTAATTTGGAGCTCTCAAAGCCTTCCTCCTCACGAGAAAAGAACAACTCGAAAGTTTGTTATTCAGGACAAAAACAATCTTGAATTGTTCTGAGAAAAACGAGGAATTTGGAGAGAAAATGATATTATTTTGTTCCCTCTGCCAAAAGTAAGGAAGAAAATACGTTAAATACATTTTTACCCTGCTGAACAATTTTTGATTATGTTGGTGTCTTGTCGATTCAAAACACGATGGAAACGATCAAGAAAAACGAGGAATTTGGAGACGAAAATTAAATTATTTTGCTTTTTTTCTCCCTTGAGAACAAACTTCAGAATTCTTCATCAGAAAAGTCCTTCAAGATCTTCCATCACCGCTGGACTCGTAGGCTTATTGGAGGCCTTGAAATACGATCCAGAGTTGTCGGCTACGAAGATCACCATATTTACTGACAACCAAAGCTCCATACAAAAAGTAAAAAACTTCGAAGCCCAACCAACAACTAACCACCTGATCCTTAGTATCCGAGAAATGCTGGATTCAATGGTGGCAACAGGAAAGGAGGTATGCCTGGTGTGGATTGAAGGGCACTCAGGACTTCAAGACGACGAAATGGCAGACACTTCGGTCAAAGAAGCAGCTCTCCTGGCTGCTTCTTCCGCGATTTCGCTTCCACCGAGAAATATGGGTAGCCTCGCCTAACAGTCATGGGACCATAATGCATCTTACTACATCCAGCAGGGAAAGATTCAAATTTATGCAACCTGGGATCCCCAAAGCCCCATAGTTCACAGGAGGTGTTCTTTCAAAGAACATGGTTGGGTCGATGTGTCGAATGCTCTCCGGTCACGCGATCTGTGGATACACAAGATGGAAAGTGGCAATATCTAAACGGCACAGTGCGAGAGATGTTCAGATATCGAATATAACAAGATGGAATACTCCACGCTCACAACAATAAGGAATCGCATGTACGACCAGATCTCTTCAGAGAAACAACTTCCATACTGTAATGGAGTCAACTACGTAATAGTTTATGGTTGTTAAACGTACCGTAAAACCGTCAAACTTTACCCCAAGATTCACTCCAAAACATTTCCAAATACAATTTCTCCCCACTCGAAATGGGTTAAATCGATTTTTTAAATAAGTGAATTGATCTTCAAGGCTTCCTGAACATTTTGAGTGGTCGAGCTCATTGATCAGATAATTGTAACCCCCCTATTTAATTGTTTAAATGTTGGAGTGCAGTTACCTACGAGTGCGTCTATCTTTACTCCACTCTGAAAACTCACGGTTATCGCAACAGAAACGGGCAGTGGTGCAATGTTACTGGTGGGGATTGAATTCATTACCCCAGAAATACTTGATAATATCAAGTATTTATAATAGGTATTATTATAAATATATTCTGAAAAATTGAACTTTTTAGCTTGAAAAATACAAGTTATACCTAAGAAAAATATAAATTCCAATGATCATTTATTCATCATTTATTTCAACGAATTTGCTTGAAATGCAATATTTCTGGTTAAGAGATCACAATTTCAGTCATCCAGTATAGACAGACTTATGTAGGTAATCGAGCAAAACTTTCTACAAGTAAAGAAATATTAAAGGACAATAAACGATAAACGAATGACTTAACAAAATCACAGAAAAAGTCTGTTTCACATTCGATAACTTTCGAATGAATTGCAATGATAAATTTCAAAGTTAACCCACGAGTAAATAATATTGTAAATCACAACTTATGAGACCAAAGCACGTTTATGTTCATATCATAATGCAGGTGTTCAGTTGTAAAGTTGCGGTAGGGGCGGGTACCAAGATTTTTCTCATTTCTTCTCCCCATCTCCAACTTCTGACATGAGATACTCTAGAAACCTTACATTCAACACTGCGAAAATTATAAAACTCAAATATTTTCAAGAAAAATATGAGTACCCCCCTTTACCCCAACCTTCATAGTGGAGTAAAGATACCCGGTTTTTGGAGTAAAGTTACAATCAAATTTTTGGTAAACAAAGGCATAACTAAGAAAACACTTTTTTGAGAATTTGATTAGTGTATTTTGTTCAGAATAAGATATTGAAAGTGATATGATGAGGGCTTGCCAGGTAAATCCACTCCAAACACCTGATACGGAAGAAATTTTGGAGCACAAGAAACAGGACAAAAACAGCTGAACAGGAAACTATGACTGATAACAGCTGATAACCTGGATAAAGGCGCCATCACATGCCACATCGATTCTCTGGGATGTGGAGAATAACGAAAACACAATAGCTAACTTTTATCTAAGTCCTACCACGTTTACGTCACAATTGAAGATTCTCACTTTTTGGGGTAAAGTTACCCCTGGTGGGGTAAAGTTTGACGGTTTTACGGTAACCAACAGGTGAAGTTTGATAACACTTGTAAAATACATTATTCTATGATCTGGATTGTACCAAGTCATTTCACATTCAACCTTTCACACCTGCTCCAATGCCATGCAGTGTGAAGATTTTCTCTCCAATTTAACCGAGAGTAACGTTAATTTCCTATATTATTTATCAAAATGGTCTTTTGGGATCATAATCCAGGAAAATTTCAAGAAAAAATGGTTAAATTCAGAGTGACGAACAGAGGTGCCATAATTTATTGATGATGACGATAACAGGTACTTCATCCCTCTTCAGGACACACTTCAGAAATCCCCATCAGGGTGGTCCTTTAGGATCATAATCCAGGAAAATTTTCAAGAGAAAAATGGTAAAATTCAAAATGACGAACCACCATGATTGATGATGGCGATAACAGGTACTTCATCCCTCTTCAGGACACACTTCAGAATTCCCCATCAGGGTGGTCCTTTAGGATCATAATCCAGGAAAATTTTCAAGCGAAAAATGGTGAACTTCAAAATGCCGAACCACCATAATTGATGATGGCGATAACAGGTACTTCTCTCTTCAGGACGTACTTCAGAATTCTCCATCAGAATGGTCTTTCAGGATTACAATCCAGGAGACATTTGAAGGAAAAAACGTCTGCCAAGTGGGTGTGCCACATTGCTTCCTCGTTTCCATTACCCGATTATATAGATGATCCGATGCATAGTAGTTAATCTCAGAACATCAATAAGTACTACTGTACTGCACTACCCTCATAGGGAACCTTCCGCACGTCAACCCGCACAATCTCTGAATATTGTTGGAAAATATAGAAGTTACGGCTGTTACAAGGATTTTACCTTTGCGCATGCGAAGTGGCTATTATCATTTTGGGGGCAATGATTTTCATAGGGGACCATTTAAACGCCAACACGCAAAATTCCCGACAATTTCATCGAAATCGGGGGAGAAATGTAGAATTTACGGCTGTGGCAAGAATTTCATGACAGACAGACACGGAACTAAAATTGCTCAGGAAGGTCTAAAACGAAAAACGCGTGAGGAAATTTTGATTTTGGAGAACATTTTTTTCAACCTTGAAAAGAAAAAGCTTCCACTCGGTAGCAAAATGATAAAATTCCGAATGACGAACAGTGGTACCATAATTGGTGATGACGGTAACTGGCCCCCATTTTCCTAAAAACTACTCTAATCCGAGTGGTGGTGGTGACCTCATCGTGAATTCCGCCCTCTAATTCTTTCAACTTCTCGTAATGACGCCACTTTACCTCCCTCACGGCATGCAGGAAAGACAAGGGAAGCGAAACGAGCTCGAAATGAAATGAAAACGTTTTCATTTAGATTTCAATGAACGGTGGAGGGGAAGAGAGACTCGTTTCAACTCTTGGGAAAGAAAATCCTCTGTTTTCCAACCATCTCGAACCCGTTTCCGGCTTCCGGCCTCGAACGCTTCCGGGCTCCGGTTTTCAGTCCATTTCCCTTTTATCACGGAAATGGAGGGTTGGGGGGGGGGGGGGGTTGCGTGAGTGGCTGCACGCACCAAGATTACAAATAACAGCTATTTTCCGTCATTGGTAAATAAAAAACCATAACAAGATTTTTCTTTCAATTCAACCTGTAAAAGATTGTGTAAACCAACAGGTTCATAGATATTCATTTATTATGCACAAAAAAGTCAACCAAATGGATGTGGCTCATAACTTCCTCGTATCCATAATCCGGTTGTGTAGTTAATCGCGAAATATCAATCTCTGAGTAACTTGCACAACCGTCTTAAGGAACCATCTTTACACGCCATCCCGCACAATGTCTGAAAATGTCATCAAAATCGGCAATAACATTGTATAGTTTTGCCCCTTTGCAAAGATTTCATGACAGACACACAGACAGAAAATCCGAAATTGTTCAGAAAGGGTAGGACGTAAAACGCGAGTTGAATTTCGAATTTGGAGAACATTTTTTTCAAACTTGAAAAGTTGAAACAGAGCTTCCCCTACCTCGCAGACTCGGAAGCAAAATGCAAGTAAAGAAATTATGTTTTCGTTAATTATTTTCAATGAAGAACCTTTGGAATCGACCAAGAAAAACAATTTTTTAACCCCCCCCCCCCTCAAAATTTGATTGTTTATGTTCCAAGGTACGTAGAATCCAAAAATCGAATATAAATTTTGCCGTCCGCCCTCCAGTAACCAGTTATCAAATTTCCATATTCCACAACTCTTTATTTCTCCAAATTGAGTGTGAAGCAAAAACAATTTTTTTTCTTGGTCAATTCCAAAGGTTCATTATTGCAAATAATAAACCATTATCCAAACTAATAAATTAATATTTGGTTGGTAGGTGGTGACAATGGCAAAGCTGTATTCTGTAAACTGTAATAAACCTTAGTGTAATAATTTGCAGAGTTTTTTACTTAGATTTCATAATATGAGAATATTATTCTCAGTTACGCTTGGCTCGTGTTGTAGAATAAGATCTTTGCAGTAACTCACTTCTACAGAACATTTTCCGTGAATTACTATTGCCTGGCTGTGATTTTGTTTGACTGTGATATTGGGAAGTTCTGAGATTGTGTAACATAAATTGTTATGTGTTTGTGTGATTATGTTGCGTGTTTTCGAGCGTTGGACCGGGAGTCTTGGCGGGCCTGGGGGCGTCCCTCTTGGCGCTTTTATTGAGGTGCGTGGTTTGCCTCTATGGCAGACCGCGCAGTTCGTAGGGCTACCTCTCCAGTAATGAATAGGTCGCCCCGGGAGCCGTAGTGGTGGGTGGGTCCGGGCCGGCCGGGACGGTAGCGTTCCACACACCTTGTTCCTGAGATTTCCAATCACATTAGTTCCTAGTTCACATGAATTCCTATATCACATACCTAAGTTCCTGTTTCCACATTCCTGTTTCCACATAGTTCGAGCTGTTATTGTTGACTTTTTGCCTAATTATGATTATTGTTGTTGATACCCTGCTTACATGCTAGTATTAGATTGTTACCTAAGAATCAACGCCGTCTAAAATTTGTTCGTCATATACTATGTACATAAAATTATATCTACAGTATGAAAATAAAATATCTTTCTATCTATCCATCTATCCATAATATAGGTACTACTTGATTATTTTATCCAAATTCCAAGTCACATTAATTACAATATTTTGCTTCCGAGTCTACCAAGGTAGCGGAAGCTTTGTTTTCACTTTTCAAGGACGAAAAAAAAAGTTCTCAAAAATCAAAATTTTAACTCGCGTTTTGCGTTTTAGACCTTTCTGAACAATTTTGGTTCCGTGTCTGTGTGTCTGTCTGTGTGTCTGTCATGAATTCCTTGTAACGCGCATAACTATACGAAGTTATTGTCCGATTTCTATGAAATTTTCAGGTATTATGCAGATTAGATTGTAGACGGTCCCCTATGAAAATCATCATCCTCGAACTGACATAAGCGACTGCGCATGCGCAAACGTGAATTCCTTGTAACGGCCATAACTTCTACATTTTCCATCCGATTTCAATGAAATGTTCAGGGATGTTACAGATTAGTATTTAGACGGTTCCCTATGAAAATCATCACCCCCGGATTGATCGTAGCCGCTGCGCATGCGCATACGTAAAATCCTTGTAACCGCCATAACATTTACATTTTTCATCCGAATTTGAAGAAATTTTCTAGGATTGTCCAGATTAGCGTGGTAGATGGTCCCCTATGAGGGTAGTGAAAGGTACTTAGAGATTGGTGTTTTGAGATTAACTACTGCATCGGATCATCTATATAATCGGGTTATGGATACGAGTAAGCTATGTGCCACACCCACTTGGCATTTTTTTTTTAAATTAATCAACACCGTAAACGCAATTTTGGGTCATCTAGCCAGAAGACTTGAAGTGATCGGGAGGATGTCAAATCGGCTGCACGTGAGATGAACTTCACTTTTTCGTTGCGTACAGTCTATACTACAGGAATTTGGTACTTTTACAGCATCCTAAATTTTTTTTCTCCAATCCCTGGCACGCGTTTTGTGCCTGAAAACCCCAAAGAGAATCGTTTCTAACGATGTCTTGGGTATATTCTCGTTCCTCCCCCTTGCTCGAAAATATCCAAAAAACACGGTTGTTAAGTGTGGGAGATTGTTTCGCAGGTTTCTTCGAAAATTGGTCCTCAACACGCGATTCGCCCGTAAACCCCTTCCTCATTTTCGGCACAACTCCCGAGACCGTTCTATCCTAGTGTTGAATGTAATTTCCATGTGATTTCGTACGAACAATTATTATGCACGGGCACTGTTTGAAAGTTTCGGAGAGGGAAAGGACCCTAAAATTATACGATTGTCGATCATAAAACTGAATGGGGAATCGTGCCTTTTTCGGGAACGCCTCCAAAATCAAAAATTCTTGCCATCGTGTTCGTAAACAATACAATCGTGCAAGAACAGCAAATATGATGATCAACCCAACAAACAATAATTCTCTGTCAAATTGATTGGGAATGAGGTCTACAGGAAAATTAACAATTCAATTAACACTGTTCTCTCGAAGCTGTGGATCCTCACATTTTACCTGCAATAACACCAAATCTTCATTTCCCACCAGTTATGGCGGCATCTCTAAGTACTTGGTTGTTAATCGACGCTGATGTGAAGTTCACTCGGTAACACACCCTTCGAGCCCTGAGGAAGGTGATAAATTTACCGAAAGCTTGGCGAAGGAGGAGTTTTATCCCTGTAGACCTCATTCTCAATCAATTTTACAGAGAACCGTGCAAGAATATTTAATTATTTTTCAAAAATGGGGTTACTTGTCATATAAATGAGAAATAAATAAATTGCAGATAATTTGAAGGTCACTAAGGACCAAACGACTCCACATCGAGCCAAACGATATTATCTGAGCTATCTCCATTGGAAATTTGATACGAATTCGAATACATTTTAGTATGTTCATGAATCAGCGATATCTTCGTTACAAGTTTTCGTTGATAAAACCTCAAAAAATATGTTTTCTTTCTTTTTTCTACCGAGATGAATTTGGAAAGATTTTCATGAGAATCTAAAATTGTAGACAATCAAGTTCTTCTGTGTGTTATCAAGGATTGTATGTGAGAAAATGAGGGTAATATGAAGCAATGTGCTACGGCCTCTTGGCAGACGTTTTTATTTCAAACGTCCCTCGGCGGAGAAAGAGAAGGGAAACTAAGTCAACGAAGGAGAGGGAGGAGAACGTTAAAATTTAAAGGGTACAAAGTGGAAGCAGTAAAACCAGGCACCCGGAAGCTGCGTATTTTCCCGGTAGCTTCCATTACAGACCTTATTGAAGGCGGGGGAGGGGGGTAGCTGAGCAGGTACACCTCTATATAGGCCGACAGAGGGCTTAAATAATTTCTCAGATCGTAAATTCAGGATCCGACTAGGATCCTTCGGGGTCTTGAATATCTCATAAAATCGTTTTCGGGCCAGAATCAAAAATTGGGTCTTAACTCAACTTACGACCCTGATCTGGAAATAAGTGTATCCAAAGTAAATTAATAACCATAATAGTACCTATTTATATTATGGAAAGTTGTTGAACTTCGTTTTAGAATGTTATAAATTGCCATTCAAAAATAAACATTTTGATGTTTATTTTGCTTCAGAATGTACTCAAGAGCGGAAGGTAAGATTTTGTATGTTTGATTCGTTTTTTAAAGGGATAGTTGATTAGTTAGTTGAATGGTTGGTTGGATGGATGGTTGGTTGGCATTTTTAAAGCGATAGTTAGTTGGTTTTTTAGGGATGGTTGAATAGTTTATTGAATGTTTATTGAAATGTTTGTTTTTTGGGGCTAATTGATTAGTTTTCCAGGGATGGTTGATTGGTTTTTGGGGAAGGTTGATTAGTTGATTGATTGGTTTGTTGGTGGGATGGTTGGTTGGTATTTTTTAAAGGGATAGTTAGTGGGTTTTTTAGGCCAGCATGGCTTCCGTAAGGGACGTAACACAACCACTCTAGTACGTGAGATTGTAGAGAAAATAACTGACGCCTTAGACAAGAAAGAATCTGCCCTATTAACGTTGTGCGATCTCTCCAAGGCGTATGATGTCTTGTCAAAGGAAATATTATTAGAAAAGATGGATTTCTACGGTATCCGTGGAGTTGCTCAAAATTTGATAGATTCTTATCTGTCAGGAAGAAGCCAAATCTCCCAAATTGGAAGTGAGAAGTCGCAATTATGCAAATTACCTGAAATAGGGTGTCCTCAAGGGGCAATTCTGTCCCCCCTGATTTTCATTATTGCAGTATCGGACATACCATACTCCACCTCAGCCTATATTGGACAATATGCTGATGACACGAGCCTTGTTGTCTCAAGCAAGACAAATGAAAGTTTGAAGAAAGTCCAAACGGATGAGTTCCTCAAATTACAAAACTGGTTTAATGCTAACAGATTCCTGCTCAACCCAGAAAAATCTAAATACGTAAATGTATGCACGTCTGCACCAATACAGGGACTACCCATCTCTCCTGAAGCAAAACTGTTAGGCATCCTCATTGACGAAAATCTGAATTGGAAACCCCATATAGAGACCCTTGTAAAACGGCTCCATGGCTCACTCTATGCCTTGAGGCAAATTATTAAGTTTGTTCCAAATAATTTTGTCAGAGAAGCTTACTTTGGCATATTCCATGCATTATGTACTTACGGGCTACATATATGGGGCAACGCAACAACAGTCATATCAGTACTCAAAATGCAAAAAAAGACTATCCGAATCATATGCCATGCAAAATATGATGAGCACTGCAAGCCATTATTTAAGCAAATGGGGATCATGACCATAATAAATGAATATATTTGGATATGCTGTTGCTATGTGTTGAATAGTAAACTCCCCCGAAGAGCGGAAGCCCATTCCTACAATACTAGATACCAGAATGACTACAATCTCCCGATGAATCGCCTCTCAACAACGCAACGCCAATTTCCCCATACATCAGTGAAGCTGTTCAATAACTTGCCCACAAATTACAAAAATCTACCAGAGGGAACATTTCGACGCGTCCTGAAGAAATTTCTGAAGGAGAATCCATTTTATAATCTGCAAGAATTTTACGAGCATAACTGGCAATAAGTGATGGTCTCATAAATTAACCATCCTTTTGTATTATACATCTTATTTCACTTGATTAAGTTATATTCAACATAGCTTTTAGTAAGGGAAAAAAAAAAATCACAATTTGATTTCTTTACAGTGTTTGATGCGTTTCTCTTTGTTCGTAAATTTAGTTTCAGTATTGTATCCATATGTGCTGTATTCTTGCTTAATTATTGTTTGTTTGTAGAGATTGATTTTGACGTACCCATACCTTATGTAAAGGTGAAGGAATAAAGGATAATTTGAATTTGAATTTGATGGTTGGTTATTTTGTTGGATGGTTGATTGGTTGGTTGGTTATTTTTTAAGGGATGGTTGGGTTTCTTTTTTGGGACGGATTGGTTGGTTTTCCAGGGATGGTTGATTGGTTTTTAGAAATGGTTGATTAGTTGATTGAATGAATAGTTGATTGGACGGTTGGTTGAATGGATAGTTGGTTGGTATCTTTTAAAGAGATAATTAATTGGTTTTTAAGGGAAGGTAGATTGCTTTTTCGGGGATGGTTGGTTGATTTTCCGGAAGGGTTGATTGGTTGGTTGGTTTTTTTTTTGTAGCAATGGTCAATTGGTTTTTCAGGGATGGCTGATTAGTTGATTGAATGGTTAGTTGGTTGGTTGATTTTTAGGGGATAGTTATTTGGTTTTTCAGTATGGGTTGATTGTTTTTTTTAGCAATTCTCAAGTGGTTTTTGGGATGGTTGATTAGTTGATTGAATTCTTGGTTGGTTGCATGGATGGTTGGAATTGGATTGGAGAATTGTTGGTTGGTTTTTTAGGGATGGTTATTTGGTTTTTGCAAGGAGGTTTTATTAGTTGATTGGATGGCTAGTTGGTTTTTCAGAGATAATTGATTGGTTGGTTCGGTTTTTAGGAATAGTTGGTTGTTCAGAGATGGTTCATTTGTTAGTTGGATGGTTGGTAGTTTCTTCAGGGATCATCGTTTTTTTCAGTGGAGTTGGAACTCTGAATGGTCTCTCACAAATTTCATCGTCATCTGCTTATTAAATTTGAAGGTAGTGGTAGATACTAAGATATTGAAGTTTGATTACCCCTGTGCATCAGATAATCTATAGATAGTGTCGATACAAGGAAAGTATGTGTGGATTTTGTCCTCTGAGTTTTCGACCTCTAGTTCGAGAGCTAATGCGTGATTTTCAACCCTGCAGCGGGGTGTGAATCTCATCGGACTTGCCTCGTGATCCTTCCCCAAATCTCAAGCCAGACGAACACACACGAACACACAACAAAAAGCTCAAAGACAGCGGAAAAGGGAGGAAGAATAAGGAGGACCCCGGAAAATGCGAAGAATGAGACTTCCCACTGTCCCGCTCTGCTGCTCGGATGTCCCATCTTTTCATACTACTTTCCTGGTAGGTCTCCGGAAGCCCGTGACTTTTTTTCAAGTTCGGATTCCCTTTTTGTCGTCGACCCCTCTTACAGTTTTTTTTTTTTTTTTTTTTTTTTTTTTTCAGGCCAATTCCGGAAATTCCTGACCTAGAAGACGGCAGGGGAGTTGGTCGGGTAAGGCGCGGTTGTATGAATGGCGGCCGTGAGAGGGTATTCCGGTATGTGGGGTATTCTCGAGAAAAGGGGATTATTTCCGAGGAGACATAAAAGACTATACAATAAAGAGTTGGCTGAGGAGAGTTGAAAAAAGGAGGGTGAAGAGCCTTGTTAGTCTTATTGCAAGGTCAGAGTCGAGGAATGTCCTTCAAAATTGTTGAAAAACCAAATTCAAACCATTAGCTATGAAATGAGTTGGTAGTTCAATTATTAGTAATTTCTGCTTGACAAGGAATCCCCATTTGAGAAGCAGGAAGTTCCTTATGCCCTCTTCAGATACATTTTAACAAAATTACCAGTTTGTTGAAAGTTGTGGAGTTGATATCATAGGATAACCAAATTTGAGTAACATCCTGTCATCTATTCGTGAGAAATTGACCAAATTCACGCCTAGTTTTGGTATAGATGTGTCTTTTGGCTGAGGGTCAAGACATTTTTCGCGACACTTTTTTGCCAAAAAATGCAACGCGATACCAGTAAACAAAGTCATAGCTACATATCGGTTGCTATGAAGCAAGGTTATCTAGAATAATGCAGTATATTACGTGTGATCAGAATGTTTTTTTTAGAAAAAAAACAAAAAAAAAAGTGAATTTTCAAATTACACCTACAACAATGAACATATCCATAATCTATTGTTTTTCCCTCTAAGGAAGAAATTTATGTTTTTAAAAAGGGCTTAAGTTCACAAAAAAGCCATTTCGTTTTTTTGTCAAAATATATCCAATATTGAATATTTCTTCAGTGAACTGTGAATTTATGCAGGGGGTTTACTTTCCGAGGTAGGAATTACAAGTTGATTTTAGTTCACGATAGGAATTTATTTACAGGTACCCCCAACTACTGCACCACATTTATATATTTTTTTAAATTTTCTTCTATTTCAAAAATAGTGTCAGGTCTTGTTTGAATTTGAGGCTAAAAAACAGGGCGAAAAACGTATTTCTTACAATTTTAAGCTTTCGGAATATTTTGACTAGGAAGTAATGACTGTCTCAGAGGGTTAGGAGACCTCGCTTTCCACAGAGAGCCCTTCAGGAACATTTCTCATCCTGCCTCGGACACACTTTGGTCCCACCTTGTTCTCAAAGACCCTTGAGGTTTTATGACGTTTCCTGGCAATAATAATTATGTACCCTGAACTAACTTAACCACCGTTCTACAAGGAGGTCACGAACTATACAAAACGAATTTGAGATTTTTACTCCCATTTTCGTTTGAGAGCTTTTTCAACAATTTTGGTTGAAAAAGGTTGAAATAAATGTCGGTTCAATTTTGATGTGCTTCAGGATCGAGGTGGTTCGCTATGAATATTATCAACCTTGAAAAAACAGCAAAATACTAAATCAAAATCTCACGATCTAATAGCCCGATTCCGCTCAATTTCGGGGGGTATTTTGGGAGCCTTAAGATTCTGATTTTAAATCTATCTGTTCAGTAGGAACTAGGGGTGTGAAAAACCATCAACATAATCGAGAATAAAATGCTGCCAGAATCTTATGCTTTACTCTTGCAGTCCTACTTATCCAGCAGATATTTTTGTATAAGAAAGGACGGTGCTTCTTCAGAGCCAGAAAAGATACGAGCTGAAACGCGACAAGACAGCGTACTGGGCCCGTACTGTACCTGCTTTACACTTCTGACTTACCAGAAAATGAAGTTAATACCCGCGCTACGTTTGAGGATGATACTGCAATTATGGTGTAAAACAAACAGTGAATCAGTTACCAAGCTTAATTGTTCTACCTCCTGCATTCATGATTGGACAGTGAGATGGAGAGATGGAATGAATCAGAATATGTCAGTGCATGTTGATTTTACGAATGAGAGGATCATAAGTCCATTTATGCAGCTTGAATTAATAGGCGAATTTTCTATGAAATCTGTTTTTTTTTACACTCTTCAGGGATCGTTTCAGAATGTTCCAAAACGGATTTCAGTGGAGACATTTTTTGAAAAAGTCCATTCTAAAAATTTTGAGGCCATTGCAATAGCTTCATCTTTTTGAAAATTCACTAATACGGCAGTACGTTAGCATTGCACTGGGTATGCTTTGAAGATGTTAGGAGTCCATATTCATGTTCTACACGTCTCCAAGAGCTCATAGAGTACCCACACGGCTGTTGTTGGGTTTTCAGCATACCATACCAACATACTGTATGCAGAGGGTATGTTTGAAGATGTTAGGAGTCCATATTCAAGTTCTACTCGTCTCCAACTCATGGAGTATCCACACGGCTACTGCATTTCTGGGTACAATGAATATACGCACGTTTTCATATTTGTTCTACCCAGAAATGCAGTAGCCGTGTGGGTACTCTATGAGTTCCCCAATCATATTATTTCCACCCCGGAACTGGATCCTATTCATATGGTAGGCATATGTATGTATGTGACCTTGTTGTACGGAATTGTTGGTTTGAAGAATTAGTTGTATAGATAACACAGTATTTTCTATAGAACTGTGGACAAATAATAAACTCTACAAAAGCACTGTCCGGCAGGATACAAAGTGCTGTTGTAGATTTTACTTTAAAAGTTGTACCTAAATTTGAAATTTTCAAGGATTTTCGAAATTTATTAGTGCATAAGTCTAGGGAATTGAAAAACTAAAAGATTGCAAATTTCAAAATGAATTGAAAATTTCAAATTTAGGTACAACTTTTATTTGTGCGTTCAATGCGTACAATTTAGGGAAGTACTGACCCGGAACGCCAGACCGACTGAGACCCCCTTAAATCTATAAAGGTGTGAATGAGTACGAGTACTATGATACGAGTACTATCCTCTAGCCTGCTCGTAAATAGGGTATTTCAGTCAATTAAAAAAAAAAATGTCTTCAAAAGAGTATGGCTCAGGAATAACGATAATCGGGTCTGTTCTTTGAGAAAATGTTTAGAAAAACGCTGCAAATTATTACACAACGGTTTATTATTTTTATATAGATCACTCGTCTACAAAATCACCAACCATCCAATATGAGAAAAAAAAATCGAAAAAAATCAAAAAAAAATTTTTTAAAATAAAAAAAAATCAAAATCACCAACTATCGATCGCATTTTGGTCAGCTAAAATTTGAACGGAGATTAGGCCTCTTTTGCGATTCACACTCGTGTTTTGATTTATATATATATATATTTCAATATAAACCCTTAAATTTTCGTAGTGAGCGAACGGTTTGTCCTACAGAGCTCCGCGTGGTCTCAAAAAATTCTAAAAATTCCATAGAATCTTAAATCGAAGGAAAAACAATACCTTTATATCGAAATTTTTTGAGTTAGGGCGTTTTCAAAATTTCAAAATTGATTTTGGAACCCTTAGGAGTGACCTACATCAACCAAAATCTTCGGGGCACAACTAGACCCCAAATGGAGCCTACATACCAAATTTCATCAAAATCGGTCAATGCTAAGTGGCAAAAGTGCCGCGTACGGCGTACAGCGTACGGCGTACGGCGGACGGACGGCCATATTTTTATTCGATTTTTGGATTCCACGTACCTTGAAACGTAAACCATCAAATTTTGAGGGGTATTAAAATTTTTTTTTCTTGGTCGATTCCAAAGGTTCATTATTGAAAATAATAAACCAAAATTAGGGAAGATAATCAAAGTTGAAGATTTGAACAATGGCGGCAGGACGTATTAAGTTGCTCGCCTTCAGGCGTTCAGGGAGGCCCACCTTTTTTTCAAACGTGTGACCTCTTTAATTAATTTCTCCACCACATGTTATGTAACATTGGGCAAAAGTTGGAGTTTGTAGATTTTCAATGGTGCTGAATCAAAATTTGAGGTCAAAAACCTGAATTTCCGACCCACCGAAAAACCCCATTTGTATGGTAATTTGTACAATTCGGCTGTGATTCTTGTACTAACAAATAAAAGAATCTTACATTAATTTAAATTTTAAGTCCTGGTCACAATGCTGACCCCGCTAACTCTCAGACCCCGAAGATTTTGCTCTTTCAGAGGTGCTTGTCTTTCGGGATTTTTAATCTCGTCGAGGCGAGGGTAAAAGGGTATTTGGAAGGGGAATCTCCTGAAGGAACGGATTAGGGTAGAAGCACAACGACAGCCGACCCCTCGCTGGCTCAGCTCTCAGGGATGCCTAATTGTCTAGCTCAGCAAGCCCCGCACTTTTCCTTCCCTTCAGTAAATCCTCAGCTAACCCTACCCTCACCCTTCACGTCCACTTACGCCACCCTCTGCATGCAATTACTATCCTTCTATTCAGACGAAATTTGTTCATGAAAGTACAATCAGTTTACTCGATCTGATTGTTGCTTCTTCCAATTCTTTATTAGCGAATTTTCTTGGAAAATGAAGCTATTACAATGGTCTAAAATTTTTAGAATGGACTTTTTCGAAACATTTTTTTTAACTGAAATCCCTGGAGAATGTAAAAAAAAAGAAAAAATATACACAGGTATGAATCAGAGCTGCAAAGCGCGTAGCTGAATGATTTTTTTAAATCGAAGTTTGGTCACGTACCTAATTGATTAAGATTTGTTCCAAGTTTTCGACGGTTTAGTCCATCATTTTCAGGGAAGTATTTTTGAGGTGGACATACAACACTAAACTAGGATCCTTTGAACTCTCGAATAGACCTCTACTAGGCAAGTGTGATATCGATTTCCTAGTTTATACCTTGTCCACGCTTTCTTGGCAGGTCGCCCTGGTAAAAATCCCCTACGCCGGGAGCTCGGCCGACCAGCTAAGGACTAACGCATTTTTCCACTCCAAATTCAATAAACGAAATCCTATCAGCTAGGTATGCTACAATAACCTATTAATGAATTTGAATTGTTCGTAAAATTTGTGTCACAATGAGACAAAAAAACACAAAATTTGGCAGTTTTTAAACTTTGTTGTTTATAATTTTCAATAATGAACCTTTGGAATCGACGAAGAAAAAAAATGTTAACCCCCCCCTCAACATTTTTGTTGGTTTACGTTTCAAGATACGTAGGATCCAAAAATCGAATACAAATTTGGCCGTCCGTCCGCCTTACGCGGCACTTTTCTCAGTTAGCATTGACCAATTTTGATGAAATTAGGTATGTGGGCACCATTTGGAGTCTAGTTGTGCCCCGAAGATTTTGGCTAAAAAAATGGTTGAAATTTTGGTGATTTTTGTGAAATTAGTTGAAATGTTGGTGAAAAATGAAGGTTGAAATTTCAAAAACGCCCTAACTCGAAAAATTTGGCTTAACGGTATTGTTTTCCCATCAATTTAAGATAGCATAGAATTTTTGAGACCACGAGGAGCTCTGTAGGACAAATCGTTCGCTCCCTACGAGAACTTAAGGTTTGGACTTACAGTAAATCATAAACACGAGTGTGAATCGCAAAAGAGGCCTAATCCCCGTTCAAATTTTAGCTGACCGAAATGCGATCGATGTTTTTCTTCGTCTTGGTTGGTGGTAACAATGGCGAAGCCGTGTTCTTTGCAGACGAGACCCCCTTAAATACACACTCGTTACGAGGGATAGATCTTTGAAATAATCAAACCATCGTATTTACTCACTCTACGGTAATATTGTAGTATTTACTTTGAATCTCAAAACATAAAGTTTTGAGGAGAGATTTCATCTTACTCGATTCCAAAGATTCATTATTGAAAAAAAAAAAAAACCAAAAACGATAAATTAAATTGAAAGAATGATGTTTGCTATTAGGAAATTTCCGTATGGCAAATTAAATCATTAATTCTTACACCAACTAATTTTGGCTATACTGCCCTCCCAATATGGCAGGTTCAATGAAATCCGAAGTTCTCCATTTTTGTCCAAATCCCCGGAAATCTCCTACTTGTCCACTCTGACAAGGGAGTTTAAGACGGTTGTGAGGGTAGATTCGTGACGTCGTTGCAATCCCCTCCACCCCTCCTTCATTACCGCCCCGCCCTTTCTCATTAGAGGCAAAGAAGCCCCATTGGCTCCTTTAATTAAAGTTTCAAGCTCCGAAGACAAGATCTCCCGTCTTAAGGAGTCAAGGGTGGGGGGTAACGGGGCTAAGTAATGGAAGGGATAGAAGAGGGGATGAGACGGAAGGGGTTACTTGAGTCGAGTGGGATTGAAGTAGTAAAGTGAGTGAACTACAACTACGAGAAAATACGTGGATGAGAGTGGAGTCAGAGCTCATCTCACACGGTACATACCTACTCTGAACTCAAGTCAAGTACAAGGTAGAACGCCGTAGAAAAGACCTGCGTCTCAAATTTCACACTCTGGATGTTATACTGGTAGTTTGTAAGTACTACTCAAAAATAATCCCAATCATGCCGTATGACTTCGTGAGTGAATATTAGGAGAAATATTACCTATTTGTTAAAAAAAAGTCTGCCAAGTGAGTGTGGCACATAGCTTCCTCGTATCCACAACCCGATTGTATGGATGATCCGATGCATTGTAGTTAATCCCAGAACATCAATTTCTTAATACCTTGCACTACTCTCATAGGGGACCAACTACACGTCAACCCGCACAATCTCTGAATATTGTTGGAAAATGTAGAAGTTATGGCTGTTACAAGGATTTTACGTTTGCACAAAATACTTTCAATGATTTTATAGGGGACAATCTCCACCCCTACAATTCCTGAAAATTTCATCGAAATCAGATGAGAAATGTAAAAGTTATGGTTGAAATGAAATAAACGTTTGCGCATGCGCAGTGGCTACTATCAGTCTGGGGACAAGGGTTTTCATAGGGGACTATCTACACGCCATTCCGCACAATCCCTGAAAATTTCAGTGAAATCGGACGAGAATTGTAGAAGTTATTGCTGTGGCAAGGATTTCATGACAGACAGACAGACACGGAACCAAAATTGTTCAGGAAGGTCTGAAACGTAAAACGCCGAGTGGACATTCTGATTTTGGTGAACATTTTTGGTTTATTATTTTCAATAATGAACCTTTGGAATCGAAGAAGACATTTTTTTAACCCCCCCCCCCCCTCTCAAAATTTGTTGGTTTACGTTTCAAGGTACATAGAATGGAGTGGAAATTTTGATTTCGGAGAACACTTTTTTTTCAACCTTGAAAATTGAAAAAAAAAAATTTCCGCTACCCTGGTAGATTTGGAAGCGTGGCTGAAGCATGTTCCATGTTTCCTGAATTTCAGCCAAAGGCTCTAATAAGGCGAGGCCCAAAGGGCTGAATTTGTCGAAATAGGTGCAGTTAGCAGTAGACACGCGAAACTGTTCAGGATCATGAAGTGTCTGGATGAGACCATACATTTTAGCGTGGAACATGCTTTAGCCTTGGACTTACTACTTGAAAAGTGCCATGCGGGAGGGAAGGTGACTCGGAGCGGATGACGGACGTTTGTCACGCGGGGGTTATTCTCCACCTGTTCACCCCATCTCTTCTCCACTGAAAAGCGCGGCTACAGCATGTTCCATGTTTCTTAAATTTTAGCCAAAGGCTCTGAGCAGTAAGCATCCGGGGGTCCAGGGGGCTGGCAGGCCCGAAGGCCAAGTTTCTCAACCCTTTTCCTCTTTCATGACTACCAGTTTGCAAGGGTGTTTTGATTTTTTCACTCTGAAAGTACAAAAACTTTGCAATCGCGAAGAAAGTGAACAAACAATTTAAAACCCTTTCTCCTCAACACTGATCAGAAAGAAAAAGAACAAAACGAAATCAAAAATTTTCGACACCTACTGATTCCATTATTTTGGAATACATTAAATGTATTACAAATTTTGTAAGAAGGATTGTTCTGAAGGAGGCGTTTGTGCAGTTTTGTTTCCTTCATTTGGTAGGAAACCATTAAACATTCAACACCGCTGAAACACAGCGGGCACCAGACGAAGCTCGAGTATCCATCTCTACAGAGACATCGGTCTTCTCAGCCTCCATCCATAACCCTCTCCCTCCCTTTGAAATCTGCATTCTGAGGTCCTCAGGGGAGGTTCGCTGTTTAGCAAATGACACGGAACCTTCTTCCCATCCCTCCCCAGTCCTCTCAGAATGCGCATATGTAAATCCGATACTCCACCTTCAAGTACCGACCCCCGAGAGAATTATTAAACCCGGAAACTCTACCCCGCGGAGAATAAATATTTATAGGGCGCCTCTAGCGGGCTGACGCGGAAGCTTCAGTTGCTAACAATGCTTCTTGCAAGACAACCCTGCCCTTCCTGCCAGAGAAGGAAACAAGGTTCCTCTTCGGGTTCGGGTATTGTAAACGTGGAACCAGTTGGCGGCGCGACCTGGCGGCTGTACATACAAACTCGCTTTTCCGCCTCTAACTTCTCATAACTTGGTGAAATTAAGTTTAACCCCTTCCTTCTGTTTTGCTGTCTTCTCAGCCTTGTCTCGCGTAGGAGCCACAATAGGTATGTCATAATTTAGTCGGGGTATCACATGTCTTCATCATCTCCGATTCCTCATACAGCGTCTCATTTGCACAACGCAAAATATTGAGGCAAAATAACGCAAAGCGATTTGATTTATTCTTTCCAATTATACCATTATTATTATTATTATTATCCGGAGAATGAGATTTCAAACAAAATAGCGAAGAGTATTCGGAAAGGAGAAAAAACGCCCATACTCCCCTCAAGCTTATTGAGTCCTACCTCCACGAAAGATCCCAATGCGTAGATGTTGATGGAACCAGGTCCGATTTTTATGGTGTCCCTTGTGGAGTACCGCAGGGTTCAACTCTGGGGCCATTGATTTTCATCATATACCTGAACGACTTCGGAGGCTTCATTGGTGATGGATCATACATAATATGAGGACGACCTTACCTTCCTTTTTTTCCCTTCCATAGGTGGAGTTGGATCTCGTAAGATACCTGGAAGGGTCCGCGTCTTCGGTTATGGGATTCAAACCCACAAAAAAAAAAAACACCTCCTTTTCTCCCACGTTGGAACTCAGCCCGGAGCCGTTTAACACATGACTTCGGGCTGAGTCCTGGGGCGTTTAATCAGTTCTGGGTGAGAGGGCGGACCAGATGCTCCCTCCTCACTCTTTCTCGTTCTAATAGTATCTTCCTTGTCAGGATGGCTTCCAGTGTACTCTGCCGCAGCAGTCCAGCTCCTTTCACCTTCCAGCATCCTGCTGACAACAGCCTCTGGTGTTGAACTCTGGGGAGCTAACTCCAGGTCTGCCATCAGCTGGTTTCTTTCAGGCGCCTATACCTTCCTTAGCTCGGAGAAAACCCGAAACATAATGGACCTCAAATCTGCGGAGCAAGTCGGACCAGCTGAGCGTGCACAGCGAATCGTTTAGCCCTAATTGGACCATGGTGTCACTAGCGTCCCTGAAAAAATCTTGGGAATTCCACAGCAGTCTCAAGGTCACCAGATTAACTAGATTTAAATTGCAATTTAAAAATTAATGGACAGAGCCGCATTTTTTGAACCATTTTGATTTATTTTGTAAGTCATTAAAAGTTAAAAAATGATGTTATGACAAACATTTTGAAAATTTTTCCATCGATTTCTTAGGATATTTTTGTCATAATTTTACTTTGAGACCTCCAATAGCCCTAAGAAAATTCTGCTGTCCATTAAATATAAATCTGCATTTTAATTTTGGTTACTCCGGTGACATCTTGGGATATCTGTGGAGTTCCTGCGATCTTTTCGGTGACTCAAGTGATACCATGGTCCAATTAGGGTTGAAGGTAAACCCTAACAAAATGCAAAGTATAATAATAAGCAACTCGATGCAACAAACGGACGCGGAACCAGAGAAGTTACTTGGGTTTTACTTAGATACGCATCTCCGTTAGTATTCACATGCTGACCAAGTTCTAGCTAAGCTCTCCAAACATGTACTCCTCCTAAGACGACTCTCTTCAAATGTTTCCTCAGGAGTGCTGATGTTAAGCCTTAATGTTGAGCCTTAACGCTTAAACGACGACTTTTTGTTGCTGCAGGGTCTTCAATTTAATTGTCCCTTTCGTTTTTTCCAAAACAGTCAGATTAGTCGCACTAAATTGCTGATATAAGTAAGGAAAACGAGCAAAATTGGAAACCTGTACTTAGGATTAGCATCTCCGTCGCCCCAAAGTGACTAAAGGACTTCCCATTGCGTTTTCCGATCAATAGCCAATTAACTAGTGAGGCTGTGCTGCAAAGCAAAACAACGTCAAACACATGTGGGCTGCTATAAGCTTCGGAGAGGCCCAGGAAACGCTATCAAAGGACTCCCTTTTGGTCCCCTGAACTGATCGACCACTAGGGGGGTGCTCATAATTGGTACCATGTCTGGTCTCCTCGGTTTCAAGAGGCTTAAATGAGGTTGTTCGTTGTCGCAGGGTAATAAGGCTCAACGTGTTTTCACGGTCGGTAAATGCTCCAGAGCTTGGCACTCTAAGGTCGAAATCTCGGTAAAATTTACTTGGATCATATACTGCAGTAATTGACGTCATGAGCTCGAAACCTCAAGTAATTTTCTAGTGCTGAAAATCTTTTCAACTCGTCTCCAATTATGTTTCTGCTCGAGAAGGCGACTTACCAAGTTGTTGGGTCAGTTTCTATGGTGTTGGACGATCTAGGCAGTCAAAATAATTTTAGAATATTCAGGTAGATAAGGGAAAAGCTCCGTTAGCGGACATAGTACCAGTAACAGGTTTTTGGATAAAAAAAAAAACTTGTTAAACAAGGATGAGAGACAAACTGGGCAGTTTTTTTTTATATCCTAAGTATTCTTACTTTCTGACCGACTTCAGCGCGCGGAAGGCGCGCGAAGAGGAGGTACTCAATTCGGGTTGTTGATTTTTTTTGTATGTTTGAACACCTTGCATTTCTTTATTCTGGTACCAATCTGTCTGGTTCTTTTTGAAATGTGTTCTACCAGTATCCGTGGTGGTCCCGTTTCAAACAGATTTCATTTTGCTTTGTTGAAAGTATCAAAAATTTGTGAAAGAAGTTGAAAAACGTGGTTCCCGTTTTCGGGAATATGGTTAAAAATTTTATCGAAACCTGCACAGTTTGGGCCAGTTTTCCGATTCCTCTAAATTGAAATTTTTTTTTATTCAGACGCTTTCAATCGATTTGGTCATGGGAGCCAAACTTGAACATATAATTACAGTTGACTTATTATGATTACACTAGCTGAAAAGCCTGCTAAAAACAGGCAAAATCAAATCTTAGATATGCGAAAATTTCATTGATGTCACGGCCTGGAATCGAACCCGGGTTTCCCACGTTCGTGCGACGTACCTACACGTACGGTTGGGATTTTATGTATTAGATATTCAGGTTACCTAAAAGAGAGGTACATTTATTGAAGTGCTGAATAGTTTCGGATGATTTCGAATTGTTTTCGAGTATTTTACCGATATTCCGGGGGAAATTGTTTCTCAATTGCTGTGTACTTGACTGTGTAATTTGGTAGCCATTAAAATCTGAATATGATGTTAACTCGGGGGCACTAGTCTTATTTGGCAAGCGCTTGTTACCAAACAAGCGTATCATTTTGACTCACATGTGGTTTTTTTCAGTGATAACAAAGATTACTTCAATAGAATGGGAACTCAGTTCTCCACCGAAACCTAAACATTCCCTAGATCATCCAAGTGATCACACAATTTTAGCTCCGTCTTTATGATCAGATTTCGAACCCTCACAACATCAGCGTTTCAAGTTGCACAGAAAACCTCCACCTTCCAAGACCTCTTCGACGCCTGAAATGGAAATGTCACTCCGACCTCCAGTCTGAATAACTGTACGTAGGACTATCACTGATTGGCACGCTACTCCATTCTCAATACTATGCGGTATAATTAGTGAGGTATAATAACGGATTTTCGTAATCCTAATCTACTACAATAACATTTAAAAATTAAAAAAGAGGCTAACAACTTAAATATTCATCCATAAATTATTATAAATCTACAGCCAGCTTAACAGCAAACAGTAACATGTGACTACGGACGCTGCAAATGCACAAAACAACACCAAAATTCCGACTCCACCACAAAACTCAAAATTATCGCAATTTCCGGGGTAAAACTCTTACGTTTCCATAATTCAATCCAATATCACTTTTCCATCGACAATCAGGGTTTTCGACCAACTGGGAAACATGGATTTGGATTTTGACTCCCTTCCGGCAGCCATTGGGCTAACATTGGCGCCAAATGTTGGATTTTTCATACCGGCTATGATTTTCAAAGGTGAGTCAATAAAAATAGAAGGTATTTATAATTATTGAAATGGCCTTAGATTGTTGAACTGAATAATTGCTCGCAGTTCTCGTGAATTGCAGAATAGAAAATATAAATTTGGATGTGTTGTAACTAACTTATGAATATGAAACATCAGGAATACTGTTTTTTTTAATAATAGTGGAGAGTCATTACAGTCCCCCCCCCCCCAATATTCGTTCTCTAAAAAGAGAATTTTACGTAATTTTGGAAACCTCGCTGTTTTTCAATCGCAAATTGAACTACGAGAACCCATATTTCAGAGCTCTGGCCCTCGTTTGGCCAGAAACTCACTTCCTCAGCCCGATGGTAGCGAGCTCCGACTCAGAAGTGAGAATATAGGTTAGTCGGAACGATTGGAGATCGATCCCAGGTCGAGAGAAGTTAATTTTTGATGATTCAACACATCTGCCGAAACCAAGTAATGCCGCTGTCGCAGTTTCTTTTTAATGTAACCAAATTTCCGTACTTGTTTGTTATTTATGTAGAATCGTATTTGTATTTCGTTGAGGTCGATATGGAAATATGGCATTCATTCGGATTCTCAAATTCCGGTGTAAATAAAGATCAGCCGGAGACTGTCCACATGCGAAACTTGCGTT
Organism: Apolygus lucorum; assembly: GCA_009739505.2. Classification (NCBI taxonomy): domain Eukaryota; kingdom Metazoa; phylum Arthropoda; class Insecta; order Hemiptera; family Miridae; genus Apolygus; species Apolygus lucorum. The sequence goes on from CM019174.2 coordinate 528,784, forward strand.
GCTCGGTCTTCCAGCATGATGTTCTGAATTTTTCTGGCATGGGGCTGTTATTAGACGAGGTCAACTCACCGTATGTGTTATAACTATGAATATGTAACATCAGGATTACTGTTATTGTTATAATAGTAGAGAGTCATTACAATTATTGAGGTCGAGAGAGATCAATCAATACCATAAGTAGAAGCAGAAACGTCTGCCTAGTGGGTGTGGCACATAGCTTCCTCGTATCCATAATCCGATTGTATAGATGATTCGGTGCATAGTAGTTAATCTCAGAACATCAATCTCCAAGTGCACTCTATCTTGCACTACCGCCATAGGGGGCCATCTCCACGTCATCCCGCACAGTCTCTGAATATTGTTGGAAAGTGTAGAAGTTGTGGCTGTTCCAAGGATTTATGGCTGTAACAAGGAAATAAAAGATTGCGTATGCGCACTGGCTACTATCGGTCCGGGGTTGATGATTTTCATAGGGGACCATCCACACGCCAACACGCACAGTTCCCGAAAATGTCATCAAAATCGGATGGAAAATGTAGAAGTTATGGCTGTGGCAAGGATTTCACGTTTGCGCATGCGCAGCGGCTACTATCAGTCCGGGGGTGATGATTTCCATAGGGGACCATCTACACGCCAACCCACACAATTCCTGAAAATTTCATCAAAATCGGGTGAGAAACGTAGAAGTTATGGCTGTGGCAAGGAATTCATGACATACACACAGACAGACAGACACGGAACCAAAATTGTCCAAAGTACTTGAGAATTGATGTTCTGGGATTAACTACTTTGCACTGGATCATCCATACAATCGGGTTATGGATACGTGGAAGCTATGTGCCACACCCACTTGGCAGACTTTTTCTTTGTAGCTTGGTGCCACCCTGGTGCTTAAAAAGGAATTAAAATTTAAGAAGTTGGTCTATAATAGCTACAGATGGAAAATCAAATCGTGAAATTCGTGAAATCATGGAAGAATTTTCTCGCTTCAGTTTCGTTGGGATGGAAAAGGTCAAATTAAACTACCGACATTTCTTCGGAACTGACTAGTCATGAAGCCTGGCCATCAAACTGTTGATGTGATTTTGGAGTTCGGCATCTTGAACCAGCTTCAAGAACTGTTATTCGATACGTCACATTAAACTTATTTACCTCCATCTACTGACCAGTCTTGTGCTCCTTGATTACTTTGAGCATCTGTCTGCCAGCAATTTTGTATTTCCCATAGACGTAGCGGATGCCCAAGTTTATTGCTATAAAAGCTCGTTTATTACTCTGATTGATTACATTTCGTCAATGAATTTAATTTGCCTCTTACTCTAAAGCGGACCTGGCCGGATGGTACAACCCTCCGAGTATTTCCGAAGAGGACCGAGCCAAGATCGTGGCGTACGTCCACCAGCAACTACGACTACCGATATTGGCGAGGGAGATGGACTCCACCAAAAGGGCTTTGGACGCCATCGCGGCTCTGGAGTCGAAAGATTCTCACACGACGGAAAAAGAGATCAGATTGAAAGCGGTGTACGAAGTCAAAAACGGAGAATGGAAGGATTTGATGAACGTTCCTGATCCATCCACGTCATTGTCGGCCCCAACTAAGGTACTTAATTGATCAATTTGTTGTAAATCTATCTGCTACTAGCTGAAAAGCCTGCTAAAAGCAAGCAAAAAAAAGTGGATATGAGAAAAGAAAACCGTAATACCTTGACATAAAATGTCTACAACAAAATTATATATTTATTAAATCAGTAAAAGAATGTCACGGCCAGGAATCGAACCCTGGACCCTCACGTTCGGGCGACGTACCTATTTAAGGTTGGGATTTTGTGTAATTAGATTTTACCTTTCATTTAAACCTTTTTCGAATTATTGATTTAAACTTTTTTCACTTTCATTTACACAGTTTTTTTTTACATTGAATTAATCCTTCTTTGATTCCCATGTAGGAAAATGAATTTTTGAACAGAATGAACACATGAAAACTTTATTTCGCACACAAGAAACAACAGGAACACATGAAAAACACAGTCAATGGCCAACCAATGCATTGACATCACATTTCTGCAAGACCACATCGATTGAGTTTTTCCTGTGTTCCTGTTGTGTGAAATAGGGTTTTCATGTGTTCATTCTGTTCAAAAATTCATTTTTCCACTTGGGGGAATCAAAGAAGTTTCAATATAAGAATTCAATATAAAAAATGTTTAATGAAAGTGAAAAAGGTTTAAATGAAAGTAAAAAAGTTTAAATGATAGTGAAAAAGGTTTTTAACTTAAAGGTAAAATACTATATTAGATTATTATCAACATTGATATTTCTGTGACAATTTTTACTTGCATTTTGAACAACAATCTTGGCTAGAATTCACCCGGCTCCAATTAGGTCGCGTGATGCTTTTTAACATGTATTTTCTATGCTAAATCAAACGAGTCCTTACTTCAGAAGGAGCATTAACGTAGGAAACGATTTACAATCCCGCAAATGTCCGAGGTTTTAAAAGAGTTTTTAAGGTTCTGCTGTGAGTGATTTCAATTATTTTTGGACAAATAGTCTTATTATTATTTGGGGTTGGTTTCATTCGATTCAGCTTTTACAAACGTGGAAAACAACCCCATTGAAAGCATCGCTCCACCTAAATCCCTTAATGGAGGCAAAATGTGAAGTTGGGGACTACATGATAATGGAAGGTTGAGGTTGTGAAGTTAATGGTAGGAAGTTGAGGGGCCTGGACATGAAGGAAAGTTTTGGACTAGACCGTGATGGAATGATCGAGGAGTAGAGGCTAGCTCCTGGTGGGAAGTTGGGGACTAGACCATGATGGAAGGGCGAGGATGTGAGATGGCTGCCTATGGTGGAAAGTTTAGGGGCTTGGACAAAAAAGGGGAAGTTGGGGTTTAGCTCCTAATGAAAAGATGGGAATGTGGAGTTTTAGACTATAGTGGGAAGGTTAGGGCGTTGGCCATTATGAGAAGCATTATGGGAAGTTGGGTTTTAGCTCCTAATGAAAAGATGGGAATGTGGAGTTTTAGACTATGGTGGGAAGGTTAGGGCGTTGGTCATTATGAGAAGCTGGAAACTAATCCGAGGTATTGTTCCATATGAAGGCTATGTTGTCTGGGTTCGTTCCTTCGATGCCTCTGATCAACTGGATGATGGCCTTGTCGAACATCGGGATGGGCTATGCGTCTTACGTCGTCCTCAACGCCATAGAAGAAGAAGAGGAATCTCTTATGCCTTTATTTGCATACGCGAGCCAGCTTGCACTGAGCTGGTCGGTATACCCTATGCTATTCTCAGGACCGTCTTCCTTCAACTTCAGCATAGCTCACCTCGGTCTGTCCACCATGGCGGCTTTAGCAACAGCCAGCATGTTCTTCGCCATCGACGAATCAGCTGGGTACATGATGATTCCGCAAGTCCTCGTTATGGGATACGCTGCTCTTCATCTGGTGGCGGCTGGAGAGACTGAATTCAGGATTAGGAGAATCCTAACCAACTTGAGCAAATACTTTGTGCGTTCCAACCAAGGAGCCATTGAGAAGCAGCCAACTGGAGTGCCCGATACTGCCTTCCATTGAGGCCATGCTGTCCCAACAGCCATGGTTTCATACTACATCAACATTGTCGAACCTACATGAACTACTTGAACAATAAATCATCCACACAATATTAGCTTTGTTTTGTTTCACACTTCCAAGTTCTGTATCTCATGAGACAAACGCCAGCTAAATAGTTTTTGCTTCAACATTTTCGAAATTTTGCTGGATACATGAGTGCCTCTAAATTTACGGCTTGAATCTCATTCGATGCAGAACTTGAAAGTCTACAATGACCTTCAAGATCCTGCATCGAATGAGACCAATACCATTTATTTCTTTGGTAGGCACGATTTTTGGTTATTTTTTGTATTGTCGAAGATGGGTTTCTTTTTTCACTCTTTTGAAGGATGCGCTGTCTCCTATGCCTTTGTCTCTGGTGCCTTGGATGATGACTTTCGCCAATCTGGGGATGGGATACGCCTCTTGGATCGTCTTCGCCAAGTACCAAGGATTCCAAGGACCTGCTAAAATACCTCTGGTAGTTCAAAGCTCCTATCTCGCCCTCTGGTGCACTCTGCACCCGCTGCTCTTCTGGTGTTCCTCTTTCACTCTGACTATGACGCATCTCGCCTTATCGTCCGCAGTTTATGGCGCCGCCACGTGGTACTTCTTCAAACAAGATGTAACGGCCGGATACCTTATGTTGCCCCAAGCTTTTGTGATGGGATACGTTGCTCTTTACTTCACCACTTTAGGTTCAAAAGAGAGTGAAACCAGGGTGCAAATAGCCAATTACACTAGATCTCGCTACCACAATCCCCAAAAATCAAAGAATTTAAATTTAATAAATTGAGAAAAGTTTAAAGAGATGGAAGTAGTGCTTCCGACTCTCTTTTCATTTTCTGGTGACTTTTGCCAACCTGGGGAAGGGATTCACCACTTTAAATAATTTTCTCGAATTACTAAGGATTTTGAAGATTACTTCTGAAACCCTTCCTGAAGTTCTATGCTCGAGTTTACACTGGACCCAATACTCTTTTGGGGACTCTGGTCTGACTCTGGCGCTGCGCCATTTTTGAAACTAGATCGAACAGCTTCATGGCTCTCCAAGTTACGGTGATGGGGTGTCCACTTCGCTCTCTGCAGTGTAAAAAAGTAAGTAAACTCGTCCTTCAGGCCTCGCCTTACTGCTTAGAGCCTTTGGCTAAAATTCTAGAAACATGAAACATGCTTTAGCAGCGAAGTAGAGAAGCGCCCATCACTTCCTCCTGCGTACCATCGGGTGGTTAGTCCAAGGCTAAAGCATGTTCCATGCTAAAAGTAAAGTAAACAACCATTCCATGTAGGATTTTCGTCCGACTGCCGTTCCTGGCGTCAAGGATGTCTTCCAAAGGGAAGATCAAATTTTTTCTGACAATTTGCATTGCTTTCCATGGCTTTCCATTGCTTCACTCCCGTGGGTTGGAACGAGGAGGCGACGAACCCTGGACGCTCGAACCCCTTAGGCGAGATTCGAACTCACATCCTCCGCAGAAGTCGGTCCAAACACCACCACCAAAGAACGCGTGCCCCAGCGCCCACGGCCACACCAGAGCCCCCGATACAGTGTATTTTAAGATATTTTCACTCAATATTCTCGCTTTAAGATCTGTTGTTGAGGATTTGCTAAGTTTCGACCAACTTTGTACACATCAGGGTTTTAGACATAAATACGTTGTTTCATCGAGGCATTGGAGTAGCAGGAAATGCGTTACTCCCAACGATTTCTTGCTTTCATAGAAAATATTTCCGGCCTCACGCCTTTTGTGCGTTCATCTCCATCCACACGCTGTTAATCCTTCGAATTACCATATCTTAATCAAAAAGTTGAGGGCTTGGGTGACTTGGAGTGGGATCATCTTTTCATCCGTTCGAGTGAGAAATAAGTGGGGAAATAAGTCAAAAAATTCCTTCCCCCTCGTATAGTGAAAACTCCCTGAAGATCACTGCCGTGAAAATCTCATTTCCATACCATAACCACCCCCACTTTCTCGGCGCCTTTTTACTCCGAAAGGATGAAAATCCATTAAAACCCCTCGTCCCATATTTGAAAACCTCTACAATTCTGAAGAGCGCACTTCTCCCCACCCCCACCCCCTTTTTCCTCCTCTTTCTCGCGAACAAGTTCCTCGACTTTTTTGTAGTACACCTTTTCGATTATACGGTCTCTCGAACCACCTGCCATAATCCCCACTCAAAAGGAAGTTCGAAAAATCAGGAAGTTCTTTGTCGACAACTTAGAGGGTTCCTTTTATTTTTCTTCAATTCCCAAACCGCGTAAATGTCATCGTCAATATCTTCGGACTTTTAGAAGTTATGTCCCTACTCAGCCTTTTAACAACTTCCGTCCTTAAGGGGAAGTTTCCTCAAGTTTCACCAACCTACTACCTATTGAAGAAGTAAGTAGATTGTTTAGGGATCTTCAAATTAATCCCAAGTTAATTATGATAGTTTCATGGTTAACAAATCTCGGACTGCCGAAGGACCTATCAGTTTCTCTTCCATAGCATTCACACTTACCTACGCCAAGATGGCATCCAACTGCTGTTAGTACAGTCAAAATGTGTTCGAAACGGACCCTCGTAGGGAAGTTTCGGGGGGTTTCTGAGTTTCTTTGATTTCTTATGTTTTCTGGGGTACTGAATCCGAATCTGAGGCTTGCCACCAACATTTCGTGACGGAAAATTGAAACAAATTCATAAAAAGGCGAAAAAAGTGATTTTTTTGCCGATAATTCAGGAAAACTATTACATGCAAATTGAAAACACATTAAATTTGCTACAAATTTCATTTCGTACGTTTATTTTTGTTAGACGAACTGTTTAGGTTAAAATTATGCGTTAAATTAATTTAACTTATTAAATTGAGTTGAGTAAAAGTTAATTAGGCGGTGCTGCTTCTCAAGTGAAGATATTCTGTGTGGATTTGATAAAAAGCTGACTGTTATACGATTTTGGTAATTATTTTTAATATTTTCCAACCTCCTAAATTCTTATTAGGTAATTTGAAAAGTCAAACTCACTCTCGAATTTAAAATTGGCCATTGTACCTATTGAGCCAATGGGGTCAATGGGGTCAATTTTTAATAAAAACTAGACCTCATTCTGAGAATTTTGACAGCAACCGCGACCTTCTAGCGTGAGAAGACCTTTTTCTATGATTTTCAAAGTTTCGAATGTTTATGACGTCACAGTGGGCTGGGGGTCCCTCCATTCGAACTTTGAAAAATCATAGTACAAGATCTACTCATCCAAAAAGAGAACGGCTGGTGTCAAAATTCTCAGGATGAGGTCTACTTTCGATTAATAATTTAAAAACAAATCAGGCGCACCCCCCATTGTGCATGGCCAACCGACTTATCCTTCGGCTTCTTTGCTGAATGTCTATTTGAATCGTTTCCTGTTGTAGTCTCCAAGATAAAGTATGCAGGCTGTCAAACCAATCAAAAAAACTGGGAGATTCTGAGAGAATAACAAAATATTCTGAAAAATCGGTATTAGTCAGAAAGAGTCCTCTATCATGTTGTTATTTCTAAATTCGTGTTTTATATCAATGAATTTGGATGGTACCTATGTTCTCTGATAAACGCAATCACGCTTAATTCAATTTGAGTTTAATAACTAAGTGCTCAGTAATACATGAATGACTAAATCAGAGTTTCCGAGTGTAGAAAAGGTGATGTTTGGGTTGACAGCTGAAAGACGCATATTTTCAACCAGCTCTGTGGGGCCTAAATGGTTCGTCCAACCAAAAAATATATGAAATTAAATTTGTAGCAAATTCAACGTGCTTTCATTTTGAATATACTAGTTTTCTACCAAAAGTTGGTAGTATTATTAATTCTTCAAAAAAATCACCTTTTTCGCCTTTATTTAATTTTTTTCAATGTTCCGATAGGACATTTTGGTGGCAAAAAAGAGTCGGATTCAGCACTCAACAACACATAAGGAATCGAAGAAATCGGTAGCCCCAAAAATTTACCTGTGAAAAACACATTTTGACTGGCCTGTGACAACTCGCTAGTGCGTCTTTGGGTCTGGACTCCATGGATGTTTTCGGCCATCAAAAAGTAAGTTCCCTCGACCGGGAATCGATATCCATACTTTCCGACTACACAAACCTGAATCGCTCTCTCTACCACTCAGCAAGGAAGTGAATGGACTGAAATGCGAAGAGGTAGCTGGTCTCAACGGATGGAGTACCCGCCAATCAACGTGCTTTTACATTCATATTTTAGCGAAAAGCAAAATTTTAATATTTTTTATATTTGGCTTACTATTTTGATAGAGACTCTATAAATCTCTTTCCATTTCCGGAAAAAGCATGTCCAAATTTTCAAATCTTCAACGGCTTATTATTTCTTAGGGTTACTATGAAATTTGAGGAAAGAAATGGTATGTAAATGTGAAAAAAAACATGTGATTTCAGCGAAAATTGAGAGTTATTTCACAATTTAAAAGTGAAAAAAGTTAAATTTTAAATGGGTTGAAAAAAATTCTAGGAGGTAACAGTTTTTGCAAATTATTAGTAGAATCGAATCAGAGTAAAAAATTCGACAAAAAAAAAAATTTTCAAAATAGATTTTTGACTTGACTTTTTTTAAATGCTTTATTTTTTATTATTACTAAAAGTTAAGGTTTTGCACTAAAATGAACGCTTCAATTTTGAATCAAGGTACTCAGTGAATAACTTGAGTCGAGTAAGACGGTTTTCATGACGTAAGGTCAAAAACACGAAACAAATCTTGAAATTAAAAAAAAAATTGGGAAAAACAAGCGGTCAAAATAAAATTGCTTAAAGACATTTTTTGTTGGAAGTACCGACGATGTAGAATCGAACAAAAAAGTTTTAAGAAACTTAAGTTTAGGCACCCCGTATAAATCTCGCTATTAACAAAAAAAAAAAAAAAAAAAAAAATGTCATGAACATTAAAGTTAAAAAAAAGCTCTAATGTTGTTGTAAATCGCCTCTAGAATCGATCTAAGCTTCGTTTCAGCAGCTTAGGGGTAAGGAAAGTAGCGTTAAAATCTGCTCCCCAGAATTTTTTTTCAAGTTTACCGCGAAATTGTTCGAAATCGGTGGTCAATGAGCCGTCGAAATAAACTATAATGTTATACCCTCTCTCTAGAGGTGCACCTCCGTTCAAAATACCCTTTAGCCCTCCCCTCCCAATCATGCTATGACCCTAACCGCTAAGGAACCCTCATTCGCCATTTCACGGCACATTTAAGCCCCCCCCCCCCTTACCGAGGGTACTGGGGTTTACTGTACCCCCCACTCCCACCTTGAGCTGCTGAAATGTCAGATTCCCAATCTTTTATACCCTTTTTCCCCCGTCCTCATTCCCATTGAAAAATATCGTTATTCTTTCCCCTCCATTCCCCCCTTCGTCGAACCCACCATATAGATTTATACTGCTATCGCATCATGAACGACTACACTTCCTCCCCTCTCCGTTATTCACCTCACAATTTCAAGAACAGTATATTATCGATGGCAGATTCTTTTCCCTCGGGGTCCTGAACCTTCCATTTTATTGACATGCGTAAGATTTATCTCGTATTTCTGCCACTTGGATGTGACGATCATGAAATCCACTCGCTCATCCGGCCCGAGGCTTCTACCAGAAAAATTCAAAAGTCGATATTTAATTTTTCAGGCTCTCAGGATATTTTTCAACAATTGAGGGACCTTTTTTCGGCTAAGTTGGTTTCCTTACAATGAATACCAAGTACACGTATAATTGGAGTCAATCTTAATAAAAAATATTGTTTGATCTGAACATTAATTACCTAAGTCAAGTTTCTAAATTCAGGAATATCATCATGATTTAGAATTTCGCATAACCCATAATCATGCCAATAATCTTCATTTCTGATAAGAAGTAGTTTCATTAAATATCGAACAGGAAAACTTGAGTTGGGTTTTAGAATGGACTGAAAACCTATCATAAATAAACCGCTAAATTCCAAGAATATACATTTTATCTAAATTCATTCGGTATGATGTTACGCAAAAACCAGCCTGAACCAAGAAGCCATTCAAATTTGAGCTGGCTATTACGAAATGAGAAATTGTAGTTAGCAAATCATCAATAAAATGGAAACGCCCTGTTAATCATCATTAAATTTAATGACACTAAAGAAGCGTATTTAGAAGCGGAAAAATGTATCACGAATGACAATTTTTTATTGGATAGCCAATTTCATTATATTTTTTTCATCCGTGATTACTAGAGTTGGTTATCCCCCGGATGGTTACTTTTAGGAGCCTTCGGCTAAAATTCAAGAACCATGGAACATGTTTTGTTTGTTTGCTGTTTTCTTTTACAAGGAATTTGTTGTCTGTTGTTTTCATTTAGCTCTTTATGGGCCTGATTTTAAAATTGCTCGTCATTTCATTCACCTCTTGAGGTCCCAAAGGTATTGTTGTTATTATTAGAAAACCGAAAACATCTAAAACGTCGAAGTACACATCGTAACTAAAAGCCAAGGTTCAAGATCCTTTGATTACTTTTTAGTAAAAACGATGCCAGCCTACTACATAAATAAAAATCCGCTAAATCGAAGATGGTTCTTACCATGCATAAACGTGTACCTAGATGACATAACTTCGACAGAAAAATTGACTTGGCAACAGGTGTGTTTACAACAACACAGAGAAGGAATGCTAAACCATGCAACGAGAAGTATTGAGGACCAAGTAACAGAAAGGAATCAGGCTCTGGATCGGCAGAGTTTGCACTATCAATGAGGACCGTGGTGATTCGAAAATCGGCGAAAATCTGAGTGTTGAAAATGACGTGTGGTCGGAAGATTGGAAAAGGCGTAACGTTTTTCGGATAGTTACCCTAGGGCAATAACATGTCCCATGTTAAAATCCCTTTAGAAGAAAACATCCTCTTCTAAGAACGGAGGAAGAGCAGCTTCCTCAGGTTTTCTCGTTGACAACTGAGAATATTAAATTTCCCCCTTGTGAAAAATATCGATGTTTTACCTTACGATGTTATCGATAGCGATGTTTTTCATAGGATGTTTCATCGATGTTGCTAAGAAATATCGACATCGACGTATACAACGATGTTTTCCGTTCGAAACCAAGTCTGTCCCAACCCTACGAAACCAGTGAAAGTGGAGCGGAAGCACGGCGCACAAGGTTATACTTGACCCGCACGACCGCTCAGTCTTGAAGGTGGGGTCGTCCTCAGCCCCATGCTGATTTCCTCCCGTCTCATTTCGTGCAACTTCAACATAAATTAGGTTTAATTCCTACTGGTATCTAAATTGAAGCAAATACATACATTCGTTTTTCAACCCTAATTGGACCGTGGTGTCACTATTGTCACCGAGAACGGGTGTAGTTCGTTATCCGCCCCCATTTTGTTCTCTCTATTGCCAGCACACCCGACCTCCTTTTTCAATTTTTGAGGAGTGTTCCGTAAACTAGATTTCATGTACTGTATGAATAATATACCGCACTTATGTTTTCAAATACTCCAAGCAATGAAACTAGACATTGAAAAAAGTGGGGGCGTATACCGAACTATTTCCCTAGAGAAAAAGTTCGATAACCGCCCCCACGACCGAATTGCATTGATTCGGCCTTGGACGTTTTCTTGGGAGAGATAACTGGTGAGGCAGAGAATAACTTTGATCGAAAGTTAAGAGGTTGAGATGCGATGCTCATAAATGAAATAAAAACGATGTTGACTGTAGCGGTGAAATCACTTCTTTAATTAAAGAGGAAATCACTTCTTAATTGTAAGAGGAGAGGTTTCTCCGACAGACCACAAATCTCTTAGATTTAAACCAAAAATGATGTGTTTTATGATTAAAAAACTTATGATTATTTAAACCAAAAATGTTGTGTTTTCCATTATTAACTATGTGGGGGCGCATACCGAACTTTTTCACTAGAGAAATAGTTCGGTATTCGCCCCCACTTTTTTCAACACCTAATTTCCCAATCTTAACCAATCAAAAATTATAATTCGTCACGATTGTGCTCAAGAAGATGAATTCTAGTTTACGGAACACTCCTCAAAAAATGAAAAAGGTGGTCGGGTGTGCTTACAAAAGAGAGAACAAAATGGGGGCGGATAACGAACTACACCCCCGAGAACACCTCAGGAACTCCACAGATGTACCAGAGTGTCTTCGGAGTAGCCAAAATTAAATTACATTTTTAAATTTAGAGGGCAAACGAATTTTTTGTGGGCTATTGGAAGTCTCAAAATAGAGTTATGTCAAAAATTTCCAAGGAAATCGATGAAAAAATTTTCAAAATTTTTCTCATAACATCATTTTTTGACTTTTATTAATTTAAAAAAGGTTCAACAAATTCAGCTCTGTCCATTAGATTTTATTTTATTTGAACTGCAATTCATATCTACTTAATCAGTGACACTTTGGGATATTTTTGGAGTTTCTGAGATGTTTTCTGTGACACTAGTGACACCATGGTCCAATTAGGGTTGAGGAAAGTCTTTAACTTTTTCTATGTTGCACTAATTACCTGGGATAGTGAGAATTATTGGTAGGTAACCTGAGAAAACTCAGGTACCAAACAATTTTTTTTCTCGCTAGGCCAGGTTCCACTGTTTATGAATGTTTGAAAATTCCTTCATTTACTCATGTTGCATCACGGGAACGTTGTACCTCCCCCTTCTGTCTCATCCTCTGGAAAATTGCCATCAATCTTTATTGCCCGTTGATGAAAAATGCTCTTACAGCTGCTACAAAGATTTCAGACAGGTGTCAGAGGCTTGTGAGAGCTGAAACTCCCTCGTACCTTCTGGTCCCTCTCGGGGTTTTCACGGTAAACCAAGATTTATCGCGACTCCTATATAATAGTGATGAAGCATATTGCGCTTGTTGGCATTGATAATGATGGATAGTCGTACCAGTTGCTCGAAACTTGATTCAACTCGAATTTCGAGCTTCGAAACGGCTGCAACCTAAAAGCGCTCATTTTCGAAATATTAACTATAACTAGAATGGGTACATGGGGCATGTGATTATTTTGAGAACAGCAGTTGATTTCAAAGTTCTATGATCATTGCAAATCACCGGGTGCTCTAAACTTTTCAACGCTGTAATCGGGCTTAGTTTTGATTTCGGAATTATGAAACTTGCCAGACCGTGCATTCCCTTGTATTCCATCATAAAAGAGAACTTCAAAAAAATTGGAGTCTAAGGGGCTTGAGTGAAGTTGGCCCAAACCTATTCCAAACCTATCAACCCTATACTTGGCAAAAGTATCTCCACGGCGAATCTATCAAATTTCCCTTAAAGTAGACTTTAGGCCCTCCACGAACATGTTAAATTGTAAAAACTGTTAAAATATTGAAATTTGAACTGATTTTCAACACTCGTGGTAGAGTAAGTACCTATTATAAATCGTGCACAGCCAAGTCACTGATGAATGTGAATTGATATTAAATAAAATGTATTTCGTTCTATTTCAATCAGAATAAAATCAAAAGAAATAGACAAATGGGAATAAGGAATCCATGATGTAAAATAATAGATAAACCGCTAGTAATAATAATTACGAGCTAGGTATAATTATTATACCTTCTCACTTGCTACTCGTACTAATAAGATAATGTAGTAAACGTGAATGTAAAACTACGCAGTCTCAATCAAAGGAATAACGAGTTAATATCTAAAATTTCGGTAGTTTTCCCATGGATATTGGTTTCAATTTTCTCCTAAAGTGTACACTTGGCCCTCTAAAACATGATTAAAAATGAAAAAGTTTCTATAATGTTAAAACTTGAACAAAAAACACGTATGGTATGTTAGACGTTGCGAAGTACTGGATTAAGAGTTTCTTGGGTACTTTTTTTTAAGGACACTCCTATTTGCCTAGGACACAATACTTTATGGACATTGACAACCCATTTCGGTGTGAAACTCGATCTTCATAAAATCACACTTATGACATTGTATTCTAAACCCCTAAATTGATGCCTTGGTATTGAGGTGCTGTCCTTAAAAGGTATCTAGTAATTTACAACAATCTTCTAATAGAGCAAGAAAATTATTTTCCGATTTGTACGTAGGTACATATAAAAGATCTCCATTTGTTAACAATTTGAGTACCTAGTGGGAGATACAAAATATTACTTTAAAAATACGAATCATCAGGAACGCTCCCCAAAAACGCAACAAATTATTACACAATGGTTCATTATTTTTCTGGGTAGATCACTCGCTTGCAAAGAACACAGCTTTGCCATTGTCAGCTAAAATTCGAACGGAGCGAGCGAAGGACGAGCGTGCCACATGTGGCACAGCGAGCATGTCCAAAAAAAAACATTTTTCCTGCCCATGCAGGTCGCTTTTTTTGTCACCAACCCCCTTGATTAGTTCAGGGAGGTTTCATCCATAAGTCTGATTGTAGATTTTATCGAGTGCTACTAGCATTACTTTTTTCCCCAATTTTAAAGTATCTGCATTTTTCAACATAGATCTCGAACTGTGATAAGTGGAATAAAATTTCTTTAAATTGATTTTGTCCACATTTTTGACCGCATCTATTATCCTAGATAGTTCCCCCAGAGTTTCTATTAGTTTTTATTCGTCCCCATTATGTCACCTGTGTTCAAATCACTGATAAAGACGAGTGTGCCATATTTGGCACGCTCGTCCCTCATGGGGGTTTCTTTGGAACTTCCTCAAATTACAGTAATTTTTCCCGCTTCAACTGTAACTCTTTTTTTCCTTATAATAATACCCATATCTTCTTTCCTCCTGATACCCTCAACATATTATTCAACCCTCAAACCGGAATTCAAGTGGCAAATTGCTCTAAATTATTTGATCAGCCACAAGAAGCCGTTCAAAAGTTCTAGATTTTCTGCAGGTGGTACTGCCGTGAAAGGGAAAAGATCTCAGCAAGTCCTTTCAGACATCGGGTTCGACGAGAAAGATCAAATTTTAGGCCCGATTGAAAACGCAACAAATGATTACACAATGATTTATTATTTTTCTATATAGATCACTCGTTTGCAAAGCCACCAACCATCCAATATGAAGAAAAACATCGATCGCATTTCGGTCAGCTAAAATGTGAACGGAGATTAGGCCTCTTTTGCGATTCACACTCGTGTTTTTGATTTATTCCATACTATCTTAAATTGATGGAAAAACAACACCTTTATATCAAAATTTTTGAGTTAGGGCGTTTTCAAAATTTCAAAATTCATTTTGACCCTTAGAAGTGACCTACATCAACCAAAATCTTCGGGGCACAACTAGACCCTAAATAGAGCCTACATACCAGTAAGTAAACAATAGGAGTTTCGATATCCAGCACTGGGTAGGAAGAAACCTCGACGTTTTCTCTTGGAGTTGATTATTCGAGTATTATTCTTGGTTTGTCTGAACTTTTTTTATGAAATGATAATTTCATGCGGATCTCAACTACTCTCGTCGGTAGGTACTAACATTATTATTTCGATTGTGTTACTCTATGTTTTCAATAAATTTCTAGAGTTTTAATTTGGTGTTCTAGTGTTATTTATTTATGTTAAAAACTAAATTATCTCAATTTATCTTTTCGCATTTTTGCTGAGTTGAAGGTTGAAAATTGCTCCTGGTAGAGACGAGCGTGCCATATATGGTACGCCTTGTTCTGGTGACTGGGGTGGGGGTAGAATTTTTTGATTATTTTTTTGGGACACTTCAAAGACCCAATGATGAGAAAATACAAAGAAAATCCATCAAAACTTAATTTTGTTCTTCCCGTCCTTGGTGGGTTAATAGGCCTCTTTTGCGATTCACACTCGTGTTTCTGACTTATCGTACTTCGAACCCTTAAGTTCTCTCAGGGAGCGAAAGGTTGGTCCTACAGAGCTCTGGGTGGTCTCATTCGACTATAAAAATTTAAAGTGATGAAATAACAATAAATTTGCATCAAAACTTTTTGAGCTAGGGCGTTTTGAAAATTTCAACCCTTAGAAGTAACTGAAATCATTCAAAAGCTTAGGGGCACAACTAGACCCCAAATGGAGCCCACATACCAAATTTCATCAAATCCGTCAATGCTAACTGAGGAAAGTGCCGCGTACGGCGGACGGACGGTCAAATTTTTATTCGATTTTTAGATTCTACGTATCTTGAAACGTAAACCAACAAATTTATGAGTTGAGGGGAGGGGGGTGTAAAACAATTTTTTTCTCGGTCGATTCCAAAGGTTCATTATTGAAAATAATAAACCAAAAGGAAATTCGTGGGAAATAATGAATTTGCAATTTCAACAGATTCCACCCGATTATGTTCTTTATGTGAGCAATAATTCGGTTCATTAACACCATTAATAGCTATAAACCAAATAGTTAAAAATTTACGAACCTACATAGTTGATGGATTTCTGGCATTATTGGGACTCCACTTATTTAATTAATTTAATGTGTCGTTTATTGAGGTCATAAAGACACTCCTGGTGGCAGGACTGGAGGGCCTTGATTAACTAAGTAATTAAGAAGTTTTGAAGAGATTCCCTTAATTACATTGTCCCTTCTCCGTCTTGGTCGGGATTTAATTATCAGCAGTCGCCGCCTCCTGGAGTCGGAGAGGTGAAACGAAGCGGTGGAACTTTATATATGAAGAAAATGAAAATTCAGGGAGGAAATTCAATTTTGGAAATTGAAATGTTTAGTCTACTCTCACCGAAATACACTTATTACGCTAAATTATAAGTGGATGCTAAAAGATAAGAGAGATAAGAGTACGAGATTACAACATTCCTGGAGGGTGAAGGGATTTTTTTCGTCGAGGTTGGTATACCTGCAGGAGGGTACCTAATGGTCAAAATAAGCCCAGGAATGGGTCTGTCTGTTGCAAAATGTCGTTGAAGCAGCTGTTCAAGTTCATTCATGAAGTTCTTCACTTTGCGTCACAAATAGGAGACTGTCTAAACAAAAAAACAAACGTCTGCCAAACGGGTGTGGCACTTAGCTTCCTCGTATCCATAACCCGATCGTAAAGATGATCTGATGCATACTAGCTAATCTCAAAACATCAATTTCTTAGTACCTTCCACTACCCTCCTAGGGGACCATCTACACGTCAACCCGGACAATCTCTGAAGGTTTCATCGAATTCGGGGAGAAAACAGAAAAACTGAAAGAAAAGAAACTGTTGGGAAATTCAATTTTGCGCATGCGCAGTGGCTACGATCAGTCCGGGGCCGATGATTTTCATAGGGGACCATCAAATCATAGGGGACTCAATCAGTACAAACTCTGAAAACTTCATCGAAGGGCTTTGGTTTTTCCACGTTTTTCCCATTTTGTAAGAGACATTTTCTCACTTAAATTAGTTGTAGAATTGACTCCCGAAGTTTTTCGGTCCTTGACCGTAATTGGACTATAGTGTCACCGAAATATCTCGGAAACTCCACAGCTGTCCCAAGGTGTCACCAGGGTTACCAAAATTAAATTGCAATTTTAAATTTTAAGGACGGCAGAATTTTTGTGGTCTATTGAAAGTCTCAAAATAGAGATGGCATAAATTTCCAAAGAAATTGATGAACAAATTTTTTTAATTTTTGGACTTCTAATAACTTACAATAGAAGAAAAACTAACATGATAACTCCTTAAAAAATATTGTCACGTGAACATAATATTATATTTGATTGATAGGTACTTAGTTGAAATGGGGGGTGCGCCTGTTTTTAAAATTTTTAATCGAAAGTAGACATTTGCGACGGTGATGCAACAACTCTTGCTTTGTTTTTGTTATTACGACCTCAAACGTTGGCTCACCGTCCTCCGGGTCCTTCATTTCACTGAGTAAGCATTCCCGAACGCGGAACGAATTGTCACCTGTTTATATCTTTTTCGCGAGTGTACACTCCAATGTTGACTCTTCGAGCTCTCGCACAAGACTGAAGTATAAGTTCATCATTTGGCGATCGAAGATAATCAAAGTACCTCAACCAATATGCCATGATCCTTTTGAGCTTCGAAAATGAAGGGAACCGCTGCATCCACGAAGATTTTTCAAGATGTAGCTGGGTTGGGAAGCTGATAGTTTTAGATTCTTCGTTTAAAGGCGTGGAATGCTCAAATTTTGAGCCAAAATTATACTTGCCAAGTATAATTTTGGCTCAAAATTTGAGCATTCCACGCCTTTAAACGAAGAATCTAAAACTATCAGCTTCCCAACCCAGCTACATCTTGAAAAATCTTCGTGGATGCAGCGGTTCTCTTCATTTTCGAAGCTCAAAAGGATCATGGCATATTGGTTGAGGTACTTTGATTATCTTCGATCGCCAAATGATGAACTATGGCGTGGACCTTCAACTTTTGAACTGAAGAAAGCTACTATTCGACTAGTTTCCATCGTACAAGAAGAGGAATTTGCAGCGGAAATCAAATCCTTGAAACAAAATAAAGGTGTAAAGGGTTACATAAAGAAATTGAGCCCATTTTTGGATCAAGAAGGTGTAATTCGAGTTGGAGGTCGTTTGGAGAAAGCCAAATTTATTTCGTTTGGTGCTAGGCATCCAATTTTACTCCCCAAATACCATCATCTTACAAAATTGATTATTGATTATTATCATGAAGTTTATTTACACCCAGGAGCGTTGAATTTACATTGTTTGATCCAGTCTCAGTTTTGGATCGAGCAGTCGCGTGTTTTAAAAACACATAACTGAGCGCGTGGCGGCAAACTGGCCGCACATCGTAACTTAGTCGAATTTCAGTTGTGTAACGCGTATACGCATATATTCTTTATGTAAATGATACGCGGGGTGCACATAAGAAACCTATTTTCAACTAAACGATAAATTTATTACTCAACAAATTCCACAAAGTCAACTAGAATAACATCAAAATTTAGAAAGTTCTTCTTTCATACCTATGGTACATATTGTATGAAACAGCCAATATTAGTCTCTTGATTTTCTCTCGTATTTCAGATGCATTATAAACAAAAATGACTTGTTCTTTACTAGAAAATGGTGCACATACCACAACACTTTTTACAAAAGAAAATATTAGGAACGTTTAATAATATCAATTTCCAGACTAGGTACTGGAACTTTTGTACTGAACTGAGGTAAACTACGCGCGTCTTGAAGTCCGAGCCTAGCGCAGTCTAGCTTCTTGAACAGCAACTTGAAGGTACACATCGGCTATTGCGCGGTATAGTATGAATATAGAAAAACCAGCCTATTTTTTTCAAAAATGCGGCCAAATAGCCGCCCACGCGACTGCTCGAGGGATAGAAGAAAAACTAACATGATAACTCCTTAAAAAATATTGTCACGTGAACATCATATTATATTTGATTGATAGGTACTTAGTTGAAATGGGGGGTGCGCCTGTTTTTAAAATTTTTAATCGAAAGTAGACCTCATTCTGAGAATTTTGACACCAGTCGTTCTTTTTTTGGAAGAGTAGATCTTTTCCTATGATTTTTCAAAGTTTCGAATGTTTATGACGTCATGGGACCCCCAGCCCACTGTGACGTCATAAACATTCGAAACTTTGAAAAATCTTAGAAAGTCTTTGGAAGAAACTCAATTTTAAATGCTTACATACGAGTCTGCAACACATTGGGACATTTTCATGTCAACCACTACACAACAAGGTAGTCAAGTAAGGTTGTTAGTTCATGTACCCAAGCATCAAAATAAGAAAACAGTTGATTGTTCTCCACGCAACACAGTGAGTCTATTTTATTTGTTTATTGGTCGCGTGAGTAAGACTTGCTTAGTTTTCGTGACGATTTTTCAGTTTATGTGCCAAAGCAAAGACATGAAAATGTCAAAATTCAGTTCTGCCCATTAATTATTAAATTGGAATTTAAATCTAGTTAACCTGGTGACGCCTTGGGACAACTGTGGGTTCCTAAGATGTTTTGGGTGGCACTAATGACACCATGGTCCAATTAGTGTTAACATGGGAGACCCTGTATAGTTTTTGTTGTTTTCTTTAAAAAGGGTATTCCTGACCTTGGAAATTTCAGGTACCAATACACACCTGACTCCTCCAAAAGTAACACACAGGTAGGTGTATGATTCTACGGTAGACATTTTCCCACGATTTTTCACGGACAAAAATAGTGGGAACGAGGGGCTTTTGCGAGAAAAAAAGGCATAAAAAATGTACACGTTCAGCATGTCACCTTCCTCTTCCTTTATATTAAATCTTCCAACCCTCATCCGAAACTTCCCGTCCTTTAGATAGGAGTTTCACGACCTCACGCACACATCCGCAGGAATATCTCGAGTTCGTACACCACTACGCTTGTGATGCCTCTACGTACGTATGTATGTGTGTATATCGGTCGTCTCTCTCGCACTTGGGTTTTGAGGGAGGCACGCGTTGCTCCTCGTACCCTATAAATATCTCAGGTTCCCTTATAAGTGGCGCAGCATAAATCATATTCTCATGAGCAGACATCGCTTTGGAAGCTGCCTTTTCCTAGGTGTAAGCCTTCCCGTGAGCCTGTGCGAGGGGAAGCCTCATGTGTTCACCCCCGTGAAATAATGTTGGAGTTGATAAGAACTTAATCATGCCTTCTTCCAAGATTACAAAGGGGGGGGGGGGTTGACTTCAATTGTTATTAAAGAATCAACCAAGGTAGACTCGGTAACGTTGGAATACTTAATAATACATTTTACACCCTTCCTAACGATGTATAATTAGAAGTGTTATGGTCATTTATGTGGCTAAGATCGAAAATATCTTGAAAATGAAAAGATTGTTTAGTAATGCTTGAATTCCAGGGGACGACCCAATGGATAAGAAAAAATTCTTTCAATATCAACCGGCAACTGTAGAACATTTGTATAAACCTTTCGGCCGCACAGTGGTAAGTTTGCTGAGGAAGTAACATAAATATCAATTTTAGCAAATGAGAGCCCAAAACTGGACATATTTGGAAATTGGAAATCGTCGATAAAAATGTACCTACCCAATATGTAACCACTATATCACTTCTTGTGACATTAGAACACCGAATTTGAACAGCATTTTAAAATGGATGATCTACGATACCCGACATGGTTATTCGAGTCCCCCCCCCCCGTATCACAACCCCGCATCACAACCGTAAGAAGTCAAAACATTGGACTTTCATCTGTTGGTTTTGGTAGGTAGTTAGAAGAAAATGACATCTGTATTCAAGGTGAAACACCCAAAATAAACCATAATATAATATAATACATTATATTATAATACCCGGTTTCTGGTATCCTGGCACTTTGGTAACACCGATGACAGTCCACAGTGGCACCAAGAATATCTATTGAAAATCCAAGTAACATTAATAAGTAAAGTAAATTAAACAACCATTTCAGGTTGTTGCTTCCGAGTCTACCAAGGTAGCGGAAGCTTTGTTTTCACTTTTCAAGGACGAAAAAAAAAGTTCTCCAAAATCAAAATTTTCACTCGCGTTTTGCGTTTTAGACCTTTCTGAACAATTTTGGTTCAGTGTCTGTGTGTCTGTCTGTCATGAATTCCTTGTAACGCGCATAACTACCTATACGAAGTTATTGTCCGATTTCAATGAAATTTTCAGGGATTGTGCGGGTTGGTGTGTAGACGGTCCCCTATGAACATCATCATCCCCGGACAGATAGAAGCGACTGCGCATGCGCAAACGTGAATTCCTTGTAACGGCCATAACTTCTACATTTTCCACCCGATTTCAATGAATTTTTCAGGGATGTTACAGGTTAGTATTTGAATGGTCCTCTATGAAAATCACCACCTTCGGACTGATAGTATCTACTGCGCATGCGCAAACGTGAATTTCCTTGTAACGGCCATAACTTCTACATTTTCCATCCGATTTCGATGAAATTTGCAGGGATGTTACTGAGTAGTGTTTAGATGGTCCCCTATGAAAATCATAGAGAATGGTTTTTCATAGAGGGATTCATTCATAGAGGGATGGTCTCCTGTGAGAATCTCAAATCCTATTCATTGCATAACTAGGCCACAATATTTCAGAGGTAGAGCATAGAACTATCCCCCAGGGGTCCCGGGTTCGAATCCCAGCCGAGGCTAAGCATTTTTTTGATCCAATCACATACATCTACTCACTTAATTTTTCATCCGAATTTGATGAAATTTTCTAGGATTGTCCAGATTAGCGTGAAGATGGTCCCCTATGAGTGTAGTGGAAGGTACTTAGAGATTGGTGTTTTGAGATTAACTACTATGCATCGGATCATCTATATAATCGGGTTAAGGATACGAGGAAGCTATGTGCCACACCCACTTGGCAGACGTTTTTTCAGCTGTCTTCGAAAGGGAGGATCAGTATTGGTTCTGATGCTTTCGCTCATGGCTACTTATTAATATTGCCTGTTTCGGTTAAGTGGAGCGGGGTTCCCATGCCAATCCGAAAAAGACAATCAATTAAGACAAGTAATAGGGGTTTCTCCAGAATTAACAGTAAATTTGAAATACTCGTATTTGTTGGTATATTTTGAATTGGGTCAGTTTTTCGACTTATTCATAAAACTCTGGGAGGTAGGTACGTAATATTGTTAAAAATATCTGTAAGGGTAAGCGCAGTAGAGTGAAGGTCAAAACGATGCGGAGACGACCGTCGACCAAGAAAAAAGAGGAGGTCTTAATAGGTGTGGGTTTGGAGGACGATATTTCAGAGAGAAGGCCTGCCCAGCATTTCCACGAAGAGACAATGAAATAGAGAGAAGGGAGAAGAGCACGACAAGAGACAGACGATAATGTTTCTCTTCTTAGGAGGAAAACTTCGTTAGACCCCACAATGCTGAAGTGGCCGATGTCAAGATGCCTACTCCTCCAGAGACACCGTTTTAACAAATACACTTTGTCAGACTTTTGACGAATACTGGGGCGGATACTGACAGGGGGGTACTCAAAAATATTACGGCAAAGACGACTAAGTCGTGAGTTATGGCATGATGTCACTTTTTGAGAAGGAAATCTTCGATTTTTAAAAAAAATTAAGGGTAATAAATAAATTTTAATAAAGTGTAACTTGTACCTACGTATCACAAAATTTCGTAAACAATTTTCAGTCTTTTTCGTAGGTGGAAGAGATTTCACGGAAAATATGGCTAGGAATAATCGGGATTTGAGAGGAGTCGTTAAAATACAGTCAAATCCCGCAACAAAATTCGTCTTCGGTACAAGGTAAAACACCAGATCTTCGTGGGTTACTAGTGGGTATCAGTAGCGTCTCCTCCAGGCAAACATAGCAAACACTGTTTGCCTTACTAAAAATATGCAAAATGACTAAATTAATTGTTGTCGAGATTCTCCTATATTTCCATTTTTCGCAAGTAATATTTAGCCGATTTTGGAAAATTTCTGTAAAATGTAGGGACGATTTCTATAAAATGTAAGGGAGTTAGAAGTAGGAGAATGAAATAAGTAAATAATAAGTACCACAGCATCAGCCAAGGCAAACAATTGGGAAGCTGTTTCGTGACCTTGAAACAGAGAAACTTGGAAGATGAGCCATGGATACTAATTAACCCCCACAAGGCACATTATCTTGCCACCATTCAGACATTTAAATCATTCCTTAGCAACCAGTAATAAAAAATTTCTTAATGGCGTAATTCTTTATTTCTTCGAATGGAGTGTAAAGCACTTATTTCATCTAAATAAACTCGATTATGAAGCAAAAACATTGTTGGTAGGTGGTGGCAATGGCAAAGCTGTGTTCATTGAAGGCGCTTGATCTATACAGAAAAAAAAATAAACCTTTGTGTAATAATTTGCTGGGATTTCATTCCCTCTAAGACTGGTCAAGCTGTTTGCCTGAGGAATATTTTCACCTGACGCCCCTGGTGGGTATTCCTCGCACTCAACTACAGACAGTTCATATGGATCCAATCCCTCTCGCAATTGGATTTTAGTCTCGTACCTTTTCGGGTCGTTGCTCAAAAGTGAACTTGCGTACAGAGAATTGAATCTCATGTCTGACATCTAGACCTCAGGGGAAACGGAATTATAACGATTATTACTGCTTTAAAAGAATATTGTGATATACTTGGGATTTATTAATAATTAATTGTTTCCAATGGAAAGCCTTTCTGAATAATTTCCTACAAGCCTGATCAACTTGAGGATTTTTTCCAGACGGTATTTTCATATCGATGACTCAATAGGAAAAGTATGTCAGCCTTGTCTATATCTGCTTTTACAAACAAAGTCGCGGTCATTGGTTCCAGCTCAATTCTGTACGAATGGGTTGGTATCTTTATCTTGACGTATTTGTCATCAAACTGAAGCTCAAAACCTAGTTTCCTAGGGAATCACATACCATCTTATCCTCCCTTATTGTAAAGCCGTCGGGCCCGAGGAAAATGGTTGGGACTGTGATACTCTAAAGAATTAGAACTTTAAGTCCGTAGAAAATTAAAATGGATTCGTGTTCACTGGAAGCCCGTGCAGGTGATAGAAAGAAAGGACTCACAAGTTTCAAGGAGAAACTTATATTAACAAGAACTACACTTTACAAGTTGAAACTAAAGACTGTCTTAATTCTATGCTACAACATACTGTTATAGACATCAAGACGTAGAGTGGGTACATTATGTGGTGGGGAGGAATGATAATTTCGGGAAAGGTCGATGTGGCAGTTGAGCTATCGGTTTGACCTCCTCGGGCCCGACGGCTTTACAATAAGGGAGGATAAGATAGTATGTGATTCCCTAGGAAACTAGGTTTTGAGCTTCAGTTTGATGACAAATACGTCAAGATAAAGATACCAACCCATTCGTACAGAATTGAGCTGGAACCAATGACCGCGACTTTGTTTGTAAAAGCAGATATAGACAAGGCTGACATACTTTTCCTATTGAGTCATCGATATGAAAATACCGTCTGGGAAAAATCCTCAAGTTGATCAGGCTTGTAGGAAATTATTCAGAAAGGCTTTCCATTGGAAACAATTAATTATTAATAAATCCCAAGTATATCACAATATTGTCACCATCATTCTGTTTACATACCTACCAAGATATTTGGTAGGTATGTAATCAGACTGACCTTGCTGGACTGTTGAATCAAAATGGCGCTCCTTCAAGACCAGCTGAGAAGGTTGGATTTGATGCCGATTATAATCGATTATTGACTATCGAAGATACCAGCTATACATTTGCAACAGCTTGCTATGCATAAATGGTTAAAATACCTTATAGAAGCTCTACTAACCACATGGGCCAGGATGCTGGACGCCGATTTTGGTGCCGTTGATACACGCAGAGCGCCTGAGGAAGCAAAGGTTGAGGTAGGTGTGACCATCAGTTCCGCAGACTTCGGCCGAGCTTTCACGACACGAGTGGATGCAGCTGCACACTGGGAGGCCATCTTGAACGCTGCACTGAGCCCCTTGCGGACATTGCGTCATCTCACATGGATCTGAAACCAAAATAATTCGTAACTTACCAATACTGAAATATGAATCACTTTCATTTGCGCCTATCTTATAACCATTCAATACATTTATCATTTTGCGGTCGTATGGCATATGTGACTCAGCTTGTTGTCTGCTCGATTTAAATGTATGGCATATTTTTGAATTTGCCTCAATTTTAGATTCTAGAATTTCAAGGCAAACTTATAATAGAGCCCTAAAATAACGTTTAACACCAGGAATACACTTGGAGAAAAAATTACCGCAGAAGAAAATGCCTAAAAAAGTGAAGTCTGTCAAAAAACACCGGGAAGGTTGAGGAAAACTGATTACCTACGTCACTCCCCAGGGTTCCTCTCGCAAAACTGAGCTGGCGAAGCGTAAAAGGAGTTTCGGCAAATAGTTTCAGAGGATGTCAACAGGTAGAGTTGAAAGCCACATGAAACGATCCACTCAAATAATGTGATTCAAATATCAAAACTAACTAATAGAGAAACTAAATAAGAGAAGGTGAAGACTAATAATGCTGGATAAACTAATACGTTGAATCATATTGTAAAAAGGAGTGAGTAAAATTGCTTCTTTTCATCACTTTCTACCTGGGTTCTTCCTGCCAGTTCGCGGCACACTCGATCACGTAAGCTAGTTGTTTCATGTGCGCTATCAGAGGTAGCGCTGCTGTCATAAGGGGAACCTCGTCACGTCACAGACTCCCGGTGCATTTGAAATTTCCATCTTCCGTAAATTCTCTGAATTTTTTGGTTGCGTTTTCGAGCAGCACACTATGGTTTTCTCCCATATCAGTGAACCCTCTTTCGAAAAAAAAAAAAATAATAAAAAAATTGTGAGGCAAATTCCTCATTACTCATTTTCATGAACTTGTAAGTCATTTCTGGGCGGTAATTTCTGGAGATACAGTGAAAATTCTCGCAAAATCTTGCTGGGGAGTTTTGGATTCGACTTTGGATGGGTTAAAAGAGTTTAGGCTTAGCATTATTTTTTCACATTATCTCCCACTCTTTCCATCATCATCTCTTTCCATCTTCATTCTTTCTCTACCCTCCTCCTTCCTCAAAAGTACACCATCCAGTACTCGAGATTCCCTTCGGGCTTATACGGTCGAATACCCTTCGAATTCTCTTCCATTTTTTTTGTCTACCACTCTCTTGCCGACCTCGTATTTTCATCTTCTTTTCCAAGAGGAGAAAATTCCTCGCGAGGGTCAACCACCAAGTATTCTCTGCTAACCCTGAAAGCCGACCCCAAAACCCGACATAATTCGTCTTTCATTCACTCGAAGTTTACTAACTCTTCCCGCCACCGATACCACGACGACCCCGACATCCCTTTCATTCTCCGGTTATTAAAAAGAACGTTTTTCACGAACTAATAAGAAAGATTTTTTCGAATTTCTGGTTATTTTTTCCCCGTTTTTTTTCTCCCTACCACAAAGCAGAAATTTTTTTTCTAATCCCAAACTGTTTTTCTTTCCCAAAGCCCTTCATAATAGGGTGGGAAGAAGCGAGGATTGTTCCTTATGAAATTCCTTTCTCATTTTTGCGTATAATGCGGTGGGTAATGGACTCGGGAGAATAAAGATTTTTTCTCTCCATCCCTTGTTTGAGGTAAGCAAGGGGGAGGAGGAAATATTAAACCTTTTAAAATAAGCTCCGTTGTAGAGTATGAGCGAATTTACGCGAACGGTGGCTAATTTTGCTGGAATTTCGTCGACTGCAGGATTGGGAAGCTCTAAGGCGAACCATATCATTGTCAGTAATTTAAGTATTCATTAAGAATAAAAACGCTGCAAATTATTACACAAAGGTTTACATTTTTCTATATAGATCACTCGCCTGCAAAGAACACGGCTTTGCCATTGTCACCAACCACAGGTACTGTCTACCTACCGAATACCTACTTAAATCGAGTTTATCTGGAAGAAATAAACGCTTCACCCGCGATTCGAAAAAACGCTGCAAATTATTACATAACGGTTTATTATTTTATTGTATAGATTGCCAGTCTGCATGGAACGCGGCGTTGCCATTAATACTACCTGAGAGAAATAACATCGCTATTAGAGAGTTGTGGATGCTATCATTACTAAATTTGGATCTTGGTTGCTAAGGATGCACAACTTAGTACAAAACAAAGCTCTAGTCAAAGAAACGAACAAAGATCGAATTTGGTCTGATGAAATTTAAACGGTTATTAGGCCTACTTCCATGAGTGAACAGTCTTTGGCGATTCACACTCACGTTTTTG
Source organism: Apolygus lucorum (assembly GCA_009739505.2). Lineage (NCBI taxonomy): Eukaryota > Metazoa > Arthropoda > Insecta > Hemiptera > Miridae > Apolygus > Apolygus lucorum. The sequence continues at coordinate 556,014 of CM019174.2, forward strand.
ATTTATTTTAAGTCAAACCCTTGAGCTCTCATAGGGGGTGAATACTTTGTTTTACAGAGCACTGGGTAATCTCATTCGATTCTAAAACGCTGCGAATTGTTACACAAAGGTTTATTACCTTTCTATATAGATCACTCGACTGCAAAGAACACGGCTTTGCCATTGTTACCACCAACCAACATGAAGAAAACATCGATCGCATTTCGGTCAGATAAAATTTGAACGGAGATTAGGAAAAAACTGAATACTTCGATGCTCACATTATTCCCTTTAATGGGCATCCTCCATCCCCCCCCCCCAGAATTTGAATCACCAGTCACAAGGTACTTTACATGCAGTCAACGGATTCATGAAAAACTGTTTCTACGGAAAAATTCCACGAGCGTTTCCTCTTGTTATTTTTCCCACCCTCGTCTCACGTTCTTGTAACCATTTTTCCTCCTTAATTTAAATAATAGAATTGTCACCTCCTTCCTCGAGACCTGTTTTACATATTCACCATGTCGGGTTGTTTTTTTTTTTGCTTTTTTCCAATTTCAACATTTCGTCCTCCATTGCTTTCAACGAGGCAGTTGTTGAGGGGGGGGGGGGAGCTTTTTTGTTTACCGTTTTATTCGGTCCGTCTGGGAAAAACTGGATGGAGAGGGGAAAGAGTTTTATAAAAATAAAGAGAAAGATAAAGAGAGAAAAGGGAAGAAAAAAGATTATCGCGGGGTTTTACATAGCGGTATCCTGCGGATGTTGGGGAACGACACGTAGGTTTTTGCTCTTTGCCGCGTGTAACCCAGAGAAATGCGACAGACCGTTGAAATGAAAGGAAATGGTTGGAAGAAAAGAATACCAACGTGAATGTATCCACCTTGAAACATGAAACTTTGCCCATTAAAATGAGCAATAAATTTCTCAAGAGGAAAGTTGAAGAAGCTTTGTATTGAAGCAGCAAGTCAAAAAAACTTGTGTCCTTCAAAATCGAAATACTCCTATTTTGCGTAATAGATCTCTTTGAATAGTTTTTGTTTTTTGTCTATTGGTCTGTAGGTCCTTGCACATAGCGACAAGTAATCAATCTCTGATGACGGTGGAGTTTTCAGGGTTGGTGCGGAATAATCTCGAGACAACCACTTATGAATTGCATTAACATTGGATAAACAGCATCCTGTGAGGACGTGGAAACGTTACTTTACTTAAACATAAATTTCTCACGATCTAATAAATAAATAATTTGGTGGGAAGTTTGAAGCAGGGGCGAAGAGTTCATTAAATCCGACCATCAGCAATTGCGATCTCGATCGACTTCCCAATCGTGTTGCTGATTACCAATTCAAAAAACCGTCAACATGACCGTGAAAGTCCAGTAGTTTCAGTGTAATGATTAATTTTTGGTTTACAATTTTTATTAATTTTCGAATATTTTTTATTCCATATCAACCAAGAAAAAATAAATTTCAATCCAAAAATACGCGGTACGCGGCTCTTTCCTCACTTACCATAGACCGATTTTTTGATGAAATTTGGTATATGGGCACCATTTGAGGTCTCTTTATGCCCCGGAGCTTCTAATTGATGTCAGTCACTTCTAAGGGGTGAAAAATAAGGGCTGAAATTTTCAAAATGCCCTTGCTCAAAAATTTCCAATGTAAGGGTTTTTTTCTTCTTTCAAACTTTTATTGAATTTTTAGAATCGAATGAGACCATTCAGAGCTCAGTATGTCAAACCTTTCGCTCCTTATGAAAAGCTTGGGCAATTTGGTGAATCACATGTTGACATTTCACCTGACCAAAATGCGATTGTTCGTTTCTTTGACTTGCAGGTACTAAGTTTTGCATCTTTAGCAACCAGTAACCAATTTCCTAATGAAGGCACCCACAATTCCCTATTTCTTCAAACTGAGTGTTAAGCGTTTATTTCTTCAAAATAAACTTGATTGTGACGCGAAAATATGGTTGGTAGATGGTGACAATGGCAATGCTGTGTTCTTTGCAGGCGAGTGATCTACACAGAAAAATAATAAACCTTTGTGTGATAATTCGCGGCGTATTGATCTTCTCATTCTATAATTTTGTTCATGTTATTCTACATGAACATTTTGGTTCTTCAGTTTGACGAACCAAAATTCTGCATGAAATCATCCTCTAATTTTGATGGAATATTCGAGACGATTCTCAATGAATTCTATCATCTTTCGTCAAATAGCAATGCAAAAGTGTTTTACTGCTAATACCATAATTTTTCTCAAATTTGGAGGGATAGTTTGGAGCAGGGACGAAGAGGTGCGCTTTTTGAGTTCACAATTTAGTAGGAGCGACGGCACACAGCCATAAACAGACATTTTCAGAATCGAAGGAGACCACACACTCTGTACGATCAACCATCGTTGAATGAGCGTTGACTGTAAAAATCGATCAGAATTATGCGTGGCTTCCTGCAAGGCTAGCGGTCATCACTAGTAGGTAGTTGACAGTTCTCTCGTTAGAGTGCAGTACCTACAACTGGGCCGTTGGGCGAAGAGTATTTTATATACCAAATGTAAGCCAAATCGAAAAAAATGCGGCTAGAGCGAGCACTCGCAGATGTTAACCTTTTCACGGTATTTTCCCAGAAATCGTGAAGAAATGAACTCCTGTAGTGATATTAGTGGCTTGGGTACCAGAGATGCGCTCTTCTGTGTGCAGCTGCTAATGCAGCGTTGCCGGGATGTGCTACAGGATCTTTTTGTTTGCTACATCGACTTCCAGCGTGCATTTGACAGCGTTAGGCATGGCCCACTTATGGAGTTGCTGAAGCGACTTGGTCTGGACTCGAAGGATGTTCGCATCATTCGAAACCTATACAATGAGCAGTACGCGTCAGTTCTTGTTGAGGGTTATCAATCAAAAAGAATACGTATAAGTAAGGGCGTTCGCCAGGGAAGTCTGCTCTCTCCTCAGCTGTTTAACCTTTACTCGGAGGCCATCTTTCAGGAAGCGTTGACCAGCTGCGATGCCGGGATTAGGGTAAATGGCCGCCTGATCAATAATATACGGTAGGTATGTAGATGATACGGCTCTGATTGCGAGAAGTCAAGAGGAACTAAAAGAACTAAATAACAGAGTGGAGATGGTAGGAGAGACGTATGGCATCAGAATAAACGTAAAAAAGACAAAATTCATGGTAGTGAGCCGCGCCGAACAGCAAACAGCTTGCTTGTCTGTTGGTATGGAACCCATTGAAAGAGTGCCAGTATTTAATACCTTGGATGTCGTTTGCACGAGAACACCGAGGTGGACACTGAGATCAAAACGAGGATAGCTGTGGCTAAAGCTTCATTCATGAAGTATAAAGCCGTGACTTTGTGACATCTCAGTATACCAGCTCGTTTGCGCTTCCTTCAATGTTATGTATGGTCGGTTTTTTTTGTACGGGGTTGAAGCATGGACATTGAAGGCTTCCCATTTGAATCGAATCGAGGCTTTCGAAATGTGGGGTTACCGGCGAATGCAGCGTATTTCATGGGTTCGTAGGATGACCAACGAAAATGTTCTGCAATTGATGAATACCGATCGAAAACTTCTAACAATTGTTAGAAGGAGAAAGGTTTCGTACGTTGGTCACCTACTCCGTGGTGAGAAATACTCATTGCTGCAGCTGGTGTTTGAAGGAAAGATCGAGGGAAAGAGAAGTATTGGGCGACGGAAGACCTCGTGGTACAGCAACATTTTACAATGGACACGGTCAAGAAAAAAAGTATCACGGTTTGAAAAATAAAGCATGATGAATTCCGACAAATTGTCGCTAACCTCTGACTTCAGAGAAAGCACTAAAAGAAGAAGTGATATTAAATGAATGGGGTTAGTTCCGCTAGTTATAAGAATACAATTATTATCTACGTACCGTATAGGAGAATCCGTCGTAACCAGCAAGTCAAGTACAGGAGGCGAGCGCTTTCGATGTAAAGACATCATCTTCACCTATTTTATCTTAAGCTAGTTTATAATATATTCATAACTTAGAATAGAAGACCACGTGGTCACCATGTGGTGAATGTACAATTAGCTAATTGGATTAGTTTTATCTCTCCCTTTCACTTGACATGACAGACAAACAACCTTTCACCACGTGGTCTCGTTACTAAGTGGTCCCCTTTCCTTTCTAATCCTTTTACCTACCTCCCTTTCACCCAGACTATATAAACAGAACGACGGACTGACAAACTTTAGTACTCTCTCGACGGCCTGAAGATGATGTCTTTACATCGAAAGCGCTCGCCTCCTGTACTCGACTATACGGTCCTGTAGTGATGGTAACGTGACGCTTCTTTGCTAAGTCGACAAGGCTAGTTTGGAGGTTTTTAGTCCTTAACTCCTAATTAATTTCAAGTCTCTTTTCCCTTTTATATACATTTTTTTTCGTTTTCACATAGCAGATTTATGTATTTAGTAATTTCCTGATAAAAATTAAAGATCTAGACCAAACAAAAAACAAAATCCCAATATTTACACTTTGGATCAGCCTACAGACCACATTTTGCGAAGGTTTTATTTTCCAATTCAATCAACTTTTATTGGATAACAATATTATTTAATTTGTTTCAATATTCAACTGCCTATAGAACCCCTGGTTGGAATTGGAATTCGGCTGCTTTGTACATTCTGATTCTGAGTAATGTGAAAAAACAAGCCAAACGAGATTCAAACACTCGTGTGAATCGCACTTGAAGGTTCACTGATAAAAGTGAGTTGTGAAACTGTCTCTTGAAGCTCCATATTGATCACATTTTACCTTTCAATGTATAGCAATGGACAAACCAGCTGGAAGACACTCAATCACTTTTGATTACAACCCCCCTGAGGCCCCTAATAAACTGAATTTTCGGCAACACTCTCAGCGTCATTTCGCTATGAAAAAAAAGTTATCGCACCATCTTTTTTTCGACGCGGTAAAAGCGGAAAAACGAGGTGTCACGGGAACTTGAAATACAAATTTCCCTCTGAACGAAATTGCGGACGACTTTTTTTTTCAAGGGTCGTGTACCTAGTTTAATACAACGAAGAAGAAAGGTGGGTAGGTGCAGGAAATAACGTGCTCGTCGTTTTATGACGTCACAGGACGTCACAAAAGCCACGGAACCTTGAAATTGAGTTTGAAGTGGGGTCGCTTTTTCAATGGAGGAAAAGGGAGTCTCCTTGGTTTAGTTATTCATACTGAGGAGAGCTCTTCTTTAGTTTTTCGTCTTTGAAAAATGGATGATGAGGATCCACGACGTTCCATTCACGAGGTGCTCCTTAATGAACGAAATTTCGAATGACTGAAGTATTTTTGTTGAGGCTTCTTACGTGCCCGTTCAAATTACCTCATTTGTCGTTCTTCCCTGTGCTGTATTTAGCAGATATCCTGTGCTGTAGGCCCACATGATGTATCGGAGGCGAGAAAATGGAGAATTTGCCTCAATTTTGGATTATGGAATTTCAAGTCAAATCCGATAATAGGGTCCTAGAATGACGTTTAACACCAGGAATACCCAAGGGGAAAAAATTACCGTAGAAGAAAATGCGTAAACAAGTGAAGCCTCTGTCAAAACATATTGTTAAGTACCTAATGCATGCATTCTAGGGGGCGTCCCATTGAATAAGCATTAGATCAACTTAAACCAGTTGGTAAGCGATGAAACTGTTTACAATGTATTTTATTTGGTATTTTAGGAAAGCAGTTATGGTCTCCTCCCCTTCCCCCAACCATAACATTTCTAGCGGCATGGGAGCCTCGAATTTGAAGATAATTTTAAAATCCTTGATCTACGATACCCAACATGCGAATTCGAGATAACCCCTCCCCCCACCCTCCACCAATGGTGCCAGTCTGGCACCAAAGGGGAAATACGTCGTAACGTTGAACTTTCACGTATTTTGATAGGCAGTCCGTCGAAGTTAACATCCGTATTCAAGGAGTTTTTTTAAAGCATTAACCCCCGTTTCTACTCCTTAAAATACAAAATTTGAAATTCCAGCGACGTTGAGCACAACTAGATAGTTTTCCGCGTTGAACAAAAAACGCTGCAAATTATTACACAATGGTTTATTATTTTTTTCTATATAGATTACTCGTCTACAAAATCACCAACCATCCAATATGAAAAAAATCGAAAAAAAATCAGAAAAAAAAATAATAATAATAATAAATAAAAAAAAAATACCTATATTAAAAAATCAAAAAAAAAAAAATCCAAATCGATCGCATCACCAACCATCGATCGCATCACCAACCATCGATCGCATTTCGGTCAGCTCTAATTTGAACGGAGATTAGGCCTCTTTTGCGATTCACACTCGTGTTTCGATTTATATATATAATATATATATATTAATCATTAATATTATATTAATTATATTATTATTATATTAATATAATATTAATTAACTGAAATGTATATATTTACTACAATAAAGTTATCGTTTGTTGAAACAAAACCATCTACACGCTAATTTGTACAATTCATGAAAATGTCATCAAAATCGGATTAAAAATGTAGAAGTTATAATTGTTACGAGGATTTCACATTTGCGCATGCGCACATATACTTTCAATTCGGGGGCCAGGGTTTTCACAGGGGACCACCTCCACCCCAACTCGCATAATTTGTGTCAGCTGGGTAAAGGGGGTCAACTACAAAATTGGGGAAAAATAATGTTATATGAAATGAAAAATATATTATATATGAAATGAAAAATATATTATATATTTCAATGTAAACCCTTAAATTTTCGTAGGGAGCGAACGGTTTGTCCTACAGAGCTCCGCGTGGTCTCAAAAAATTCTAAAAATTCTATAGAATCTTAAATTGAAGGAAAAACAATACCTTTATATCGAAATTTTTTGAGTTAGGGCGTTTTCAAAATTTCAAAATTGATTTTGGAACCCTTAGAACTGACCTTCATCAACCAAAAGCTTCGGGGCACAACTAGACCCCAAATGGAGCCTACATACCAAATTTCATCAGAATTGGTCAATGCTAAGTGGCAAAAGTGCCGCGTACGGCGTACGGCGGACGGACGGCCAAATTTTTATTCGATTTTTGGATTCTACGTACCTTGAAACGTAAACCATCAAATTTTGAGGGGGTGTTAAATTTTTTTTTTCTTGGTCGATTCCAAAGGTTCATTATTGAAAATAATAAACCAAAAGAACCAAGAGAATCTGTTGAAAACTAAGGCCTGGGCAGACGACCCAAGATTTTGTCACACACACACAGACATTCACCAGAGAACGTCAACGGGTAGAGTTGTAGGCGCTCTTGTGACCAAAATCCACACTAAACTGGAATAATGTGATTCAATCAACGACACTGACTAATATAGAAACTAAATAAGAGAAGGTGAAGACTAATAATGCTCGATAAACTAGTAGATAGAATCGTATTGTAATAATGAGTGAGTAAAATAGCTTTTTTTGGCCACTTCCGCCTCTGAGTTCTTTCTGCCAGTTCGTGGCGCACTCCTGTGTTGACTACCTAAGCTAATATTTTCATTTACGCTTCCGGAGGTAGCACTACTGTCGTAAGCGGCTCAGGAAGTGACTCTTCCTAATAAGTACTCATTTCATGAATGGAATCAGATTGGTTAGATGGCCAGATACGTCGCAACATGGCTGCCCTCATACGGATTGCTACATTTAGAATTTCCATCTTCCTTAAATTGTCTGAATTTTTTTTCGTTTTTTCGAGCAGCACACTATGGTTTTCTTCTATATCAATAAACCCTCTTTCAAAAAAAATAAAATAAAATAAAATAAATAAAATATTTAAAAAATGTGAGGCAAACTATACTTGTGGTACAAAGGGGCTCCTTACATTCAGCTACGCAACATCATATGGACTTCACAAAATATAACTTGGAATATAAGTTTAAAAACTAGCGGATAGTTCACTTATTCATGGGTGGAAATGGGGGTGATGGGTTCTTTGTGTTCGTGGGTTCCATCGCCACCGTCAATTTCCACTCTCTCCTATTTCCTCTTTCAAAAGTCGTTGGATCCCTTTTCGACCTTCGACCTTCTTTTTTTTCGTCTCACCGCATCCAGCGTTTTTCTTTCACCGAGGAGGATGTTTTGTGGTTCCTTTCTTTTTACCTTCGAGGGTTATCGCCTTTTCTCTCTCCTTTCCCTCCTTCGTCCTCATCGTCCCTTCTCTTTTCGACCTCTTTTCACGTCGCCGAAGGCTATGCGGCTCCCCTTTCTCTTCTGTCGTACAAGATCGCCGTGATGGTAGGATTTGGGATGAAAGCGTAGAGGGAAATCCCATTATATTAATGCTCTTTGTTTGTTACACATAAACTCGTACTACCCACATGAGGAGCTGAGAAAAGTCTCTCTCCTGCCTGGAACTCCATGGGATTAAGTAGGATGACCAGATCTTTTCATCGAAAAGCAGTACATACTAATCTCCGTCCAAAACAAAGCTGATAAAATGCGATCTGTTTTCGTTTCTTCAACTACTTAAAATTTTGTGTCACTCAGTTGCGCTTCCCTAGCAACTGAAAATTCGTAATAACGACAAAAACAACTCTCGGATAAAAATTTTAATGCAGTTTTAAATAGGTTACCTTGTTTCTTTCGAAATAAACCAGCTAAACACAGTAAAGCCATTTCGCTCAAAAATGTTGCTGATTACATTAGTTAATATCCGATAACTCGTGTACAAATTTTCAAATGGCAGGTTTCCTTTCTTCGAATGGAAGAAATGAGCGAATAAAAGATCATACCGTCATGAAGAGACAGAAATTCATGATCATGAAAACATTGGTTGTGGAAATTAGGCCAAAATGGAAATAAATTTTGTTGTTTTCGAGCAGATCTGACCGCAAGGGGAGTTTGACGGTCTAGAGCAATGTAATCGATTTATAATCCGTTTTGAACCAAGTTATTGTAGAATACAGTTGTTTCTTTATACGCGAGTGATTTATGATCCTGACAACCAACTGGAAGAAGAGGAAATACCGGAGAATGGAATAAGAGGTATCCCATCTCCATCATATACATACTTCTTGATTTTCATACAATTTTATATATATTTTATATAATAATTGTAATAGTTATATCCGACTATTGCCCTCGAAAATTTGCTAAAACAACAAAACGACTAGCTTGGTCATTCATACCTCCACACGTATTTAAGAAAAATTTCAGGTCTAATTTTCTGACATTCTAAAATCAGAGAATATGCTGAGTTCCTGAAACACTGGGGTGTCAAGCCAAGACACATCACTCCCTACTGGCCAGAAGAAAATGGCAACTCTGAGCGTTTCTCAGGACGATTAAAAAAACCATACAGGCTGCTGTCTTGGAAGGGCTCAACTGGACTGAGGAACTTGATGTGTACCTATTGAATTACAGGGCTACACCCCATGGAACTACTGGTAGGTGCCCTGCAGAATTAATTTTCAAGAATCCTCTTAGCATAGGTTACCTGCCTTTCATGACGACCAAGAGGGTGCAGGATGCGGAGCTACTGTCACATGACACAGCCAAGAAGAACAAACAGGCTGCTTACGCCAATGAAAAACGCAAAACTTCCAAACATAGCTTGCTTCCAGAAGACATGGTGTTAGCTAAGCAACATTCGGGAGACAAATTCTCTCCACCGTATGATCCTATTCCTTACAAAGTGGTTTCTGTAAATGGGAGTCAAGTAACGGCTGAGCGCTCAGAAAAATCTATCACTCGAAACAGTTCGTTTTTCAAGAAACTACATGAAGATCACCTTCCTGGATCTGAGTCTGACAGTGAGCAGGATAGACAAGAGAGGGAGACCAACCCTTCTTTGGGTCCCCCACCCTCCATAAAACGTCAGCCCTTGTCACCTTCTGTGCAGCCCCATCCGAACTCACCTACACGTAATGAACCACCACCTGAAAGCCCAAAAAGACCTTCCAGAACAGTTAGGCTTCCTGGTCACCTTAAAGACTTTGTTCCCCCCCCCCCCAGGGGAGGGATGTAGTGTACAACTACTATGTCTGCACCAGACACGTCTCCAGCGCAAGGACGAAAATAAGAAGAGGAAGAAGACTTTGTTTGTTTCTGAATGTAGAGAATCTCACCTTGGTTATGTTACCGTTTCGACCAACTTAATAAAAGTGCATTTCACATTATTCTGCGTTACTATATTACAGGATTGTTTTATAATGTTCCAAAACGGATTTCAGTTAAGAAAATTTTCGAAAGAGTCCATTCTAAACATTTTGAGTCCGTTTCAATAGCTTTATTTTCCTTGAGAATGCGCTAAAAACACCGAAATTAGGTTCTGTGCTTGTTTGTACGAGTGAATCCTCGTCAGAGGTTGCTAAAGTTGGGGTTAACTCCGTAAAGGAGGTGGAGAGCCGCTGCCTCAATAATACGAAACACATTCGCCACCGAAATTTCAAAACTAACAGCCAGAAACCGTGAAATCCTCTCTCCGAGGAGTAGAAACTGTTTCTAATCTACATTATCCCCCGAGGCGCCGTTTCCATTCCGTGGTAGGTAACGTGGGGTGCATCCCACGCCCGTACTCGCCGAGGTTAATATTATTATTTATCCAACCGACGTTTCCACGCTATCGAAAGCAGGATCGTCGGTAACGTGGAGCCCACAGAATAGAAACGTCGTTATCGAGACACGCTTTTCACTAACGACTGAATTTCGATTGGGGAATTTCGTTAGTTCACCCTCAACGCTGCAAAGGAGTTCCTCCGCTGTTTCAAGATGACTTCTAAAGTCAGCCACTCGATTTCCTTCAACTTCAGCCGTTCTTTAACAAATCAATATTTTCTCAATCAATATTGCTTGCGAGTCTACCAAGGTAGCGAACGCTTTGTTTTCACTTTTCAAAGTTGAAAAAAAAAAAACGCTGCAAATTATTACACAAAGGTTCATTATTTTTATATATAGATCACTCGTCTGCAAAGCCACCAACCATCCAACATGAAGAAAAATATCGATCGCATTTCGGTCAGCTTTAATTTGAACGGAGATTAGGCCTCTTTTGCGATTCACACTCGTGTTTCTGATTTATCGTACGTCCAAACTTTAAATTCTTGTAGTGAGCGAACAATTTGTCCTACAGAGCTCCGGGTGGTCTCAAAAAATTCTAAAAATTCTATAGAATCTTAAATTGAAGGAAAAACAATACCTTTATATCAAAATTTTTTTAGTTAGGGCGTTTTGAAAATTTCAAAATTGATTTTGGAACGCTTAGAAGTGACCTTCACCAACCAAAACCTTCGGGGCACAACTAGACCCCTAATGGAGCCTACATACCAAATTTCATCAAAATCGGTCAATGTTAAGTGGCAAAAGTACCGCGTACGGCGTACGGCGGACGGACGGCCAAATTTTTATTCGATTTTTGGATTCTACGTACCTTGAAACGTAAACCATCAAATTTTGAGTGGGTGTTATCATTTTTTTTTTCTTGGTCGATTCCAAAGGTTCATTATTGAAAATAATAAACCAAAAAACGCTACAAATTATTACACAAAGGTTCATCATTTTTCTGTATAGATCACTCGTCTGCAAAGAACACGGCTTTACCACCAACCAACATGAAGAACCGCCCCCCTTTTCCCGTCCTCCTTCACCCATCTACCTACCTATACCTTCGCTACATACCTATAATAATAATATATTATGCTTTCTCAATAATTTTTTGTAACAAAGTCTTACTGCAAATGTTGTTCACAGGTCTTTTTTAGTTTAGGCAGTATATAATTTATACATAAATTTAGGGCTTTCCAGCGGATGGTGAACGATTTTTCTACGAACACGAATTACGAAGATAAAGTTCCGTAGCAACGACTTGGTTCTAAGTGGATATCATTAAAAATTTTCGTGAGCAATTCTCGAGACATTTTTTCGTTTATGTGCCAAAGTGGAGACAAAAAATGTCAAAAACATCGATCGCATTTCGATCAGCTAACATTTGAACGGAGATTTGGCCTCTTTTGCGATTTACACTCGTGTTTCTGATTTATGGTACGTCCAACCCTTAAGTTCCCGTAGGGAGCGAACGGGTTGTCCTACAGGGCTCCTCGTAGTCTCTGAAAATTCTAAAATTTCAATACTATCTTAAATTGATGGAAATTTTTTTTTGAGTTAGGGCGTTTTCAACCTTTATTTTTCAACCCTTAGAAGTGACCTACATCAACCAAGAGCCCATATACCAAATTTCATGAAAATCAGTTCATGTTAACTACAAAATGTGCCACGTACGGCGGACGGCCAAATTTTTATTCGATTTTTGGATTCTACGAACCTTGAAACGTAAACCAACAAATTTTGAGGGAGGGTTAATCAAATTTTTCTCTTGGTCGATTCTAAAGGTTCATTATTGAAAATAATAAACCAAAAAGCTGGATGGAAGATGGGAGGAAGGAGATGAGGAATAGTATTGAAGGAGAGACCAGAAGTAGGAGCAGCCTTTTGGCACAAAAAAGGGCTCACCCTGAAGTGATAGGTACTGTTCAATTGGATCCGGGGTGAGTCTCAAGCAGAGAGAGTGGGGTTTTAGTCGGTAGACCCAATGCTGGGGAGTCCAACACTGTTGGGGTGAACTTCCCCTTCGCTCTTAAAACAATTTCCCCAGTCCCGCAAAAAAAAAAAAAAAAAATCATCGCCCTCGGACTGATAGTAGCCGCTGCGCATGCGCAAAAGTATATTTCCTTGTAACATCCATAACTTCTACATTTTCCAACAATATTCAGATATTGTGCCGGTTGACGTGTTGATGGTCCCCTATGAGAGTAGTGCAAGGTACTTAGAGATTGATGTTTTGAGATCAACTACTATGCATCGGATCATCTATAAAATCGAGTTATGGATACGAGGAAGCTATGTGCCACAGCCGCTTGGCAGACGTTTTTAACTTTCTACTATTTTTGATTTTCGATTATTATAAGACTTTCAGCCGTATTGACAAACTGCACTAAGTGGGGCTTTTTAGTAAGTGAAGCTTGAAAGCTCCACTTAGAGCTGTACTTTGGAGAAAACGCTATTCACGAACCAAACTTTGGAAGAAGTGTCTCTTTAGCCGCTCTTAACCGAAGCTGAACTTTCGTCAAGTTACACTCTTCGGGTAAGTTTGGCTCCTACCACACATTACTTGCCCTCAGTGCAGCTTTTGACGAGAAGTACGTCTATTTTGCTTGATTCGACAGCCGTTTTACGAAGTTTTCCGTTCGGATTTAAATGGAAAACTTCTTCAGTTTTCCTTAATTTCCTTATCAGTTGAACCTAAAGCTGAACTAAGAGCAGCTAGACTAAAAACGATTGTGAATAGCGATTTCTCCTCAAGTTTCACTTTGGCCTAAAGTATCACTTTCGGAAGTGCGACTTCAAGTGTCACTTTGATGATTTTTGTGAATACGGGCCGATATCTCATGCATGTCCATTCTGATATAACTCAGAAACGAAGCCTGTAAAAAAATTACTCGGAGGCATTTTCCGCTGGAAATGAGCCCTAGAATCCATTCCTGCATAAAAGGGTAAGAACCACCCCACTGTGTTACTGCCGGTCTGAGTAGGAGTGCAAATACAGTGTCAAGAAATTTTTCTTCCTCACTATTGAAGATGAATCATGGAAATTTCGATCTTTGGAAACTTCCTGTGAAAAAAAGTTGTTCAAAATCAAAATTCCATCTCGTATGTGACACTTCGGACCTTCCCAAAATTTTTCCTCTCCGCTTGGAGGCTGACAAGATTCGACGAATCCCACCACTAACGATTTTATTATTCGGGAAAAGTCGACAAAACGGTCCCTGATTTTCCTCTACTGTCTTTCTCACGACCTTCCCATTGAGATTCAACGGGGTTTTCCTCCACTATTCCAGGAAGGGAAATTTGCGTCTTGAGAGCGGCGCGGAAAACTCGTTCGGAAAGCTGGAGAAAAAGCGAGGGAAAAGTCGAGTGAGCATTTGTCAAGTTTTCCGGGCGATCATCCGGAGCTCGGCTCGGAATACTAAAGCTGGGAGGCAAAGGGGCTTATCTGGTACAACTTGGGACCTTTCAGTTTAGACCTTCGAATGCGGTTTGAACACCTGGTGCGAAAATAAAAAATTACTCAAACGAAAAGATCAACATTAAATTTTGAAAAGAATATCGTATGTGTATTCTGCCGTGCTAAGCCAGAAAGTCGTATCTTGACTTCACCCAATTTTCGGGAAAACGACCTAATAGGTTTCGTGGCGAAATAATTCTTTCGCGGGATTATTTTTCCTCCTTTTACCACAAGTAAAGGTTTTTCTACAAAGAAATCAGTAGCAAAATCGATTTCTGGAGTCAAAATTAAACATTTTTGAGTGTAAATTGTCAAAAAAGATGATACGAGATTTCGCTCTCGTAAACCCGAAGTTACGACTTCTATCGATGTGGAGGTTCTTGAGAATCGGTCGGTTCGTTTCGTTCAATTTATTGAACATCTTCAGGGCTACCTTCAGTTCCATGGAGTTCGTGCAGTTGTTGAAAGAGAGATTCTCGTTGTTGCATGGTGGGATGGGATGATTCTATTTTCTCAATGTAGTTAACAATATAGCTGGAATTCTTGACCGTTTTTTAAAAATAATATCGATGTGGAGGTATTTAAATATATAATATCGATGTGGAGGTATTTAAAATAATATCGATATTCTCAAGAACCTCCACATCGATATTATTTTAAAAAAACGGTCAAGAATTCCAACTAAATTGTTACGACTTCTGTTCATTTTAATTCTTGAAACATTAATTCATTTGAATTAACATTTTAATTCAAGAAACCATTTCACATTGATTATTTTGTCATCCTACTTGGCTCAAAGTCAATTGTATTTCATATCTCTGTTCAGAGTGTAAGAAAGAACTGTTGAATCAATAAAAATAAACGTTTATTCACTTGGAGTATAAACGGAAAGTCGCCACTAAATGTTGAGTTTTCAGAGGCAAAAAGTCGCAAGAAGTCATCGTCGAAATAGGCAGATTCCCGTATTAGAGTCAAGATACGAGTTTTCTTCTTCTGAATCGCTCTGATACGACTAGTTTCTTAGCAAAATCAAGTTAACACGCCTTAACGCGAAAGTCGGGAGGCTTGTTTGAGGCATTTCTAACAGAGATACGATTCTAAAACTCCGAAAATCGATGGAAATCGACCCCCAAAACCCCCTGGTACCAATAACTCAATTTGTTCAAATTTTCACGTTACGACTTTCTGGCTTAGCACGGCAGTATTTAGGTAGGGTGAACTTACATAGACTTGCCACAGTCAACATGTAGAAATTCCAGTTCTACCCACTCTGGAGAATATTCTGTGGCTCCTGCTACTTCACACTACTTTCGTCATCTATTAAACCAGAAAATTTAACTTATTTTCAAAACACCCTTAAATTACTGTTCTAGTTTTGTGTGTCACAGCCTGAATTTCCACATTTTGGTAGCAATCCGCCCAATTGTATCTGCATTGTGTTTTCCCTGTCAAATGTGGACCTGTTTGTGAACCATTCTGAGAAAACTATTGGCAAACGTCGAATAGCACAAATAATTTGAGAGGTCGAAAACCATTAAAAACTATTTTTC